>JAWZYV010006305.1:600000-883977 GCA_038373885.1 Cheiracanthium punctorium | reverse complement strand
AGTGTGTAGAAATAATTTTCTATAGATGGCGCAACGCGCTTTAAAAGAATAAACGATACTTCGACTTCTACTTTCTCCCATGATCCTCTTCAAAAGAGTGGTGTTTTGTTTATGTCTCGAATTGCGCCTGAGAGCGTGTTTAGAATGTAGATTTGAAGCGACGCTGTCGCTGTTTGAATTAATTATGTAAAATCAACTTTTTTATGTAAAAAACTGTAAATAGTTGTTACTATATACGTTTCAGTTTAAAAATGTGGTTTTTATTGCGTCTTGTGCGTTTTTACTTTCTGTACCAAGCCATTCGAATTTCGCTGTTCTTGATTTGGAAATACGTTGATTTCGAACTGCCCCAGATCGAAGTGTTTTTGCTTCGTTTTATTTATTTTTCGTTAAAGTAAAAAAGCCGTTTGGGGAGGAAGGACAACCTTATGCGAAGCTGACCTCACGGAAATAACAATTATACTAAGTCGGAAAACATGTATGAATTCAAAGTAATATTTTGGATAAAGATTGTCGCTTCGTCCATTTAATTTTGTGTTTAATGCTTTCTATATAAATTTTAATTTCAGAGGGATTACCTTCTCGATTAGGAAAATAAGATCAAAATAAGGCCGCGCTCCTCGAAAACTGTGGTTGAGCTGGAGATGATTTTAATCCACCTTGGACATCCCACATTAATGGTGGGTGGGTTTTGCAAAGCATATTTTAGTCTGCTTAGTTGTTGGGAGCTAAAAAACCGCGATATTTCACACTTTTTTCAATTTTTCGTATATAACTCGAAAACGCTGCATACTACGGAAAATGTCCCTATTATAAATTAAAGAGCATAAAATTTCGCGTCCAATATTTCCTTAATAGCTGAATTCGGTTTAGCGGTTTCGCCAGAATTGATTTTCGAAAATAGACAATTTTTACCTACTTGACGGGGAAAAAAAGGTTTAACCCTTTTACGCACGGTGTCCTCGACGTAAAGACACAAACGTCTGACGTGTTGGCTCTTGTCAATCCCGAAGAAAAAAAATTGATTTCTATAAAAATACTTCAGGGTGACCTAATTACACGAGAATCCTGTATTTTTTAGTACATCGTTTCCCCCGTCCATCGTAAAAATTGTCAGTTATTTGCAAAACTGTCAGGAATATTTTTAGCAGCCCTGGAATCTGCTGAAAACTAGAGAACATGAGGGAAATACATTGATATGGAAGAACAACTGGATAGACTGCCCAATGCTGAAAAAAGGGCAGTTTTTGCCATCGTTCGATTTAACTACCAGAAACATAGCGGTCTATCAAATCATTCATCGCGTGCCTCAAATCTACAGACTATTTTTGGCACAGCTTTGTGTGCGCGTAAGGCCGGGCAACAGCTGCCCTTTTTACTTCCTTGTACGTAGTATAAGGAAGTAATGTGATCCCGAAAAATTTTGGGGGCCAAATTTCGACTAAAAAACCGATTTTGACTACCTCTAAATTTAATTTTAAGAATTTTTTCGATGCATCTCATCGTAGGCTAGCATGCACGATCATATAAACGCGTCTGCAACTCATTTTGACCAGCGGCCGGTCTATTGTGGTCAGTTTTTCCATGCCGTCTGTACGTACGTACGTACGTATGTACGTACGTATGTACGTACGTACGTACGTACGTACGTATGTATGTAACTCGCATATCTCAAAAACTATTGGTCGTAGAATGTTGAGATTTGATATTTAGGATTGTTCTATGATCTAGTTGTGCACCTCCCCTTTTGGTTGCAATCGAATGTATAGTTTATGTACAGGACCGCCCAAAAGATTCGAAATACATTACGCTCTATGGGCCGAAATTCACTAAACTCGCCTAACTCAAAAACTATTAGGCGTAGAATTTCGAAACTTCATATTTTGGATAGTTGTAACATCTAGTTGTGCACTTCCCCTTTTGGTTCCATTCGACTGGATAGTTTATCTATAGGACCGCCCAAAACATTCGAAATACATTACGCTCAATGGGCCGAAATTCATTAAACTCGCATATCTCAAAAACTATTAGGCGTAGAATGTTGAAACTTTATATTTAGGATTGTTGTAACATCTAGTTGTTCACTTCCCCTTTCGGTTCCATTCGACTGGATAGTTTATCTACAGAACCGCCTAAAAGATTCGAAATACATTACGCTCTATGGGCCGAAATTCATCAAAGCGTTTTTTAGAGGTATTGGGCTATTTCAAACGACTCAGAAGTGATATATGCTGAAAAGAGTTAGAAAATGAATTTCTCCATTAAAAAAGGTGTCTTTATCATTTACAGTTCTGCTACAGGAACACTCAAAAGATTTCCAATACATTACGGTGAATGGCAATTTTAGGGGCATTCATCCATTTCAAGCACAATACCGTCTTACCACATAAGTTAGGTAATGGTCCGACCACGGTCACGTGCCTCCCTCAAGAACTGTGCCAAAAGTCGCCAAGCTTGGCGACTTTTAGTGACGTGTGTGTATATTTAACTCTCAAACCTCAAAAACTATTATGAAATTTTATATATAAGATTGTTGTAACATCTAGTTGTGCATCTCGATTTTTGGTTCCAATCTACTGGAGAGTTTATTTACAGGACCACCGAAAAGAATTTCAGTACTTTAATGTCTATGGACATCTTCAATATAATACAATTGCAGACAGTGATTGTTTGGTACATGCCCAAAATCTCGCCGACTGTCCTGGACTTTGGCGAGTTTTGCCGAAATGTCGCCAAATTTGGCGATAGTCAGTCATTTTGTCCATGCCCAAAGTATCGCCATTTGTCATCGTTCTTGGCGAGTTTTGGCGAAATATCGCCAAATTTGGCGATAATCTGTCATTGTTGGTCCATGCTTAATATCTCGCCAAATGTCGTCGACATTGACGAGTTTCGTCGAAATATCGCCAAATTTGGCGCCAAAAATTATTTCGTATTTTGTATAACTCTAAAACTTTAACCCGTAGAATTTTGAACTTTTGTATTTAGAACTATATTATAATATCTAACTGTTTTCAATATCTTTTTTGACAGCAATCCACTAAGAATTTATTTATAGGGTGAGCCAAATGACTTTAAATACATTAAGGTGTATGGATGCATTCAATTCATTGAAAGTCTGGTCAATGACTACTGTGGCTATCCCCAAAATCTCGCAAACTATCTCAAGTTTGTCGGCTTTTGGTGAAATATCGCCAAATAAAGTGTCAGAAGGAAATCTTTCAAATTGAACTCAGCTTGGCGATATCGAAATATTTGGCTAGAAATCGCTAAACCTTACTATTATTGATATTTTATCTCTTTCAAACAAATAAGTTTAGAGGAAGTGCGTAGAAAACATTTTTATTTAATAGACGTGCAAGGAAGTCATGTGTTGGACACATCAGATTTTTTCAGCATTGGGAAATGGTTGTGCTTCAAAGGATTAACGCATGTTTATGCAACTAGATGGAAGAGATGGAGAACTTGCGTCTAATTTCAAGATATTCTCAAAAAAACATAACAAGGCGTTGTTCCCAGAAAGGATCACATACTAGCAAAGTTGTCCGGAAGATATTGTTACGGCCGATTAAAATAAAATTAAACACAAGAAACAGTGGACTGTAAACACAAAATTTTCACTTTATTGGGAATTGGAGAGCGACCACTTCGCCTCCCACGTTTCCCCATGGCACTTGCACAACACACACTGGCGTTTTCACAAATCCACTTCATTATAGGTGGCGCGGCAATAGCGCATGCAAGCGCTAACATACCGGCCCCCATTGACATGTTTGAAAAACATTCAATCACAAAATATACTAATCACATAATTATAAAATTCACATATGTAATTTAGATTTATAACTAACGAATAACTACACAGAAATTACATTAACTACAACAGAGAAGCACAGTAATTCTAATAAATTATTTTTCAACTGGTAATAGGCAGATTTTTGTAATTGGCCTTTTAAATACCCCCCTTTGAGTTTTGACGTTCACAACTCTCACTTTACCATCTTTACCGGGAAAGAGTTTCACAATTCTTCCTAATGGCCAATTACAAACTGCGGTATTATCTTCCTTTAATATTACCAAGTCATTTACCGATACATTTTCCCTTTCAAAGACCCATTTTGTTCTCTGTTGCAAAGAACTTAAATAATCATTGGACCATTTTTTCCATATCAATCGAGTCAACTTTGTGGTCCTTTGCCATAACTTTAATTTATTATAGATATTAGTCACATCCGGTTCAACAATACAATTTATTGATCTTCCAATTAAGAAGTGGCCAGGAGTCAAAGCGTTCAAATCATCTGCATCAGATGAGAAAGGCACGAGGGGACGTGAATTCAAAATACCCTCAATTTGCGTTATTACCGTCAAGGGCGCCGGCAGGATCATTTCCAGGGGGGTGCACTCAGGATATATATATATATATATATATATACACATATATACATATACATATACAGGGTGTTCCTGAATTCATAGGCCAAACTTTAAGAATAAAATGCATATAAAGCATTTTTTGTATAGCAGATTAGCAGTGTGGGGTTAAAAATAAAAAGTGTAGATGGAAATATAACAAATGCAAAAGCTCTACTGTAAATTCTCAAATGTGCTGGTATCGTCTAGCAAGTGACTGGCGTACCCTTTCGAAGATGCCAGGTGTTCCACGAACGGTTGCAGCGGTTACTGAAGTTTTGCAATGAGGCCCTCATCTGTGTCAACGGGAGTCTTCTAACGAGTATCTTGAGGTGTCCCCAAAAGCAAAATTCGATACTTGATTAATCTAATGAACGTGCTGGCCGAGCAACTAGTTCAATTTGTCCAATCGATCGGGGGTCAAAGATGACAATAGGGTCATTACGCACATTATTTGCGAACTAGGCTGGAGCCCTATCGTGCTGAAACTATCTACATTTTTCATTTCCGACCAAACGTTGCAATGCAGAAAAATACTTCTTTGTATGTATTTTAACTACCTTCAGGGACACCCTGTATACATACATTGAAGAATCTTGACTTGAAAATGTAGCATCAATGTGAAATAAACATCGTCATAGTTATATTGTCGCAGCTGAAAAATCTTAAACTATTAATTTGGCCTAATTAATAATACCCCAATTTAAGTATACTAATACTTAATTATTTAAATTATATGCAATTTTGATAACATTTTTTTATATTTAAACATACGAATTTTCCCTGAAAAACTGAAGCGAAATGTATTTTCTCTAGTATTGATGTATATAGCAATTTTTGGCTTAGGAGTTCCCGCATGTCCAGTACTGAAAATGGTAGATGACTGAAATGTGAAGGTCAATAGTTCTGGCCTGCCGCGCAGCTGTCAATCTAACGCTTTGGAGTTTTGGCCGGTTTTATCTACATGTTATGTGAATACGCGTTAGAACCCCTTAAAAAGTTCTCTTCCCAACGCAACCCCCCCTTCCATGACAGATACCCCATGTGCAGGTTTGCTTTAAGTGCACTTGTCAAGGACATCCACATATTGAAACAGACCCCAAGTTTCGAAAGTGACGCCTTCACTTAATAGTTGAAAAATCATCATGTCAAAAAACTCAAAATACAAATTTTCATCTAATAGTTTTTTAGTTTAAATCTCTGAAAAAATTAACCCTGTAATGTTAAAAAGAAATGTCAAATTTTAGGCGTTAAGTCCTAAAATAATTGCATTTAATCATTCACAGTAGAGTCTCGGTAGTTCGAGTTTCGATTGTTCTTGTTTTCCATACATCTTAGTTATTGAAAAAATCAGTTTAGCTCCCAAATAATGATCAACGCATATAAAACAGGCGATTTTTTTTTTAATTGCAGAACAAAAATTCAAATACTTTGTGCACCCTGAAGTCCTATCAGAAATCCCTCTCCCAAAGAAAGTGGGCGTATTTTTTCTGTAGATGTCCTCATAGACAATTCTGTGCAGCGTTGACATGCTGCTTTAGCAATGGCGCGATACTGCTGTGAGGAAACGAGTCAACGTGTCAATTCAAAAGAATTGACTATTATTTTCCGAAATTATTAACCTGCACTAATCAGTAATGTGATAATATGTAACTAAATTTTTCATTTAAATCTGCACTCAAATCACAAATTGCTTTATTTCCATTTATCTGTTTATTAATTTAATGATTTCGATAGTTCGAGACAAGCCCGGTCCCGTCTACCTCGAATACTATCGAGACTTTTTCAAAATATTTTTTCCTAATTGCGGACACATGCCGTGGGGCATTCAACACTGCTACGACGTTGGTCAGTACATTATGAGGGCTCATGTGCGTGCGCCAACATTATCCTAAAATAAAAATGCGGACGAGTTCTCAAAAGTTGGAAATTTATGTACAATGGTAGAAAATATTAAGCCATTGACACAGGTCTAAGCAACTAATTTAATGCGACAGTTACACGTAGAATTCAAAACATCACACACACATTCAGGCTCTTGTTACTTCTTTGTACGTAGTATAAGGAAGTAATGTGATCCCGAAAATTTTTGGGGGCCAAATTTCGACAAAAAAACCGATTTTGACTACCTCTAAATTTAATTAAAAAATTTTTTTCGATGCATCTCATCGTAGGCTAGCATGCACGATCATATTAACGCGTCTGCAACTCATTTTGACCAGCGGCGAGTCTACTGTGGCCAGTTTTTCCATGCCGTCTGTACGTACGTACGTATGTATGTAACTCGCATATCTCAAAAACTATTGGTCGTAGAATGTTGAGATTTGATATTTAGGATTGTTCTATGATCTAGTTGTGCACCTCCTCTTTTGGTGGCAATCGAATGGATAGTTTATGTACAAGGCCGCCCAAAAGATTCGAAATGCATTACGCTCTATGGGCCAAAATTCATTAAGCTCGCATATCTCAAAAACTATTACGCGTAGAATGTCGAAACTTCAAATTTTGGATAGTTGTAACATCTAGTTGTGCACCTCCCCTTTTGGTTCCATTCGACTGGATAGTTTATCTACAGGACTGCCCAAACATTCGAAATACATTACGCTCAATGGGCCGAAACTCATTAAACTCGCATATCTCAAAAACTATTAGGCGTAGAATGTTGAAACTTTATATTTAGGATTGTTGTAACATCTAGTTGTGCACCTCCCCTTTCGATTCCATTCGACTGGATAGTTTATCTACAGAACCGCCCTAAAGATTCGAAATACATTACGCTCTATGGGCCGAAATTCATCAAAGCGTTTTTTAGAGGTATTGGGCTATTTCAAACGACTCAGAAGTGATGTATGCTGTAAAGAGTTAAAAAATGAATTTCTCCATTAAAAAAAGTGTCTTTATCATTTATAGTTCTGCTAC
Source organism: Cheiracanthium punctorium (assembly GCA_038373885.1). Taxonomy (NCBI): domain Eukaryota; kingdom Metazoa; phylum Arthropoda; class Arachnida; order Araneae; family Cheiracanthiidae; genus Cheiracanthium; species Cheiracanthium punctorium. The sequence goes on along the minus strand of JAWZYV010006305.1, from coordinate 876,645 downwards.
AGAAACACTCAAAAGATTTCCAATACATTACGGTCAATGGCAATTTTAGGGGCATTCATCCATTTCAAGCACAATACCGTCCTACCACATAAGTTAGGTAATGGTCCGACCACGGTCACGTGCCTCCCTCAAGAACTATGCCAAAAGTCGCCAAGCTTGGCGACTTTTCGTGTACGTGTGTGCATATTTAACTCTCAAATTTCAAAAACTATTATGAAATTTCATATGTTGTAACATCTAGTTGTGCATCTCGATTTTTGGTTCCAATCTACTGGAGAGTTTATTTACAGGACCACCGAAAAGAATTTTAGTACTTTAATGTCTATGGACATCTTCAATATAATACAACTGTAGACAGTCATTGTTTGGTACATGCCCAAAATCTCGCCGTCTGTCCTCGACCTTGGCGAGTTTTGGCGAAATGTCGCCAAATTTGGCGATAGTCAGTCATTTGGTCCATGCCCAAAGTATCGCCATTTGTCATCGTTCTTGGCAATTTTTGGCGAAATATCGCCAAATTTGGCGATAATCTGTCATTGTTTGGTTCATGCTTAAAATATCGCCAAATGTCGTCGACATTGACGAGTTTCGCCGAAATATCGCCAAATTTGGCGCCAAAAATTATTTCGTATTTTGTATAACTCTAAAACTTTAACCCGTAGATTTTTTAACTTTTGTATTTAGAACTACTGTAATATCTAACTGTTTTCCATATCTTTTTTGACAGTAATCGACTGAGAATTTATTTACAGGGTGAGCCAAATGACTTTAAATACATTGAGGTGTATGGATGCATTCAATTTATTGAAAGTCTGTGGTCAATGACTACTTTGGCTATCCCCAAAATCTCGCAGACTATCTCAAGTTTGTCGGCTTTTGGTGAAATATCGCCAAATAAAGTGTCAGAAGGAAATCTTTCAAATTGAACTCAGCTTGGCGATATCGAAATATTTGGCTAGAAATCGCTAAACCTTACTATTATTGATATTTTATCTCTTTCAAACAAATAAGTTTAGAGGAAGTGCGTCGAAAATATTTTTGATCTAATGGACGTGCAAGGAAGTCATGTGTTGGACACATCAGATTTTTTTTTTACTCTCTTAAGGGTAAAAGAAATTACTTATATTTTCAGGTTAATTATACTTTTTCCAAATTTCCAGGGGGGTGCAAGTGCACCCCTTGCACCCCCCTCGCGGCGCCCATGATTACCGTTAAAAAGCCCTCATAAGTTAATTTTGCATTTCCCACCACTCGCTTAAGATGGTATTTGAAAGATTTGACTCCGGCTTCCCAAAGGCCACCAAAATTTAGTGCTCTGGGTGGTATAAATTTCCAATTAACACCTTCATTACTCAGATATCCAGACAAATCATTATCAGGATTTTGAACTAAATTTTGAAATCTTTTGAGTTCTTGATTAGCACTTATGAAATTCTTAGCATTATCAGAAAAAATGCAAGCACTTTTTCCTCTCCTTGCAAAAAATCTCTTTAAGGTTTCTATAAATGCTTGAGAAGTTAATTCCGTAACTATCTCTAAATGGATTGCTCTAGTGGCTAAGCATACAAATATGGCAACATACACCTTATGAAAGATTCCCTTTCTTTGGTTCTTATACCTTATTAAAAAGGGTCCCGAGAAATCAACATCTGCGCAACTAAAGGGAAAGCTTGCAATTACTCTTTCCTTTGGTAAGCGGCCCATAAATTGTTGACAAGGTTTAGGATTTGCCTTATAACAAATTACACAATTATGCACTACCTTCCTACAACTAGCTCGACCGTTTAACGGCCAAAATTTTAACCTTAATTGAAAGAGTAGAGCCTGAGGTCCCAAATGCAAATATCTTTGATGAAAATAACTAACGATTAACTCAGTAAGTTTACTTTTACCATGTAACAAAATAGGGAACTTTTGATTAATATTTAAAGTACTATTTACTAACCTACCTCCTACTCTTATTACTCTTTCTTCATCCAGAAACGGATGAAGGTTTTTAATTTGACTATTACCATCCACCTTACCTGTTCTCTGAAGTGATACTATATCTCTTTTAAAGTCGTTTCTCTGAACCTCCTTTACAAGAAATATTTCTGCTTTTCTGAGCTCATTAACATCTAATGGTTCACAGTTCTTGGGTCCTCTACAATTACTGATAAATCTGAAAATAAATGCTAAAATGCGAATTAGTTTACTATACTTATTACTAATATTAATTAACTCTGTAACAAATGAATTGGAACCAAGGGTACTAATAAAACATGGAATAGAGTTATTGCAGTCTAGGTTTTTCAGTTCTTTCGAAAACTCGTCAGAAATCACTGTTGCGGGAATGTCTCTATTAGGATACTCACTGTCCTGCAGAAATAATGGTCCATTCCAGCACAAGTCACACGAACTTAAATTTTCTGGATTTACACCTCTAGAAAGAAGATCGGCGGGATTGTCTTGAGAGGAAACATGTCTCCACTGCATCCCGTCAGTCAGTTCTTGGATCACAGAAATTCGGTTTGCAACAAATGTTTTGAGTCGATGTGGTTCCTTTTGAATCCATGATAGGACAATCATGGAATCACACCACAACATGACCGTATCTATCTGCAGGTTTAGAGCTGAAATTACCCGCTTCACCAGTTTTGCGAGTAAAACTGCTCCTAACAGTTCGAGCCTCGGTATTGTCGTTTGTATTAACGGAGACACTCGTGATTTGCTGGTCACTAGAATCACTGATACTTTACCAGCTGACGAAACTGATTTACGGTACACCGCAGCGCCGTAGGCGGCTTCAGATGCATCACTGAATCCATGAAATTCAATCACTCTTGCATCGTTGATCAACATGCATCTGTTTGTTCCAATATTGTTGATTGATTGCAAGCTTGTCGCAAAACGTTTCCATTCATTTGCCTCTTTCTCTGGCAACATGTCATACCAGTCTACTTTCAGTAACCATACTCTTTGCATTATTACCTTGGCCTTTACAATCACCGCACCAATCAAGCCCAGTGGATCATATATTTTTGCAATGGTTGATAATATTGATCGTTTGGTGCAATTATCAACCTGGCCGACTTGAACCTTGTATCGAAATTTATCACCTTTATGTTTCCATAGAACACCCAACGTTTTAATTTCGTTTGTTTCTGAAAATGCATAATTTTCAGATTTCTCCACAGTGCCCTTTAAAAGCTCAACACTATTTGAACACCACTTGTGCAGTTGCATACAACCGCTTTCTAATAAACGTATCAACTCACGCTGCAATTTCTTTCCTTCCTCTAAATTTGAACAACCCGTAACAATATCGTCCATATTTCAGCTGCTAGCGGAAAGTTTTTCTCTTCATCGGAAGCTAATTGTTTCAATGTCCTGGTAGCAAGATATGGCGCGCTAGTCGTCCCGTACGTAATTGTAGACAGCCTATAAGTTTTAATAGGTTCATTTAAACCTTCTTTCCAAACAATTCGCTGTAAATCCCTCTGAGTAGGATCTATTTGAATCATTCTATACACCTGTTTAATGTCTGTAATGAAGACAATATAATGTTGACGAAATCTTATCATTATAGAAAATATGTCATCTTGAATGACACCACCATTATACTGTAAATTATTTAATGAAATTCCATTAGATGAAGGTTGTGAAGCATTGAATACTACTCTTAATTTTGTACTTGACTTGTCAGGACGGTAAACACCGTGATGTGGCAAATAGAAGTTTGTCTCTGGTTCAATAGAATCATTTACAAGTTCCATATGATTTAACTGTTCATATTCGTGAATAAAATCAAGGTAAAGCTTTTGATAAACAGGATCTCTGGCAAGCCGCTTCCACAAAGAATTTAACCTATTTACGGCAATTTGTTTTGATTCTCCTAAGCAATTTGGATTTTCTTTTAGGGGAATTTGAACGGTATATCTCCCTGTTTCATCTCTACGATATGTGTTGAGGAAATGCTTCTCACAAATAATTTCCTCATTACCTTTAACCCCACTATTCTCATCACTACAGGAATTTTCTATCTCCCAAAATTTTTTAATTAACTTATCTAAATTATCCTCTACATTGCAAATTAAACCACAATGAGTTTTATCCACAAATTTAGAACTATAAATACACCCACCAACAATATAGCCCCACACAGAATTCTGCAATATTACGTTCGCATTACGCAAATAAATTTGTTCTGGTTTAAGAAACTCGTAAAAGCATTCAGCACCGAGAAGGGCATCAAATCCCTTTTGTTTATGAAACTGTGGATCCGCCAACCTCACATTGCTTGGAATTTCTGAAAATGGAAAGTCAAATGTTGTCCCTGGCGAAAGATCGTTAATTTTAGGCACAACAAGAAATTCCAGAGTTCTGGTGTAATCCCCACCATTTAAAATAGTTGTAGTAGCTTTCGAATTAACCGAAAATACCACTCCACTTAAACACGATACTGCAACGTTTAATTTTTCTCTTTTTAATCCCAATAAATTAGCAAGTCGATTTGACACATAATTAGACTCCGATCCCACATCTAATAACGCTACGCAAGGAACATTTTTCCCGTAAGTATCTCTCACATAAATGACCGCAGTAGATAACAGCGTCTTTTTGTTTTTTATGCTTGAGTTTAATGAAGTACCCGCGAATTCTCCTGAATTATTAGCCTGGTAATCAAAACATTGGGCATCTGCATTCAACCCGACACTTTGCATTGCAGGGGAGGGTAGGGCCTCTTGCCCATTAGGAATGTTTACGTCTACGCGAGGCGCCGAAGAGTTGCTGCTCGCACGACCAAGATCACTTTGCGCTGGAATGTGCAATAAATTATGATGGGTTTTGGAGCAAGTATTGCACACTCTTGAACTGCAATGTACTGCGGAGTGATTAGAAGTAGAAAGACACAAAAAACATAATTTATATTTTTTTGCCAACTCAATTCGATCATACACAGACATTTTCTTAAAGGAATAACACTTTAGTAAGCTGTGAGAATTAGACTTACAACAAACGCACTTAAATTCACAGTTTTTCACACTTGTAGTCATCGTTGTAAATTTTTGATTGTTTTGTCTTTTTCTTACTATTAAATTACTAGGTGTTTTCGAAACTTGTAGTGTTCGCGCATAGTTTTTTAAAAACAAAATAAGCTCAGATAATTTGGGTAATTCATCTTTTTTAGATTCCCTCTCCCACCAAAATTTACTATTTGAATCCAATTTTTGAAGCAACTGATAAGCTAAAATAGTTTCGGAAAAGCCTTCAATTTTTTGTTCTAATGTTTCTAATGATCTCGTACATTCATTAACTGTATCTACTAGTTTTAAAATAGATGCAGGGGAATCACTTTGAATGGGAGCGATACACATAAACCGTTTTAATTGGGCAAACACTTGATCTCTTTTACTGGAATAGCGTTCTTCCAAAAGATCCCAAGCCAATTTATAATTGGCATCACATAATGAAATAGACTGAATTATTCTCGCAGCTTCCCCTTGAAGCGATAATTTTTGGGAATCAGATAAGCTACTGTTATTATGAATACTGGATACAAACAAATCTTTAAAAGACAACCAATCATTAATGCACCCATTAAATGACGGTAGATTCAATTTTGGTAAGCGAACCCCTTCGCAACCCGTATTTTCGCGGGTTTGACCCGTAGAAATATTACTTAAATTAACGTTTACACTTGTTTTAAGTTTTGATAATTCTTGTTTCACAGAGATCCACAATTTATCAATGCTTTCTTGAACAGCTTGTTGTTCTTCTATGTATTTATCAACATCTTTTTTATCACAATTAACATATATTTTCTCAAACAGCTCACCACAATCGTTTTCATATTTAACGCACTTCTTTTCATAGAGCCCCAGTTCAATATTATTTAACGAACCCTTTTGAAGCTCAGCCGAAGCTTTAGTAATGTTCGATTTAAGAACTTTGTACTAATAGTACATCCATTTTAATCATTCATAATCACTAAACTCAAATTGTACTTTATTTCTTAATAATTCAAATGTTTGCTTACCTTTTTCAGGTTGTAAGCACTCGTTTACACTGGGACGACTAGCCAATTGGAACTCCTTGATTCACTTTTAATCACTTTAATCCACAGGTAACCACTTCACCTCCGGCTCGACGGACCAAACAATGTTATCGCCGATTAAAATAAAATTCAACACAAGAAACAATGGACTGTAAACACAAAATTTTCACATTATTGGGAATTGGAGAGCGACCACTTCGCCTCCCACGTTTCCCCATGGCACTCATAGATATAGGAATAGTGAACTAGATTGCGCACAAGGGAGGAAACTTGTTGCCAGTGCATTTCCGGAGCAGACGACACGATAGTGGCAGAAAGACGAAAACGTCGCTGCTTACGACTGCTATGCAACAGCATTAATTTACATTTAAATACAGAATTGATGATTCGTTCAAGCATTGAGAATACGCATTCAGAACCAAATTCAACGAAAAAACATTTTGTTACGATATTTTGCTAGCTATTTTTAGTTTATTTTTGCTGTTAGATGGTCTAAAAATGTAACACATTAAAATAATCGATTAAATGTTTATTTTTGCACACAAGAAAAACAAAAACTTTTTCTGAACAAAGGTGTGAACTGAAATAAAGTATCAATTGTCTATTGGAAGTACTACTGTAAAAGACCGAGGTGTCATAGATCTCGTAAGAGAAAACTACGTTCATATCAAGGGGGGGGGGATTGTGCTTCGTGTTACTTTTAAGAAAATCATAATATTGTGGCATAGTTTGGTGATTGAGTTTGGATCTTTCTTTCCCTCGTAAATGTATTTCTAACGTTCTTGAGATTCAAATACGCCTTCTTCTACTTTTTTTTTTTTTTTTTTAAGCAAAAAGGCTATACTTAGGAAATTTTATCCCTTTTGAAGTGGGAGTCCAAAATGTGTTTTTTACACGTCCTTTATATCTTAAAAAGAAACCGATTTCCAAAAAGTTATAATGTTATATTCTAATATGTTATAATGTAATAACGTTATAATGTAAATTTCGTGGTTTAGGTGGAGGTCTTGGTTTTTGTTCCTAAAAGTAAATTAAAAAAAAACTTTCTCTGTAAAAGAATATTTTAATGTATATAACAGAGTTGCATTAATTTAAATCAATTGATTTTTAAAAATATTACTTGATTGAAATCCCTTTATTTTAAATATCAAGTTAATCTACTTCTATGAAATAAAATTGTTTATGTATCTTTTGTTTTTTTATAAATGAATATTTAGAGAAACAGGATACAGAATTAAAAAAAGAAAAATATTTCATTGAATTTGTGTAAGCAGGGGTTGGCCTAGTCACTAATTTTCTAAAATACCTACATTTAGAAACAGTTTACTAAAATTTGTTAATGGTTTAGCAGTTGTTTAATGTTTCTTTAAATTTAAGATGGCATTCGTTATTTACTTAACCATGAAAATATGTAACAGTATGTACACAGTAAAATGCATAACTAGTATAAGATTTGAAATGGATGTTTTTTCTTTATAAAATGAAATATATTCTGAAAGAATCATGTTCACAAAGAAAGAACATAATAAAATGTAGTACATAGTAACACGTTTTTTATAATCTATTCTACTGTTACTTGTTAGATAAAGAGTCTTTATCTAACAATTATTTAATGTTAGATTCGAAGATTGTCAAATAAATATAAAATGTCTGATTATAAACCTAGTTCAACTCCAATCAAGCCTGAAGAAGTAATTAAAATACAAACATATCATTAAAACAATTCTGCCAAATCTGTCAATACATAATTATAATTGAATTTAACACATGAATGTCAATTTAACAAAATTTAATAATTGGATTTTTTAAATTTAAATATTAATTATAGCTATATATCAAAAATAGATGTACTATGAGTCTTATTTTGTGTATGTGGAAACAAAATATGGAAAGGAAGAAAACAATTCAAAGGCAATTAAAAAAAAATAACGATTATCTTTATTTTCGTTTTTACAACAATATGCATTCTGAAATTAAGTACACCCTCCAAAAAAAGTATTCGTGCAAGAGAGAAATTTCCTATATTTTAGATTTGCGAATAAAAATTGAGTTTTTGAAAAACGCACAACTTGACAGAATTACGGAAATTCATATTATTTATACATAGGCTAATTCATATTCTATGATAAATAATTTTTAATATACAAAACCAACGTAGGAAATTTAATCTCTTGCTCGAATACTTTTTTTTGGAGGGTGTATATTATCAATTTCGAAGGCATGAAATATACATATAAAGGCATTATATTAATTACTGTGTACAATAAAAACTTTTTAAAAGCTTTTGCTGTATTTTTTTTCTTTCTTTTCTTTTGAGAGGGGGTGGGGTGGGGACAATATCCCATTCCTATTATCCCTCCCTAATAAGTACCTCGTTTAGAACTTACCTTTTCAAATGCTTTGGAAAATTAAAGATAGTTGGAACTACATCATCTTTTAGCAACTTACGATTATGATTTGATTCAAAACATTCAGCACTGAAGTGTTCTGAACAAATAAATGTATGTATATTAGGAACAAAATTATCTCTTTTTACAGCAGAAATCCATTTATTTGTCAATTCTTTATTAGATAGTGGAAACCTAAACAATCAGAAGGTCATTAAAATCAGAAAGTTCATCTAGAAAAATTAAGTAAAATGACAGTTTGCAGCATCGAAGCATTGCACAAAGCATGTGTACTTTTTGTGCACATTGCACAATGCATTGTACAAATTATCTAGTAAAGCATCAGAAATAATCCTCCCATGATAACTTTGCTTTGCATAACTTAACTGTTTTATGGCTTTTTAAAAATACGTTTTATAGTGTACTATTGTTTGTTCAGACAGGGATGTGTAAACTTAAACGTACATTCAATTAAAGCACTGATTTAATAGAATTTCAGTTAATATTAAAAATTGCGTCACCAGCCAGGTTTTTTTTTCTTTTAATTAAACTGTGGAATGATACAACACTACAGAGCTGATATGCTTATTTAGAAAAAAAAAGTTAAAATACTTACCATAAAACACTAACTTAATAAAGCTTACTTAAACAAAAGTATAAAGAAACATAAATAAAGACTTAAACAAACAATCACGTTGAACTGAAAAAAAAGAATTTAATATTAAAACTAGTAATTTTAAAGGTCGTTAAAAAATGCTAGTAAATGTCAAATGTGGAAAATCTAGTTAGAATAAATAAGATAAATTCAATATCCCCAATTCAAGAGTTATTTTTGAAAAATGATAGAAAAATTAATCATTTCCTGTAAAATATGATTAATAATTATTCGTAAAAAGTAAATTACGATGCTTTATTTATCTCATTTTTTATAGTTTAAGTGCCAAGTATACAATTTAAAAATAACTAACAAGTAAAACACAAAACATACTACAAATAAGACATATCTCGCATAAAAATAACAGCTATTATCAATAATTAGAAACCAGATTTTGAATCCAAATAAAGTGCAAGAATTATAGTGATAGTATAATGGAACGGAAATTATAACCACTGTCACCATCGTCAGGGGCCACAAACAGTGGATTATAATTTACAGAAAACCAAATAGTAGGGTTTCGGTTGTGTGGCATATCAGAAGAGATATTAACTCCACACATCTGGGCCCTACCCTACTATATAAAGGAAAGAAGAAATCAAAAAGATAACAAAAATTAGAAAGATAATTTTACATACCAGACCTTGAGCACATGGAAATTTTATTTGAACAGTTGATATGTGTTGCCAATGCTAAGAATTGTAAAAAGTGAAAAATGGTGTTGCCACTAAATAAAAGTGTAAAAGTGGAAAGAAGAAAGTATAGGAGGTGCCAAATACTAAAAGGTAATATTATTAAATTTTAAGAATATCCAGGTATATTAATATAATAAATATATATTGAATAATAATAAATTTAAAAGATTGAATAAAATAAATATTATAGCAAAATTAAATATAGCATATTGTTTAAAAAATATAATGATTATTATTATTGACAAAGTATGTATAATAAGTTATTGTATGACAGAAGATTAATCTAGTAAATAAGAAAAAATAATGTTTAGGACAGAATAATCACAATATAGGAACCCCCCCCCTTTTTTTTTTTTAATTCCTCCAGATATATATATGCATGCATAAACACATCCAAATTGTTTTTAAACATATTACTATTTTTTTATTTATTTTATTTTTTTTTTCTTTAAGAGAAAAACTTCCTCCGCCCATATATATATATATCGTACGTCAAATGTTTTACGATTATATTTATATAGAAACATGAATCAAGCAATGTCTACTTTAATTCAAGAAGGATGTGCAATATCTCCTTCAATTACTTCACAAAGTGAACGAAAAGCATAGGTAAATAGGAAATTTAAAAATACTTTTGTTATTGAACATCAATTGATATTTGATTTTCAATACCACCAATTTCAAGCATTTATTACCTGTGAAAGGATATTCTAGATCCTTTCCTAAACCTGTTGGTGCAATTATACGCACAGCACGACTTGGGCATGATGATGGTTAAAGTTAATTAAAAATAAATAAATAAATAAGATGCTGGACTAGTAGCGAAAATAACTATAAACCATGATCAAGACACTGCTTTCTGCCACTATCATGGGCGATGCCACCGAAGATATTTGGCAACAAGAAAAACCTCTTACTAGCATACGGATGCGTGATCTAGTTATTCCTATATCTATGATGGCACTTGCACAACACACACTGGCGTTTTCACAAATCCACTTCATTATAGGTGGCGCGGCAATAGCGCATGCAAGCGCTAACAGATAAGGTGGATTCATATCTGCCGCGCCGCACCGCAACCATGCCGTACTGTTTCGCCGTTTTGGACCGTTGGCTGTCCGCGGCGAGCTTGCGGTTCCGCAAGTAAATACACCAATGCTCTTCTGTAATTGGCTGTAGCTTTGCGGTCGCTGCGGAATATCTGTTCTCGCCAGATAATGCGCAAACCCTCAGCGCTCGCCGCGCGGGCGCCGTGTTGCTCCGCCACGTGACGTCATTGCGGCGTCTTAGCGGTGCGGTACGGCCAGTATGAATCCGGCTATATAAAGATGACATCATTGTGGTACCTGGAAGTATTCAACACTATGCCGTCCGGCGACACCACAGTGGTGTCGTACGTAAAGTATCGCTAAACGGCCGGCGACACCAAAGTGGTGTATTAGTATTTTCCATACATTTGAGCATTAGAAAGGTTTCTGACGTTTTACTAACAGAATTCCAAGGCCAAAAACAGAAGGCACGGAGGTCTACAAGGACTGCAAACGCAATACTGTGAAAATGGACCAAGCTGAATTCACAAATAAGTAATATATAAGTCTGATGCTGCCATCTGGCGGTAGTAAGTGCAACTAATTCTACTGAATTATAATAAAATTATGTCGTAAATTTTATTTGAGGTAATTATTTTATTTTATTTTTTATGTTTCAAAACAAAAAAAATTCATTATAACGCTTTAAAAAATAGTAAAATAATAATTTTTAAAGTTGTGTACTCAAGAGATATAATCCAATTGATAAGTTTTGATTTATGTGCTGTGAAATATGCAGAAAATGCTTTTATGTCTGCATATTTAAACGGTTATTGTGACAATCCACAAAGTTAATGCAGCTATTTAAACTACGTTTTAAAGATTTGTTTATATATTATTTTTGTGTCGCATCACAGTCCACGCCTCTTCTTTTTTCCTCTGGTAAATTTTGGTAGTTTTGATTCAAATTTCTATTTCTCTCTCCCTGTTGTATATTACAATTAAATAAGTATTTATTAAAAAATGGGAAGTTTAGTTTCCTCATATTTCATAATAATAGCCCATAAATATTATTTTAATAACCCATTTGTAACTAAGAGTTTTTGAGAATACATAAATTTTTACAATTTCATTGTTGCTAACAAAAAGATGTAAACCATATATTCTATTTCCATACATTACTTTTAAAAATAATAACTTTTATTTTTACAAAATACTTAAGTCATACACTTTATTTTATTTTGTAATGAATTATTATCATTACCTTTGAACATATTTTCCAGATTTTTTTTTCTTTTTTTTTTTACCTCTGATGTGGAAAATTTATTCATCATCAGAGGTATCCTCACAAATTACTAAATATATTAATGATAGCTTAACACTAAATAGCTGGCTTAGCGAATATAAATTTTTACGCTGTCTAAATGCTCACAACATGCTCAATACGCTGGAAAAGGACATTGCAAACTGAAAAATAAATTAAACCCCTAATTTAAAAATAAAACGCAAATTCTTTCATAGAAATATTATGCTACAGGCTTGTCAGATGGTGTAACAGTACCATCTATCGACCGAATCGGCGTTAGGTCCGCTTTCGCGCAAGGAACAGCATTGTCGATGGAAGTCCTTCTGAATCCAAGTCAATTGCAGAAGGTCAGAAACTAGTCTATTGCGCGAAAACCTTTGCGGCCACCCAAACCTGGCACCAAGCGAAGAAGTTTTTACGAGACATGCGGACGGCAAAGTGTTAATACATGCATTCAACAATATGGACTAACAAGGATCCATGTTTGACAGAAGTGCTACCGATAGATCAGGAATATTCTGCGATCAGTTTGCTTTCTATCGGGAAGTGGGAAGGAACACTACCAGTTTTGAGGGCGAAGTGGAAGCTATTTTTATAACGCTAAACCAAGTTCACGTAAGGATGACTGTCATCATACTATCATCCTTTCCAATAAAGGTGCTTTGATTAGTATTACCAACATTAAATTTTATGCTTCCGATCAAATTAATGATTGTAAGAAGATTCACAAAAACCTTTTTTTTTTCTTTTTCCCAAACACCTTTTTTTTCCCTCTGCGTTGAAGGCTTTGGCCGCAACACGCCGGAATTGTTGGTCTCTTTACAATGGGGGCACCTAGAAAGTGGACCAACGTCGCCCACTATGAAGGGACGGACATAACAACTACGCCCACTCGTGGATCGAACCCCGGTAGCCGGGAGTTGAGCCCAAAACCGGAGTACGGTGCTTTACCCACCATATAACTCGGTCGGCTTTACAAAAACCTTACTTGACTCGATTGTCTTGCAGTGGATGACCTGTATTTATATTATATACTTTTATTATATTAATATATTTACAAATATTATTTACTTTTTGTTTATTTTAAATGAAGTAAAAGACATTATGTAGAGATAATAACTTTAGATGGGATATTGTTTCTTCATTTGGCGAATGGAGACAGTTATGACATCATTTACGAATTATTTTGAGTGTTCCTGTAAATTATGCTAGATGCATGAATTTTAGCTTATGTTACTCGGGAATAGTGTTGCTTTCAGTGGAAAAATCTTTTGAATCAGTTGAGTAGATACCGAGATGTCCATATAGCCTAACGTACTAGAATTCTGTTGAATGTCCCTGTAAAAGAACTTGTATGTTACATGAATGAAAGGTAGTTTATAATACTCAGGAATAGTGTAGCTTTCTATCAGTGGAAAAAGCTTTCGAATCGGTTCAGTAGTTACAGAGATCCCCATATAGCGTAATGTAATTCTTATGAGTGCGTCTGTAAAAGAACTATTTGTGATACATGCAGGATAAGTTTAATTTTCAATATTGTTACAGTATATTAAACTTCAAAAAGTTTCGCCAAAATGCCCCTTGCGTGCTAGTGGAATGCCCCAAATAGGGAGGTACTTTTGGGGATTTTTCTTGGAAGCAGTTGTACCTTCAAAAAATTCTTTTTCATAATATGAAACTATTAGGTTGATAATACATCTCATGCCAATAGTTCTCCTGTGGGAAGTCGGCACCAGCTGTACCAATCCTTCGAAATTGCATAAATTGGCGTTAAGAACCATATTTGGGGCGCCGTACCGAGAGGCCCGGGGGGGGGGCCTTCAAAATTTTTTAACATTGGATTCACTTTATATGAAGATGCATAACTGCACTGTGCAAAAAATTTTTCTACATCACTTCAGCGCCAAGATTTAAAGCATTCTTAAAAACTATATTTTTTATGAAATTGGAGTTATTTGGGGGGAGGCCCTTATTTTGGGGCTCTGACTATTTTCGTATGAATTTTCAATTTGACATGTTAATATTAAAGGTTCATTATCAAATAAAAAGAAAAAATTCTCTGAAGCGCCTCGGAGCCAGTCACTGACGAGAAAATAAAGTGGCAAAAATGGCCCCAAATTATTTGTACGTCACTCCTCTGGGGTATTTTGACCCCCCCCCCCCTTCATAACTCCAAAACTAAAAGAGTAAATCAAAAATATTTCAGATTTGTTCTTTCCTTGGGTAAGGCTACAGAAGAAGAAAAAATTATGAAATTCTGAGATGGTGATGGAAACGTTTTTCTTTTTTTTTTTTTTTTGCGTGATTTGCTCTTGCAAATGCCTCTAAATGGAGTGCTTGGGCAGAAAGAAAGAGACTCTTATAAAGTCACAAGTAATTTATTATATAATCACCATAAATTAAATAAGTAGCTACTTGCTACATACAGCATGATGCTCATCCAACAGCGCTACCTCGGTTCTTGTTCGTCGCACTGCTCTCGAGTTCAATATCATTCTTTTGCACGTGGTGGTCGTTCATCCCGGGATTGCTGCTCCATGGTTGGTTCTCGGCAGTTTCGGTAGCTTAGGGTAGTTTCTAGTTTCTGGTGATTCAATGTCCGAAAAATACCTAATATTCGGCCCCATCGGACATGAATCTCCGTACAATTTTTCTACAATTGCTTTTAGCTTTTCTTTATTAAGAGGCTTTGTCAGAAAGTGAGCTACATGAGATTTCGAATCAATACGTTTCAACACAAATTGACCCTCATTAATTAAAGTTCTAATAAATTGATATTTAATGTCGATATGCTCAGTTTTTAAGCTTTCTATCTGATTTTTTGAGAAATGAATGGCCGGCATACTATCAGAATATTGAATAGTTTGAAAATTTTCAGATATTAACTTTAATTCTTTGAGTACATTTGTAAACAATACTAATTTTCTAGCTCTATCTGTAAGAGCTATAAATTCAGCCCTCATCGAATTTAATGCATTATACTTTTCCTTAACCCTTTGAAATGCAACCCTTTCCCAATGCTGAAAAAAGGGTAGCCGTTGCCATCGCTCGACTTAACTACCAGCAAGATGGCTGTGCGCGGGCACAGCCAGCTGCGTCAAAAAGGGTCTCTAGATCTATGGCACGCGATGAACGTTTCGATCGTCCGCCATCTTGCTGGTAGTTAAGTCGAGCGATGGCAACGGCTGCCCTTTTTTCAGCATTGGGCAATCTATACAGCTGTTCTCGCATTCTTCCATTTTTCAGCAGATGTCAGTGCTGTTAAAAATAATCGTGACATTTTTTTTACGGGAAATGACGTGCTAAAAAGTAAAAGATTCTCTTGAAGCTATGTCACCCGCAACTATTTTTACAGAAATCAGATCTATTCTTCGTGACTGGCAACAGTCAAAACGTCAGAGTTTGGTGTTCTCACAGTGGGAACACTGCGCGTTAAAGGGTTAAAGTGCGGTACGGGTATTTTAACATTAAATCTTTTTCAACGATATCTTTCTCTTCCCTTTTAGGTGGTAACACTAGCCGTGTTTAAAATGAAATTGCAATAAATCAATCTTTCACTGAGCATATTGATGTACGTATGTTGATGCAAGTATGTATGTTGTTGACAGACCATTTTGTCTGGTTTCAAAATTAATCCCTAACAGATTCTGTACTTTCCCTAAGACTTTTATATCTAATTTAGATCTCAATGAATTAATCACATGCATGATTATAAGGCTATCTCTTCCAAAAGTAGCGATATCACGAACATAAACCAACAATACAGCATCTCCTTTAAACATATAAACACAATTTACACAATATAATTTTCTAAAGCCAATTGTCTCAAGAATATTACTCATTTCACAGTACCATTGACGTCCTCTGTGGTGCAATCCGTAAATGGACTTTTTTAATAGACATACTTTGTTTTCTTGACCTATTACCTCGAATCCATACGGATGGAGCATGTACGTTGTTTCTTGTAGATTGTCATAGAGGTAAGCAGATTTAACGTTAACTTGCACGTTATTCCAACTTAGAAGGGACACAAATATAACAAATAATACTTTTACAATAGAAAAACTTACAACTGGAGAAAAAATGTCAGTAAAATCCTGGCTTTTGTCTATGCCCTGAAGCAACAGATCGTGCTTTAAAACGTTGAACTTTATTAAAGTAAATAAAAAACTTTGTAAAGAACACACATAAGATATACACCAGTAATTTGAGTGTTTTTTCCGTTGAACTTTATTGTTTACATCAGTTTTCGCTGTATAAACCCACTGGTTTCCTATTACCTTAACTCCTTTGGGAGGATCTATAAGCTCCCAGACTTTTCGTTCTGGAATTATTTTCAGTCCTTCTCCATAGCTGAAAGCCAATAATCTTTTTCAGGAACTTTTCAGAACTTCTTTGATATTCTGTGGCAGCTCTATGCCGTTTTCTTCATTCTGAAAAATATCTAAATATTCATTAACGTAAAAAATTTCAAGATCATCAGAGTGTAGTAAAATTGCCATGCGCTGCGCAAGAAAACCTCTTGCATTGCCACCTGGTGGCTAAATTTGGAGTTAGGGTTCTTATCATCAGGAACGGTTCCAGGTACGGGAAACAGGAGTCTTGCAAAGTTCAGTATCACCAGTTTATTAGGAAAAGACATGTTGAGCACATTAATGTTAAAACTTAAAGGCGTAAAATGCAAGGCGTAGAAACGTGTCTGAAATATAGTTTAAAATTTAAATTTTACGAAAATTAAAATAATAATAATAATAATAATATTCGAAATTGCTTTTTGAACATGATCATAAAGTTCTGACTTGGGTACATTAGTTTATCCACGTATTTTTATTTATTTCCATTCATATCTTCCTGTTTCTCAAGCTCCAGAAAAAATAGTTAAAATTGTCAATTTTACAAAATGTATTAAAAATTGTAAAGTAATTATTTTTTATAAATTTTGAAGAGTTCTCAGGTAATAAAGTATAAACTATTCTGGCACGTCTTAAAAGTATCTATATGAAAACTACAGGTGATAGGAGTATTTTTGTAGGTGCTCCAAATAATAGAACTGGAATTAGAACTTTAATTGGAATTTCAAAATTTAAGTCAGTTTATCGGATTCCTCGGAATTTTTCTTATCCGTTGACACCTTAGTCGAAACTCATATCCCCACGCTCTCGGAGAAGATAGCCGAACAAGTTCTTGACAGCTTCTGCGGCGGCAGCGTCCGTTACTTTTTTTTTAGAATAGAGAGATACGAAGCAAGCACACAATTCACAGTTAAAAAACTAAACTTAGCACACGCAAGATAGCCAAGAAATATTTTTGACAACAACAAAAGTAACTGATCTATGTCGAAAAAAGCCCTAGTGAAAATGGAATATATCAAAATGCTTGCAAAGCATTGATACTTTATGGTACTTTGGTACTTTGATACTTATGTATGAGTTGAAGGTTAACTCCGAATGACGCTCGGGCTAACATCTCAAACTCTTAAAAGTTATTGAAAATCTAAGCTTTAAAGTTTTAAAAATTGCTTGTTAAAAATACAAGTTTTTTAAAAATTAAACTGTAATCGTTTAGTTATGCATTGTGATGAACAAATAAATTCTATAAAAATATGTCAGTAGTTTTTTTTTTTCTTTTTTTTTTCAACGTTCTGAGCTAACATTTTTTTTTTCTTAAATAAATAATTCTTTGCCACACTCGCTTATATTCCTGTGTATTACATTAGCATGTTTGTTTCCCAAAGAAACAGCTACACAAGCAGTGACTAGTTTATTCGGCTTCCAAGGGACTGTCATACGATTTATGTTTACTTCGCCTACGCTGTGTTTGTTCTGACAAATCTTCGAGAAGAGTGATAAATATGTATGTGGCTGGGTCTCGGAAAGCAAGATTTGCACAGCGAACTAAATACATGGATAAGTAATGCTTTTTACGGCACCTGGAAAAATATTCAGATAAATATTTTAGATCGATGATTAAAAAATTATTTTAAAAAATAATTAAATTATTTTTCTTATTTATGAAATGGTTTTACGCCATTACAGAACAATTTTGTTAATCCGACGGTTGGTAGGTCAGGCACGTTTGGTAATCCGGCACCTTCGGGAAACATGTGTTTCGATTTAATTTACTGCTCATTATAGCAAAGCAAGAAGAAAATGGCATCGGAAGTGATGATGTCCTAGCTCTTCACCCTTCGAGGCGCAACCCTTTCCCAATGCTGAAAAAAGGGCAGCCGTTGCCATCGCTCGACTTAACTACCAGCAAGATGGCGGACGATCGAAACGTTCATCGCATGCCACAGATCTATAGACCCTTTCTTGACGACAGCTGGCAGTTAAGTCGAGCGATGGCAACGGCTGCCCTTTTTTCAGCATTGGGCAATCTATCCAGCTGTTCTCGCATTCTTCCATTTTTCAGCAGATGTCAATGCTGTTTAAAAATAATCGTGACAATTTTTTAACGGGAAATGACGTGCTAAAAAGTAAAGGATTCTCGTGGAGCTATGTCACCCGCAACTATTTTTATAGAAATCAAATCTATTCTTTGTGACTGGCAATAGTCAAAACGCCAGAGTTTGGTGTTCCCAGAGAGGAAGCACTGCGCGTTAAAGGATTAAAGCCATTTCTGTTTTTCACAGTTCTTTCACAGATTTTCCTCAACATAAGTCCCAACAGAAGGAAAAGTAACTGCCCGCATATAAATTGCCACCGAAATTACTTACTGAACCACGGATTTAAAGCCTAAGGCGATGTTTGAAATCCTATTACTGGAAACTAACTGCGGATGATTTCACCAAATTTTGTCGGCATGCGTTTCGAACTACCAGACTTACTTCCGATTTAAAATATACTGTCGCAGAATAATCTGCTAATTTCCTGGGTTCGTAGTTTTAAAGTCCAGTAGGTGCAGAAAGTTCTACTAACGAGTCCACTTGACAGGATGGAACACGAACTTTATTGCTTCTAGAACTTCTTCGAACAATCAGCATTACAAAATTCACAAGTCAGCCAGTCATGTGCTTTTAACAGTCCGCTTAGTACAGAAGCTTTTACAAATGCTGTATTTCTCACATAAAATAAAACACTTCCACAGCCAAAAATTCAGTGGAAATTTACGAGGGATTTCGTAAACAGTCCCTCAAGACGCAGCAGTGAAGAATTTACAGACAGCACTTATAAACAAAGCTTCATAAACAATCGAAAACACCGCTTCTATAGCGTCACTACAAAGCCTTAATCTTTCACGGACATCTGCTCTTGACGGAAGCAGAAGCAAGACTGGGACGGGGCAACCAGCTGTGCTTTTATAGTCTACGACGAACACCGTAGAAGATTCCAGAGAGAACCATTCGCGGAATTTACTAGAACAGATTGGATTATGATTGCGTAATAGAAGAGTAACATGACGCTATTATGAAAGTTAATACAGAAAAACTAACTTTACTAGCCCCATTGGGGAAATCGCGCCAAATGACCAAAATGTCGCCAAGCTTGGAGACTTTTTGAGAAATATCGCTAAATTTGGCACCAAAATGTCGCCAAGCTTGGAGACTTTTTGAGAAATATCGCTAAATTTGGCACCAAAAATAAGTCCCTAAAAGTGAGGTTACCGAAGGCCTAAGACCAATATTTCTGGAGATTTCTAGGATTTGCTATAGAAATCAATGTAGAAACCCAAACGTCCGTATCTCGTGTTCTAGTTGACTGATTTTGATCCAACGAAAAGCAAAATTTAACTATTTGACGCGTAGAATACGAATTTTGAACTATTTCAAACCCCAGAACACCGGGTTGCCGCGGATACGAATAATAATATAACGATAAGAGCAGAGCCTGGCTGAGCCAGTTCAGACGGGGCAGTAGCTCCGAGCCCCCAAAATCAAGAAACAATGCTATTTTCAGTAGTATAAATATGTGAATTGTGTGTGTATGTGACACATATGTCTACACATATGATCAATACACATAAAAGAAAGTTTTGTACGTTTTATGTACGCGTGAATATACAGGGTGTCCCCAAAAGATGGTAACACGGTATCATTCTTGATCTATTAGAGATAAGTGAGCAAAAGATGTTCAAAAGAAGGTAAGAAAAAAAACTGCTTTAAGAAAAAATTCCTCTACGCAGTGAAGATCCAAGCAGTTGAACAACTGAAACCACGAATAACTCACACAGCAGCACAAATAACAACACGTATTGTACACTTGCAGATGTCTTTTGTCCGCCCAAGAAAGGTGGCGGCTATGTTTAGACATACAGAGCAGCCACAGTGATATGCACTTTTTATTCCCTGTAAAGTAATAAGTTCGTTAACCCTTTGAGGCGCAACCCTTTCCCAATGCTGAAAGAAGGGCAGCCGTTGTCATCGCTCGACTTAACTACCAGCAAGATGGCGGACGATCGAAACGTTCATTGCGTGCCACACATCTAGAGATCCTTTCTTGACGCAGCTGGCTGTGCCGGCAACGGCTGCCCTTATTTCAGCATAGGGCAATCTATCCAGCTGATCTCGTATTCTTCCATTTTTCAGCAGATGTCAGTGCTGTTAAAAATAATCGTGACCATTTTTTTACGGGAAATGACGTGCAAAAAAGTGAAGGATTCTCGTGGAGCTATGTCACCCGCAACTATTTTTATAGAAATCAAATCTATTGTTCGTGACTGGCAACAGTCAAAACGTCAGAGTTTGGTGTTCCCAGAGCGGGAACACTGCGCGTTAAAGGGTTAATATGTGAAGCAAGTAGAAAAACTTGCCCGAAGTTACCTAGGTGAACATAAAAGAAGGAATTATATAACTCGAAATCTAAAATTATGCAACAATTGATCAATCGTCGATTGCGAATTTTAGAATTAAACATTAATCAATTATTAATAACTTTTTTTACAACTAACGATTAATCAAGAGAAATTTCAGTAAAGCAATATCTTTCGAATTTTTCGAGGGGGTGTATCTTAGTATTTTCCAACAAAGTTGAAAAGTAATTAAAATTCAGTTTGTCCACCCGTACGTCTGACCGTCAGTATGGTTGCAATCTAACTCATGTAAAAATGCTCACATCCACTCGAAATTTGGATATTTGATTCATATGGGCACACAACATGTCCCCTAATATAGGTATACTTCTTAAGACCCTAGTACTGGGTTATGACGCCCACTACAAGTAATGTAATTTCAGATTATAATAAGTGGTGACTCAAATGCATTTCTTTAATCTGTTATATGCAGCATTTACAGATATTACTGGACCTCCGAAAATAAACCAGAGCTTGTCTACAAGGGGAAAATTCTTGAACTGCGCGCAGTAAATTTGCACCACTTACAATGTAGTTGAAAATTATTGATAGGTTTTCTAAACTCCGGGTTTACAATTCATCTATCCATTGTTTTGTGTGCTCTGTAGTTCCCTTAAAAAAATGAATGTATTGATTCAAAATTTGACTATGTCATCGACATAGATCACAATATGTTCAGTAAAGAAAGTGCTGCACGTAACATTTATAGTTTTTACAAGACCTGAAGAAAGATACGGACACCTTCCAAATAAATTCATTTTATCCACGCTTAGTTAAAGTTAAACAATTTTATCAACACATTCCGAGAAATGTTAAGCGCGTTTATAACTTCAGTTTGTCTATTTATGTGTTTGTCTTGTCGGTGTGTGAGCCAGTGGCGGATCCCCAGAGCTAGAAATACACTATGGTTAGGAATGTTTAAAAAAAATTGCAAAATTTTCACATGAACTGAAATTTCAAAAAGTAGCACTGTATGTACAGTTGACTCTCTGTTTAATGAAGATCTCTTTCCAAAGACGATACTTCCCAGCAACTCCAACGTAAAAATTTTCTATTCAAAGACGACGTCGTTTCTGTTTAACAACGATTTTTTTTTTCATCTTACGCTACAGGAACAGGGGACAAATTTTTTAAATGTGGAAAAAAAGTGCGGGGAATGTCAAAAGTGCAATTCGCAAGGCAATCTTAACTACCTGAGTGTATTCTCAAAGGTATTTTAGAAACAAAGAGAAAGTTCTCGAAACAGCACAAAAATTTAGTTCGGGATCCAAATCCAAACGGCCGAATAGTCAATGTGGCCGATTGGAAGAGTTTGCCAAGGCACTTCTGCATGCAAATGGTTGCAAGAAGCAAGAGCATCCAACATTCTAATTTCTGGGCCCCACCATGGCCGAGTGGATAAGACACTCGACATGATACGCAGCTGAAGTGTGAAGGTCCCGCGTTTGGGCCAACCGCGCGGCTGTCGAACTAACTATCTGGAGTTTTTCCAGATGGTTTTCTCCAGATTTAACGTGAATACGCGTTAGAACCACTGAAAAAAGGCAACCGCCCCAGAATGCAGATGCCTCTAGTATAAGCTTGCCACATAACTTCAATTTCTGGAGGCCCGACGAGTGGCTGAGCTCATATCGCTCGCAACTGAAAGAAGAAAGTGCCTGGTTCAAACTCAGGTCCCGTCCGTCAATCTAGCCGTTCGGAGTCTTACGCAGTTTGCTCCGAAACTTCTCATAAGTATGGATGAAGACCCCCTTAGAAAAACCCCACGTAGGGCACCCTGTACTCGGTCTAGATCCCTCATGTAGATAATTATTCGTATTACCAAAATAAAATAAAATCAAGCAATTACTGCAGGGCTGTTATTCTGGCAGAAAAATTTGGAATGCAAAATTTTCAGGTATCGGCTGGTTAGCTAGAAAAACTCATAAAATGGAAGCTGACTCATTTCACATTTGAGAAAATCTGGAAGAAAGAATAACGGGAAGGCGAAAAATAAAACAACTGACTCATTTTGATTTTCTTGAAACCTAATTTTATTGTATTGCTTGTTTTTACTACCTTTTTTAAAGGTAACTTAAAATAATTTTTTGTGGATAATAAAATAATATAATGATAATAAAAGTAACATCTTTAAACACGCCAATATATCAAGAAAAATATTCACAGTCCTAAGAATGTAAAGGGTTGGTGTTGGTGCTGTAGGATTACGTCCAACTATCTGCACATGGAATCTAAGCCGATGGGTGGGGGTCTTTCTAAGGGGTTCTAACCCTTATTTTCGCTAAGTTTCGGAGGAAAGCACGGAAAACTCCAAACAGTAGGTCGGCGGAAGCGAACTGGTTTTGAACCAGGCACCTTCCAAAGTGTAAAGGGAAATGTTATTCTTTTACAAATTCTGTTTATGGAAGATCTCTATTTATGGACGATTTTTCACATTTTCACGGTTCCTTGAAAGTCGTTAAACACAGAGCCAACTATATGTATATATATATATATATATATACATATATCAAGAATATTTACACCAATACTTATTGAATCCTTGTGGACTAAACATAATTTCTCTATTTACAAAAATGATAGAGCTTTTATTTTTAAACAGAAGGAGAGGCGATCTCTTTACCAAGGTGGTCACTTTAGCAGGTTTCACCGTATTTGAATGTACGACAGCACACTGATACCGGGGAAAAAACTTCCGTTGCTCTCTCCATTTTGTAAGGGACGGAGTTTGCGGTTTAGTGCAGAAATCTTTTATCAGTAAAATTAGAATTGCCATTAAAAAGTCGTAAAATTCGCGACGAGAATGACCTCTTACCCACTGCAATCACGTTAGACGCAGCGGCAATCAACATCGGCCTTAAGTGATGCTGAAGCATAGACGAACAATCCAACACTCCGCAATTTGTACAGCTTTCATTCTTTCAACTGCTCTCATAAATTGTCCCCACCACCCAGACGTGTGGGTACAAATCCTCATTATAAAAGTAAAACATATTCTAAGATATCAGACAAAGTGAGTACCTGGCAATGTATAGCTAGTCTATTTTTGAAAAAGAAAGCTCAAATTGTAAATAGTAGGTAATAGTGATAATAGTTGTAAATAGCAATTCAGGTTGGTTTACTCACAGAAAAGGATGGAAATTACTTAATCTGGAAAACTTAATGTCATCCTAAAATGCAAAAATGTATGCTGTGAACACTGTATATTGCACGGTGGCTGTGAAATGGGTTCAATTGCATTAAGCAACTATGTACACACTAATATGTTAATGGGTAGGGCCCGTGAACAACATGAATAAAGGTCGTTGATGATTAGCCACGTCTTGTCGTCACTACAGTGGTTAAGGTGACATATTTCTTGCGAAATTTAGGACTTTTAATGACCAGTCGGGATCTAGCAACAAAAGATTAATGTGTTAAACTCAAAACCCTGTCCCCCTCACACAATGGAGAGAGCAACGGAACATTTTTCCCCGTATCAGGCCCGTCGTCCATTGGAACGCATAAAACACGTGGCAGGAGCATCCACCTTAACTTGATCGGTATAGGGTGCACGATAGCTCTGTACCCCCCCCCCCTTCCGAGTTTTCTTTCGACGGTTCTTGCAGCAGAGCACATGCTTATTTAGTTGTGATCGGTAGAAAAAGTATTGGGAAATCAATGTATCATCCTAATGAAAAACGGAGCCCCTCCCATATGGTTTCTCTGGATCCGCCCCTGGTGTGAGCTGTATCTCTCGTAAAAAATGGCGATTCTGATCCAGGTGCGAGGTCTTTCATCTGGAATTGCTTCTAAATTACACTCATGTCCATAAATTAAGGATAATTCAGAATCACACAGAAATTGATTTCTAAAATAAAAATTTCACCTGTGGAATGATCACACACATCTTGAAGAAGAATATGCAAATTACAGGAAACCACCAGATGGCGTGGATGGTACGTCACAATGACGAGAGTGTAAGAGAGGGGTATATAAGGAATGGTGGTAAAGAAGTAAAATTGTTCACAAGCGCTCTGAAAGCCTTTCAGTGTAAAAACCGCATAGTTATGGCACAAAGGAGGCATTTGGATGATGTTTTACGTGGCAGAATTATCGGACGACTGGAATGTGGACGTACCCAGCTGGAAGTATCCGAGGAACTTGGAATCGCCCAGAGTGTCATCTCCAGGCTTTGGCAACGATTCCAAGATGATGGTAATGTGAGTAGACGTTACAGCACAGGTCGCCCCCGAGTTACAACGCCGAATGAGGACCGCTATTTGGCAGTTACTGCCAAAAGAAACAGACGGAGTACAGCATCAGACCTGTCTTGTCAGCTCTCTTCAGCTACCGGTACGACAGTTTCGAGGCAGACCGTGTACAGACGCATAGGGCACATTGGTCTATATGCTCGTAGGCCTGTCAGATGTGTTCCACTTACCGCAACTCACTGTCACCTGCGATTAACCTGGAGTAGAGAGCATGCATTGTGGACACCGCAACAGTGGTCTTGTGTGATGTTTTCCGACGAGTCCAGGTTTAGTTTGGAGTCTGATTCTCGCCGGACATTCATCTGGAGAGCGCCAGGTACCCGTTACCACCAAGAGAACACCATTGAAAGACACCGTTACGGTGGTGCAGGATGGCTCGTTTGGGGAGGAATTATTCTTGGTTCCAGAACTGACCTGCATGTTCAGAGTGTAACGATGACAGGCCACATCTATCGGGATGTCATTCTGGAACAACATGTACGTTTGTTTCGGGGCGCCATGGGTGCTGAATTTGTGTTTATGGATGACAACGCCCATCCTCACCGTGCAAACATTGTAGACGAATGCCTTCAAGCGGAGGATATCACCCGTATGCATTGGCCAGCATACTCACCGGACTTGAATCCAATAGAGCATGTGTGGGATATGCTTGGCCGACGAATTGCAGCCCGTCAACCCCCTCCCACCTGTCTACCGGAACTTCGGAGTGCATTGCTTGATGAGTGGTGTAATATTCCCCAAGATCAGATTGATCATTTGATACTCAGCATGCCTAGGCGTTGTCAGGCCTGTATTGCATCGTCCGGGAGACATACTCCGTATTAACCATCCTACTAACCATGTTATACTGTTTTTTGTAAATAGGTTCTTTTTTTGAATTTGGTCAAGGGAGTAAAACTTGCAATTTTTATTAATGATGTCAAACATATAGCATCTTTTTTGCTCTTTACTTTTTGTTTAATAAATAGACTTTACAAATAAGTCAAATTTGTTTTGCTTCTTTCTCTTTCTTTGCCTGAACTTCATTATCCTTAATTTATGGACATGAGTGTAGGAGACCATTCATGGGGGGAAACGTTGGCCAGCCTGCGAGGCGCTCCCATCAAGAGATAAACAACTAGTTGCGGTCAAGTTTGTAGTCGGCAGCTGATCCGGCCTCTGAAAATAAAAAAGTTAAAGTTAAGAAATGGTTTAGCATTTGGGAATACTTTAGTAGACGGTAAATGCCGATATACTGCAGTGAAAATTGGATGGCAGTAAACGAAATTTCATAAATCTCATCCCCTTAGTTTTTTCTCATAGCACCGGTCAACACGATTTTTGGGTCTGACTTCTACGTGTTAAAATTTAGTTTCTCCTACGCCAAAACTAAGGAAAATTATTTTTTTTAATGAAAGTTTGCTTTTGTAGAAATTAAAGCATTTTTTCAATTTTTTGGCAAAAATCACTGATTTTTATATTTTTTTTATAATTCCACACTAAATTATGATCAGAAAAGTTTTTGCTGGATATAAAAGTCTTTTTTATTCAAGATTTGTGATAAACAATAACATATAAATGTAAAATATTTATTTTATTGAGTATTCTTGTTACATAAATCATCATTTTTTCAGACGCAATCAATTACAGTTTTTAGTATATTACTT
Source organism: Cheiracanthium punctorium (assembly GCA_038373885.1). Classification (NCBI taxonomy): domain Eukaryota; kingdom Metazoa; phylum Arthropoda; class Arachnida; order Araneae; family Cheiracanthiidae; genus Cheiracanthium; species Cheiracanthium punctorium. The sequence goes on along the minus strand of JAWZYV010006305.1, from coordinate 849,851 downwards.
TGCATCACTGTGTTGATAAAATAAAAATATTATATACTAAATATTATTATAATAATACAGTTTACTTTCGGGTTAATCGAAGTGCTGCCATCTTTCGTTTATGAAATAAATTAAAATATACTTATCGATATAAATCAGACAAAAGCAAACTTTAAGAGCTAAAAATGAAAATTTAAGTGTTTTTCAATGTGTAGAATCAGAATTTAAGCATGAGAACAGAACCCCCCCCCCACCCAAAAAAAAAAAAAAATTTTGTTGTTGACCGGTGTAGTTAATTAAAGTTATAATATACTTCTTATATGTAAGAGAAAGTAGGGTAAAATGACGAACTTGGTATTTCTCCGATGCAGTTACAAATAACAGCTCCTGTCAAGGCAATTTCTAAGGCCCTAGTATTGGGTTATGACGTACGCCCATAACGAGTAACGCAATTTGAGATTGTAATAAGTGGCGACTCAAACACATTTCTTTAAGCTGTGCCTGTCAGTTTTGGACTTCACAGCGCAAGGAATTACCCGTGTTTACCCGTGTACGGTAACTTATGTATTCTCCCCAAAAAAATATTTTCAAAATTCAACTTGAAAGGAGTGTGTGGCGGAAGCTGGTTTTGATCCCATGAAATCCGCGTGGTCGCTGAGGGCATCTTCCATCCGGGCAAAAGGTACCCTCTTGATGGCCTTCAACTGCCGAGCTGTAGCGTGGGAGGAGGTGATCTGGTGCGGACGCAAACTCTTAACGTTGAAACAGTTGCGGTTCATTTGCGAAAAGCTTGGATACTCTTAAACAACTTTAATTCAAAAATGATGATCTGGATAAAGATGACGTGGAGATCTGACGATGACGAGGAAAGATGACGATGGCCGTGGTCAATGGCCAGCAAGAAAACAACGAGAAGTCATTAGGTATATATCTTCAGGTACACAATGAGGAATTACCCTTGTTTACCCGTGTACGGTAACTTAAGTATCTCTCTATTCTAAAAAAAAGTAAAGGCCGCTATCGCCGCTGGCGCTGTCAATAGCTTGTGGACCTATCTCCTTCTAAACCGTGGGGATTTGAGTTTCGACTGCCCACGAGGTGCCCACAGATTCGAAAAATTCCGAGGAACCTGCTAAACTGACTTAAATTTCGAAAATCGAATTATTTTAGAAGATATTAATAAAAAACTGAAAAAATAAACAGAATGGTTGCCAGATTTGGCATAAAATCATTCATTCCTTTACAACAAAGCGTTTCCAAGTATCTAGAATCGCGTGAAATTTACAAAGTTAACACAAAAAGCCTAATAACTTCTTCACCGTTTCCACGATCCGCTTGAAAATTTTCATGATCATGTATAAAAACATAGAAAACAATCTGCGCTTCTTTTAAAATCTGAAAATCCCCCCGTTCCCTCCTTTTTAAGCGATTTTTCGCTATTTCAACCACCATTTTATTTCCGAGAGTCAAAAAAGTAAATCATTTGCGTGACAAAATTACTCTTTTCAAGTGAATATGATCCCTACTAGCAATTTTGTTCGGGCCTTCACCGGCCACGTAGCCTTGAGCCGATGAGAAGGAATCGGGCCGTTCACTTTGAAAGTGCTCGGATACACGCAGTTCATGTCCCCTCGGACGTGGAGACGTCCGAAGTAGTCTAACCGTTGAGTTTTCATCGGTTTGGACACGGATATAGGGAACCGGCCCGTTCACTTTATGCATGAGGCTGGCCAAACACCAGGGTGAGCATCACTTTTCGATAAGTTCTTATGTGATGTTGACATGCATTTAACCCTTTCCGTCCCTGCGATGCAATTCGAATGATAACATTCACAAGTGTTTTACAGATTTCTTTTATCTTTGAAATGTATTTGTAATCGCATTTTTCTTATATGATAATGCAGTGCAGAAGCAATACAGTATAGAAGAAATACACTTTTACTACGCGGCGCATATGCATGCATGTAGGTCGTCGTATACTCCATCTATTTACGTATATAGTCGTACTATATACGTAACTATACTATACGTTAACGTACTATAGTCGTATACTCCATCTACGTATGACGTTATATACGAATGTTACATGTTTGATTTGTTTTAACTAGTCCGAGCGCATAGCGCTCTGAACTAGAAGACGGAAGGTGTCTGGTTCAAAACCAGGTCGCATCCGCCGACCTAACCGTTCGGAGTTTTCCGTGTTTTCCACTGAAATTTAGCGTAAATACTGATTAGGACACCTTAGAAAGACCCCCAACGGAGGGCACCCCATCTACAGGCCTAGATCCCCCATGTAGATAATTGGCCTTAACCCTTTAACGCGCAGTGATCCCGCTCTGGGAACACCAAACTCTGACGTTTTGACTGTTGCCAGTCACGAAGAATAGATTTGATTTCTATAAAAATAGTTGCGGGTGACATAGCTCCACGAGAATCCTTTACATTTTAGTACGTCATTTCCCGTAAAAAAATCGTCAGGATTATTTTTAACAGCACTGACATCTGCTGAAAAATGGAAGAATGCGAAAACAGCTGGATAGATTGCCCAATGCTGAAAAAGGGCAGCCGTTGCCATCGCTCGACTTAACTACCAGCAAGATGGTGGACGATCGAAACGCGCGCTGGCTGTGCGCGCGCACAGCCAGCTGCGTCAAAAAAGGGTCTATAGATCTGTCGCACGCGATGAACGTTTCGATCGTCCGCCATCTTGCTGGTAGTTAAGTCGAGCGATGGCAACGGCTGCCCTTTTTTCAGGATTGGGAAAGCGTTACGCCTCAAAGGGTTAATTCCAGAACTCGCTTTAACTAGTATTTTGGTAATGTCTGTACGTAGGCATGCTGCATTTTCGATCTAGTTTGATTAAATTTGAGGGACGTCTGCTCGTATGCATGTATTTATGTACGTGTATTTTTGTGTAATTCGATTAACTCAAAGAGGAATAGCCGAAGAAATTTCAAATGAATAGTTTATTTACAGAGTTATATGAAAGACTTTCGGTGCATTAAAGTCTATGGACATGCCTTTCACATTAAAAATCCCTGAACTATCTCTGTTTAGCTCATGCCCAAAATATTGCCAACTGTCCCCAAGCTTGGTAAATTTAGGGGCAATATTACAAATTTTGGCACTAAAAATAAGTTCGTATCTCGAATAAAAGTAAAAACTGTTAGCCATAGAATATTGAAATTTTGTATTTAAGACTGTCGTAACATTTGGTTTTGCACTTTCATTTTTGATTACAATCCACTGGCTAGGGTCACTATTTGGGTCATGCTTAAAATCTCGCCGTTTGTCGCCAAGCTGACGAACAAAAGAAAAATGCCAATTTTTCAGCCAGGAATAAGTTTTCAATGCTGAAATCTCATCCTGGTGATATCTCTTACGCTTAACGAGATACTGAAGTATCGCATTTCAGTTTCCAATATATTTAAATAGAGTGCATCAAGAATGCGTAAAGTTTAACAGCCATACAAGAAAATTGTGCAGTTCACATTAGGACTTTTTTTTGTGATAGGAAATCGACTTTCCGAACTTAGCTTACAATTTAAAAAAGATTATTGACCACTGGAACCTATGGAACTAGCTTACAGTTTTGAAAAATAGGTTTTTTTTAAAAAGCATAGACCATAAGACATAAGATCGCTATAATAATTTTTAAAATAAAGTAAATTCCAAAAATTTTTATTGAAATTATTCTACACAAAATATATCATACACATAATTTACAAAAGAAGTATTTTCTTTGAGTTTTGCAGCAGCATCTTCAAACATCTTATTTTATGAGCAGCTTCTAGGGAAAAAAAAGACAATTTTTAGAACTTAATTTACACAAGGAATAGGAAATGCAGAGTAAGTCTGCTTCATATGTTTTTTTACATAATTTCTATATCAGGGATTTCCAACCTTTATATTACTTCAACTCCCTAGAAAACGTTTTTTTCTGAATAGACCCCTGCGTTTTCCCCAACACAGCGGTATCTCGAAAAATTTTCCCAATGCACTCACAAAGACAGCAAAACATTAAGTGAAAGAAATTTTTCATGTGTCCGGCAGTAGAACAGTTGGTTAAGCTCAGTTCCCATTGGAACTCCGAAAGGGAAGCAGCACCTGCTTGGCCAGTGCCTAGAAAGGTAAACTCCTTTCTCGACTGAGGCTGATGTAAACCGTGTACGCTGTAGGGAATTAATGCACGAAAAATGTGTTATGACTTCAATGTTTTCGATGTTCAATCCATATCTCTCTTTGGGGTACCAATTCAGCTCTTATGTCATCCAGCTGTCATCTGAAATTGGTCCAAAATTTAGGAGGGAGACCCGGGATAAGTCGGTATTCCCCTTACTGGTGATCAGCAAAAAGAAAGCTGCCCAATTAAGGCCATTTTCGTTTTATATAAAGGATCTGATCCCGCTCTGCAGTTGGCCAGAGGGTTTCGAAGCAACAATAACAATTTTCATGTTCTGCGTTTGCAGAATTTACCATGATTCAGACTGCAGGATGCAGAAAATGACCCCAAAGACGGATTTTTACCCTTCTTTTTTCAACCCCTTCTTTTTTCAACTTTTGAACCCTCTGAAGTCTTATTTCATGTCATTTGTTTGTTTGTGTTGTGATGGCAACGCTAAGGGTGGGCGATCATCCTAGTATGAGGGGTTATCTTAAAATGTAATTTAAAAAAATATAATTCCCAAATTTTGTACATCACCTCATTAGTGTATGGGAATGCTTTTGTACGAGGGTCATATAAAAATGTAGAAAGTGTAACTTTTTGAAAATTAACGAGAGGAATTTTTTTAACGGAGTCTTACTTCCGACCTCATTTTGAACACTTTTCTCAATTTACGCTGTCCACTTATCTCTAATAGATAACGAATTAAAGCCCGTTACCACCTTTTTGGGACACCAAGTATCAGTCTGGTTTATAGTATCCACAGGTTCTGAAATCATCATTAACCAGTGTTCTGCTTCAAAAAAAGAAAAAAAACAGTGGTCTACTTTAAAAAAGAAAAAAAAAATCACTGTATTTACGTATACTATTTCTAAGCTAATCTAAATTCATGAACGCGGGTTTCGAAGTTTATAAAGCGAAACAAAACAGTCGTTTGAATATCAAATCAATGCTGTACAGCTTCTCATTTCCATAACCCTAAAAATCTGCGCTTTATGCCTTTGGAAACTATCTTGGCGAGTAATCGCATCGTTTGGCTTTTTTTTTTTATGGTCAACGGATGCAAATAATCGGTACTTATTTTACTGTCGATAATTCACGCCAACAAGTTTTTTTCGCCAAAGGATTGCAATGCACTACATTGTAACAATGAATCTGGCGTATTCCACACGCACACGAAATCGCTCTTTTTGGCTGACTGAACTGTAAAATACATAAGTACCAAATAGGCTTGTTTTGGTCGGAAGTATGATTTTTTTATTAGATTCAATGAAGAATTTACCCGTATATTTTAAAACTAAAAAGCGATTAACTGTATGAACTAGTGTAAATTACACACTGTACGCCGTGTAAAGATAGGAAATAGATACTAATAAAAAATAGTGTTATTCCATTAGTGTTATGCAACAGTATCAAGAGAGAAAAAAATAATTACAGAGATTTGAACTTATACTTTACTTATATTAGACAATACTATATTAAAAATGTCAAAAATTTGTTACAAATGATAGTTATACGTACCAATATAGACTAATCACCACCAAAAAATTTCTTCAGTTTTTTTCGTCTCCTATTCTTATGAAAACAAACATGGCGTCTGCCGGCTTATGCGGGCCGAAATTTCTTTTCAGTTCAGCGTATTTTGATCAAATTTAGGCATATATGGCCCGATAACTCAGGCCGGATATCGTTCCGATCATCGTTTTATGGGTTCCGGACCGATCAGTGTCTGCCGCACACATAACAATCATCGTTTTTAGATGGAATTCCGTGTCTGGGCCGAGTACCGAATTTCGGTGAGCGATGAGTTGCGATGAATGCCGGTGTTGGCCGAGCAGAAACTGGGAATTGTTGCTTGTAGGGATGTCATACAATTGGGATTCAAATTCGTTTAAAAAAGATTTTCCAGATTACACGGTTTATTCTCATTTTTTTTTTCACAAATAAATCGTTTGCACGGACATGAGAACAGCTGTGTACACAAAACGAAATCTTTCGATTGCGAAAAGATTCCGCGAGTTTCCAGAACAGCATGAAATTTAATTTGGGTGTCTCTCTATTCAAAAAAATGTAAAGGACGCTGGCGCTGTCAAAGCTTGTTGGCCTATCTCCTCCTAAACCGTGGGGATTTAAGTTTCAACTAAGGTGCTCACAGATTCGAAAAATTCCGAGGAACCTGATGAGCTGACTTAAATTTCAAAAATCGAATTATTTTAGAAGATATTAATAAAAAACTGAAAAAATAAACAGAATGGTTGCCAGATTTGGCATAAAATCATTCATTCCTTTGCAACAAAGCATTTCCAAGTATATAGTATCACGTGAAATTGTCAAACATGAAGTAGAAATACACCCATTTTACGCCAAAATAAAAACTACATGAAATAAGTAACTCAAAATGTGTTACACAAAGTTGACCATTTTCAAATAGTAAGTTCGCTTAGACAACAGGAGTTTAGAATTAACGATTATCCGTTTTTCCAAAACAGAATAACTAATATCATGAAAATGAAAAATAATTAAAATGCAGATTATTTTAAAGCCGGTTCGGTCCAGCTGGATTATTTGCTACCAGTAGAAATATTTGGTGGCGTTAACTATGCCATTATAGCAGTTACAGTACACTTTGGATATTTGCTAGCGCGACGAGATGGTATAATTCGTGGTGCTAAGTACGCCAATCTGCAAACGATTATGTAAATAAAAATATGGATAACGGTTTTCCGGTAACCTTAAATGAACAGTAATTATAGGTTGTGAGCATGTGCAATTTTATCAACTTTACATGTACGCAAGTCGCCAAATAATGAAAAATCGCCATGGGTGGCAAATTCGCAAGGTGTCCAATAAGTTTTACATTATTAAAAATACAGCTGAAACAGATGTTCTGATTTTATTATGCTTTAGATCCTAATTAATATAACTTTTGAATGGCAACATTAAATATCATTGTGTTTCTGAGGAGTGCAAATAAATTTTCCAGCGATTATAAGCGGAGTCCGCACTCCAGGTGGAGTATAGCTCAGGACCCGTACAACACGGATTCCCATAACAAAATTTCTTCCGTGTTATGAGGGGGAGGGGATCTACTGTAGTGTGAAGTTTAAATTTTTATGTACCAATGAACCTGCAAGAACCAAGCAATGTGTAGCTCAGTAACATTCTATCTGATCCAATCTTCGGTTTTTGTCTGTTGAAATTATGTCTTTTTTACGAATAAGCCTTATTAGGGGCCGAATAACTCATACGAAAAGCAAGCGTAGCGAGTCTGAGGGCCTTGGCCCCTAGTTCTCCCCAAAAAATATTTTCAAAATTCAACTTGAAAGGAGTGTGTGGCGGAAACTGGTTTGGATCCCATGAAATTCGCGTGGTCGCTGAGGGCATCATCCATCCGGGCAAAAGGTACCCTCTTGATGGCCTTCAACTCCCGAGCTGTACCGTGGGAGGAGGTGATCTGGTGCGGACGGACGCAAACTCTTAACGTTGAAACAGTGTTCTTATGGTTCATTTGCGGAAAGCTTGGATACTGTTAAACAACTTTAATTCAAAAATGGTGATCTGGATTAAGATGACGAGGAGTCGGTCAATGGCCAGCAAGAAAACAAGGAAGAGGTCATCAGGTACATATCTTGGGCACATAATGAGTGATCTGGTTGGGATCATAATGAAGTAAAAACTGAGCCTGAAAGTGCGATTTTTGTTTATGAACTTTATTACCCGTTTTTTGTTGTTGTTGTTGTGCATCTGATTAAACTTGTGTTTCATTATGGATGAACGGTCATAATTTTTTAGTGTTATTTGTGTCATTTTCATTAATTACCTAAATGAAATTACAGTAAAACTCGCTTAAGACGCTCCCGCTTAAAACGCTTTTTTCCGTCAGTCCCTGGACATTTACTATACTAACCAATGCAAAATCTACCTGATAAGACGCTTTTGTTCTGCTATGTGTCGTCGGTTAAGACGCTGTTCTCGTATTTCTGATGAAGTTTTTTTTTTTTTCCTTTTTGAAAGGTATTGCAATCCCTTCGAGGTTAGTCACGGTAAACTAACGCTCTAAACCTCTTGATAAGTATCCATTCATCCAACACCCCTCTCTTTAACGAATAAAGGATAACGAATTACAGTTTATATAAAAACGAATATTGACTTTGGAAGAAATAATCGCAGATGCCACGATTGAAGGGATTGAGAAAGAGGATGCCGACGAACAAGAGGAGGAGAAAGAAACGGAGCCGACAGCTATACCTATTGTTACTACTGGCTTATGTTATGTAAGTGAGCTGCGGAAAGTACTGTGCTCTTTGGAACATGCGGAGGAAATGTTGACCTACGTCAACAAAATTGATCATTTTCTGGCTGCAAAACATACGCAGAATCTTAAGCAAACAAAAATAGATGCTTTTTTCCCCTGCAACATCAAAAATGTGAAGTTCGGTGCGTATTATTGTGCGTACTGTATTTCTCTGCATTTCTAAAAAAAATAATAACCTTTATGTTGTTATCTATTCGTCATCTTACCTACCGAAGTAATTCATAAAATAAAAGGATTAATTAAAAAAAATTCGTTATAATACGGAAAAGTTAAAAAAAAGATTTATTTTTTTTAAATAGAAAAATGCATTAAAAATAAAACACATTTATTGAGAAATTACTCAATAGAAAGATGTTATTCTTTTAAACATTTTTAATAAAATCTTATAAACAAAGTATTTTCGTTCGAATACGTAATTATTGTTATTTTAAGGTCTAATTTCGTTCTGATAATAGAAATTCCGTAAATTAGAATTCCGTTAATTCCAAATTTAAGAAATTCTCCTGTATTTTAAAATAACAAACAGGGATATACTTAAAAGAAAAACGGGAAACAGTAAAATAAATGTTTAAACACGCACACGCGAAATCGCTAATAGCCATTGGAAGAAACGTACGACTCTAAAGGACACAACAAAGGTAGGAGGACCGGAATTCTACATTAGCGTGACGACATTTGAGGCAGTAAGGACATTAGTGGCGGTAACTACACAAGTAGAAACGGCCCTTTAGGACTCTTTAGAATGACTCCCACAGAAGGAACCTCCCCTCGGCCTAGATCCGTAGTGCAGATAATCAGCCGTAATCCCAGAAACAAACAAACCGCTAGTCTAAGAGTAACGAAATCGAAAACGGTTTCTTTGAGAGTTAAAATTCGTCAAAAACTGGTTACGTTTGAGGAACGGATGTGTTTTATTTTTTTAAATCTTTATAGCAGTTTAGAGGGGTTTTTTTCTAGTTTGTTTTATATGTCTGGATAAAACCTTAAGCCAATCAATTGAATGATGTAGATATAAATGGTACACACACACACAAATACAGTCTTCTGCTTTACAAATTTCTGGATGCATGTTCAGCTGCACTGCAACAAATTTCTTCTAGAAGTTTCTAAATAAATATGCGCGATTCGTTTTAGATGGGTGACGTTTCATTTGGCTTTGTTGGTCCAGCCTCTATCCCCGAAATTCGCGTGATAGACCTGTATCTATGAAAAAGAAGCTTTCCACACATACCGTCATGGATGACAAATAAATCATCTTCGAGCTGGATTCCTGTCGCAATGGTGAATCTTGAATTTTGAGACGCTTGTGCAGCTGCTTTCTCAAAGCAGTATGCTAATGCGAAGTACATAAAACAAAGGACTAGCACACGTGGAGGACTCTTAACTGAATGTGGTTTAGTTCTCCATCATTCTGTATTGGTTCTAGAACATTCCGTCCACACCCACTTCAGACTAGATCAGGAGTCTCCAAACTACGGCCCGCGGGCCAAGGGCCAGATGTGGTTGCGAAGTCCTCTCATCCGTCCAGTGGAGACCTTTTTAAATTACGGAAACAATTTGGGAAATTTACGTGTGTTCTAGTAAGAGCAACCGCCGCTTACTAGAGATGAGTTCGGGCTCATTTTTTGAAGCCCGAGCCCGAAGACTTTTAATCCGAGCCCGCCCGAGCCCGAAATGTCAGCTAAAGACAAATAAAATGAACTACTTCATTAATAGGATACAATAAATTTTGGAGCTTCACACACCTTCTAGTCCCCCGTGCCGCTATTTTTTGAAATAAGTACGTCTATTTATCCCATAAATCACTTTTTAAAATTCGTTTCAAGGAGTACGTTCAACAAAGGGGAAATTTTTCACGAGCCCGAGCCCGAACGCAATCGTGAATTACAGAGCCCGAGCCCGAGTCGGGCCCGGGCTCGGGCTCGGGCTTTCGGGCTCGGGCTGAGCCCGTCTCATCTCTACCGCTTACGTGGACGTTATGTTTTTACCGAATTAAAATAGAAGGGCACAACCATGCGTTATGTTTTCTAATGGATCAGTATATTGCAAAATGTATTTTCTGCTTGCTTTTTCTACATCTGTTCGTAGTCTGTTAGATAATATGACATGCTTGTTTATGGTAGAAAAACAAACTTGAGTGATGATTATCTCAGGCCGCTGTTGGTGTGAGGGACATCAAATTTGAAGCCAGAAAAGCCTGCTATTTCGTCATCCATGAAACAATTTCGCCATTCCTACCAATACATATATTCATGGATAGTGTATCAATGTATTAATAAATACTTACTGAGTAAAATAACATTAAGCATAGTAATTAAAAACAATATCTATGTTTTGATCTCCCTCCCATTTTTTGGGCCTCGAGTGTGTAGTCTGTCCCTAAACTGCTCTTTGATAATTAATGAGGCCAACGGGCTGAAAAGTTTGGTCACCCCCTGAACTAGATAATGCAGTAATTTTATTTTTGAGACATGAAAGTCATGGAAAATTTCGATGGCCCAGCAAACACACGACTTTCCATCACAGATTTCCACAAAAGAACTGAAAGCCTTGTAAGTGTAGGATCGAAAATATACCAGTAAGTTCGACACCATTTACAAGGCGCTGTACTTATTTCAGAAACGCAGATAAAATTTATACACTCTATTTCTAGTTTTAAAAGAAAGTGTCGTTTTGTCAGTCGAATTTCGGAATAGAAATTTTTTTATCCAATAGGTTTTAATTTCCCTCCAATCTTTTCAAGCAGTTTTTGTCTTGAGATGTCATACCCTCAGTCAGTGGTGTACGAACATTTACGTCAAAGAGGAGGGGGGGATTATGGAACAAATCTTTATAAAAATGAAAATATATGGATTTTATGTAAAACATTTTCAACAAGGTGGGGGTTTCCGACCCCCAAAACCCATCCTTTGCGTACGCTACTGCATCCGAAGCAAAGAAGCTAACCCAGAAAACACAAGACTTCATGTTCTATAACCAAACAATGTCCAAGAACATTTCGGCCAGCAGCAAACGTGACCGAGCAGTTCACTTTAGGGAAAACCTGTGACAGTCGAGATATTCATCGGGTATAGATTACAGATCATGTTTTCGATTTTTCCATAACACAAAATCATAACTTCGGGCACAGTATCGGTGCATTTTCGCTACGCATTCGGTACCGAGGGTAAGACATCGTCAACCAAAATTACCCAGAATCTTTCAGGGAGCAGTTTAAAACTTTTCGATGTAGTTTTGGTTGGCAAAACGACACCTTCCTCTTTTTTAAAAATAGAATGTACATATTTTATGATTTTTTTGCATCTATTTGATGCTAGTCAGATGGTATATTTTAAATTCAGACAATTTAATACACTTTCAATCGTTTCGTAGAGTCCTGCATTGGTGTTAGTCTTGAATTCCGATTTCCTCGGCCTGTCCGTGCAGATGGCCTTATTTTCAGGCATAGTAAGACACAAAAAAAAAAAAACTATCTGAGCCCATAATCCAAAGCTATTTGCAAATTTATAATACCCCGTGATAACAGAATACGCAATGCATATATGACCACACGTACGCTACGTATACGCACACACGTATTTGCAACGTGCTTGCGCTCTAGTGACTTAAAAAATATTTCTTCTATGTAACTCTACATCTTAACATATCTCCAACAAAACATCCGAATGTCTGCAAAACTGTATAAACTTGGAATTCTCCTCTCATGTATCCGCGCATAGAGTCAATACCTTCTAGATATACAAAGCCTGAGAACAGAAACTTTTAGGTCATCACACACTTATTTTCACAAAGTAAAACTATTCAAAGTTTGTGGGGGATTAACTACCGCATAAAACATTGTAATGATTTAAGATAGAAAATTTTAACTGTCACTAATTATATAATATGATATAGAAATAGATCATAATAAATTATTTTTTGTCAGAAAGGTGTTTTAATTTTTATCTTCAAATTAAAACATTTTCTAAAATTTTTATCATTATACCTCAAATTTTAAATAGTTTCACTTTGTAAAAGTAAAACTTTGATGACGTCATCTTAGAAGACCTAATGATGACGTAAAGCTTCTGTTCTCAGGCCTTCTATATCTAGGAGATGTTGACAGAGTGCGTCTATATTATCCAGCCATCCTTCCAGGTAGGAATGGTTGCGAGACGAGATTTTCAGTTGCTGTGCCAGACGTGACAAGAAAACTTCTCATTATGACATCACGTAGGAAGAATATTTCCTCCTTTTTCTACAAAATTAATTTGAGATACGATACAAAGTTTCCCAGTTGCTATTCAGCAACCCTATTTCTCGTCTCGCGAAAATCTACTTTCAAGCACTTGCCCTTTGCAATCGTTTCAAATTCCAGCTTTTCCTTGTCATTAAATATGCTAAAAGTGCATAAGAACCTTTTTTTCAAAAAATTTTTCCCTTCCATTCCGATTGCCAAAGAGATGGTAAACCTTTTTTCATTGTAGGGTCGTAAAACTATTTTCCAAATCATTTTTTACTCATTTTTAATAATTCTTTTAACGCACATATTTATCTTATCTATCTCAAAGTAAAGTAGGCCAAGTTCAGAAAACTGATTACTGGCACAAAAATTTTGCGTCTTCGATTTCGAATGAGAATATATATTCATTTTCAGGAATTGCTTTAAAAACTGCTTTTTTATCGGAAATTAAAAAAAAAGTCCTTAAAAACAATAAAAAGTGATAATTAAGACCAGAAGGCCTTTTAAGCCCGAAAGGATGTTTAAAGTGAATGTAGGATTCCATACGATGAAACTGTAGATGTCCGTATGTTCAGCAGCTAACTGCTATTGACAATCTATTTTCGCTCTTATAATGAGGTTTAAAAAGAAAATATCAAAATCCGACACTTTCAAAAGTGCAGTTTCTTACGAATGCAATGATACATAACTTTATATCAAGTAAAATGCAATTGTATGTAAAAAAATCTGATGTGTCCAACACATGACTTCCTTGCACGTCTATTAAATCAAAAATGTTTTCTACGCACTTCCTCTAAACTTATTTGTTTGAAAGAGATAAAATATATAAAATATCAATAATAATAAGGTTTAGCGATTTCTAGCCAAATATTTCGATATCGCCAAGCTGAGTTCAATTTGAAAGATTTCCTTCTGACACTTTATTTGGCGATATTTCACCAAAAGCCGACAAACTTGAGATAGTTTGCGAGATTTTGGGGATAGCCAAAGTAGTCATTGACCACAGACTTTCAATGAATTGAATGCATCCATACACCTTAATGTATTTAAAGTCATTTGGCTCACCCTGTAAATAAATTCCCAGTCGATTGCTGTCAAAAAAGATATTGAAAACAGTTAGATATTATAATATAGCTCTAAATACAAAAGTTCAAAATTCTACGGGTTAAAGTTTTAGAGTTATACAAAATACGAAATAATTTTTGGAACCCAAATTTGGCGATATTTCGACGAAACTCGTCAATGTCGACTACATTTGGCGAGATTTTAAGCATGGACCAACAATGACAGATTATCGCCACATTTGGCGATATTTCGCTAAAACTCGCCAAGAACGATGGCAAATGGCGATACTTTGGGCATGGACCAAATGACTGACTATCGCCAAATGTGGCGACATTTCGACAAAACTCGCCGAGGTCGAGGACAGACGGCGAGATTTTGGGCATGTACCAAAAAATGACTGTCTACAATTGTATTATATTGAAGATGTCCATAGACATTAAAGTACTGAAATTCTTTTCGGTGGTCCTGTAAATAAACTCTCCAGTAGATTGGAACCAAAAATCGAGATGCACAACTAGATGTTACAACAATCTTATATATGAATTTTCATAATAGTTTTTGAGATTTGAGAGTTGAATATGCACACACGTACACCAAAAGTCGCCAAGCTTGGCGACTTTTGGCATAGTTCTTGAGGGAGGCACGTGACCGTGGTCGGACCATTACCTAACTTATGTGGTAGGACGGTATAGTGCTTGAAATGGATGAATGCCCCTAAAATTGCCATTGACCGTAATGTATTGGAAATCTTTGAGTGTTCCTGTAGCAGAACTGTAAATGATAAAGACACTTTTTTTAATGGAGACATTCATTTTCTAAATTTTTACAGCATATATCTTTTGAGTCGTTTGAAAGAGCCCAATACCTCAAAAAAACGCTTTGGTGAATTTCGGCCCATAGAGCGTAATGTATTTCGAATCTTTTAGGCGGTGCTGTAGATAAACTATCCTGTCGAATGGAACCAAAAGGGGAGGTGCACAACTAGATGTTACAACTATCCAAAATATGAAGTTTCGACATTCTACCTTTAATAGTTTTTGAGTTAGGCGAGTTCAATGAATTTCGGCCCATAGAGCGTAATGTATTTCGAATCTTTTGGGCGGTCCTGTACATAAACTATACATTCGATTGCGACCAAAAGGGGAGGTGCACAACTGGATCATAGAGCAATCCTAAATATCAAATCTCAACATTCTACGACCAATAGTTTTTGAGATATGCGAGTTACATACATACGTACATACGTACCGACGGCATGGAAAAACTGACCACAATAGACTCGCCGCTGGTCAAAATGAGTTGCAGACGCGTTAATGTGATCGTGCATGCTAGCCTACGATGAGATGCATCGAAAAAATTCTTAAAATTAAATTTAGAGGTAGTCAAAATCGTTTTTTTTTGTCGAAATTTGGCCCCCAAAATTTTTCGGGATCGCATTACTTCTTTATACTACGTACAAGGAAGTAAAAAGGTTTTGTCCCTTTTGAAGATGTGCTTATGAAGTATACTCTTTTTAATCCACTTAAATTGCATCAAATTAAATGCTTACTTTTGCCTCTTTATTTTTAAACGCATACAGTTTAGTGCGTCGTATATAATTTCTTTCAATAAATATCTTTTCGCTAATAACTTATCAGGATCCATACAAAAATACCGTTTGCATCTGTAACGTACACAAAAGTTTTCCGAAAAAGTGTTCATTCGCTAATTCTCTTTATATTTTTGCGGAATGTGATTAAATACCAGCTAAAATGCGATCGCTGCTATTTTAACCAGATGAATTAGTTCAGTCTAAAAATATTGTATTGAATCAACAGAATGTAGTGTAATTCAGCAGAATTATTATTCCACGCCGATCGTTGCTTTTTATTTTTGTTACAATTAAACACTGCAAAGCCGTCACCTTCTATTAATCCTTGAACACCTGGCGGGATATACAGGGTGTCCCAAAAAGATGATAACAAGCTTTAATTCTTTATCTATTAGAGGCAAGAGGGCATTGTAAATTTTAAAATGTATTCAATATAAGGTATGGGAAAAACCCTCTTGTAAATTTCAAAAATGGTTACGCTTTTTAATTATCGAAACCATTTTAAATATCTTTTAATATAAATATCTTCCTGTATAAACAAATAAGCAATCAGTAAAATGTGCCCCTACGCAAATGAGGTGGTGTAAAAAATTTAAAAATTATATCCTAAAATGTTTTAAAGATGTAAAGATAAATATATACTGACTTAAATATATTTCAAAAGTTCTCGAAAACAATTATGTCGGATTACCGCGTTTCGAGGATCGTGCAGAAATTAAGCAATAAAATAATTTTTTGCACTCTAGCATTAAACATTCAAATTCAAATTCTTATGTTGCCAAAGATAAATTTTTGTATAAAGATATCTCTCACACGTTTTATGATGAAAGGCAGAAATTCTGTACATCACCCTATTAGTGCATAGGCTATATTTCACTAGTTGAGAGATTTTTCGTCCGGGGTCGTAGCCAAATTTAAAAAGTGTACACTTTTTGAAAATCAACGAAAATACTTTTTTCTTAGAGTGGACTTCTTTCCTACGTTATTTTGAACATTTCATTAATTTACACCTCCCTCTTACCTCTAATGGATTAAGAATTAAAGCGTGTTATCACCTTTTTGCTACACCCTGTATATTATTCCATTTATATTATTTTGAATGTTCACTGTCGATCACAAAAATCAGTATTAGTTTTTTTTTTTTTTTTTTCACGATTAATACACTTTTTTTTATAAAATACTAAAACATAGAAAATGGTTCAATCCTTTACTGTCTTTGATGGATATTTTTTTCAGGAAATTCATCTGTTTTTCATAAAATGAATGTTGGGGGGGGGGATACATCTTTTATTTCAAGAATATACAAAAAGTGGAGATCACGATGAAAAGGGTTTCCCCTCTAACGACTTAAATACTTGGATTAAAACTTCCTAATTCTCTTAATTTATATGGACACATATCACTGCATACTTCTTTAAAAAGCTACAATAATCTAATGGAGACAAAAGCTAGTGACACATTTTCAATACATTGAAAACACGCAATTACGAAATTGTCAGAGAAACAGCTAAATACTGAATCATATTTTAATTTGGATTATAATTTTCATCGCCTCCGAAAATCAGTAGGTATATTTTTATTTACATTCAATTCCCAAAATTTGAACAATTACATTAAAAAAACTGTAAATAACTTAAATAACAGGAACTTAAATTTCAGCTATTTGGAAGACTGTTTAACTGTATCCATGTTTCTTTAGCATAATAATTTAAGAAAATACAACACATAAGTGCTCTGAATAAATGGCAAATCGTGCTTACCATGGATCCGGTGCAGAGTAGAGATGGTTGTCCTTTAACCCATTAAGCGCCAAAGCTCCCGTTACGGGAACATCTATTATATCTTTTTTTTCTTAGAATATTTTAACGCAATTTACGAAATACACATTTTATATAAACATTTACACTATAGGGTGTATTATGTAGTGTAAATGTTTATATAAAATGTGTATTTCGTAAATCGCGTTAAAATATTTGAAGGAAAAAAAATTTTTAATAGGTGTTCCCGTAACGGGAGCTTTGGCGCTTAGTGGGTTAAATTTAACAAATTGTATGCTTAAATCGTAAAATTCTAAAAAATCCACTGAAATTTGCTCTCTGCGTGTCTGGATCCTAATTTGTGTGTGTGTGCTGAAACTCATTTCTAAATTATTTTCAAAAAAAACCTTTTGTACACGCTTAAAAATCTTATTCTTCTCGAACTTGAAAATTCTTAAAAGCTATTTCCCCTTTTAGTCGTATTCCATTGGACACTTCCATTTCTAGCCCTTCCGTCGACGTATGCGCAAAAATACAACTTAAAAAAAATTGCTGAAATTTTTTATTGGTTGTAAAAAATTACTTATTTTTATGTGAAGAACGAGTACTTCCGTAAGAATATATTTTCCAAACTATGCATACAGTTTCAGCCGTAATTCACTTCCGATGATTTTAACCCTTTGAGGCGCAACCCTTTCCCAATGCTGTAAAAAGGGCAGCCGTTGCCATCGCTCGACTTAATTACCAGCAAGATGGCGGACGATCGAAACGTTCATCGCGTGCCACAGATCTAGAGACCCTTTTTTGACGACAGCTGGCTGTGCGCTGAGTCAAAAACCATTTTTTTAACGGGAAATGACGTGCTAAAAAGTAAAGGATTCTCTTGCGCTATGTCACCCGCAACTATTTTTATAGAAATCAAATCTATTCTTCGTTACTGGCAACAGTCAGAACGTCAGAGTTCGGTGTTCCCAGAGCGGGAACACTGCGCGTTAAAGGGATAAAGAATAGAGTACGGTGAGATAAAATTGGTAGTGGGTTAAAATGAGTCGGTATTTCTTTTTCATTAAACATAAATTGCTTCTGACAGCTTATTTTCAATAAAATGTAAGAATTTTTTTAAATAATTTTCTTTCTATTTATGTTTTAGCGTGATGGAGTAAATGGGTATACTGTAGGTCTTAGTCACTATCATGTTTCTAAATCCTCCTAATAAACTCTTTAATGGGTTTAAATGTTGCAAACTAACGTTTGAAAACATGGAATAACAAAATCACTTTACAACAAGCTATTTATATTTTTGGTCAGAAAGAAATACCTGCTTAATTTACCCCACTTTACCCTACAACAATGAGATATCGAATACAATGTTTATTTAAAATCTAAGTCTAACAGCCCTGGTGATAATATTTTAAAAATTGAATTTTTTTTTAACTTATGGAAGAAAAAAAATAAAATTTGATAAAGTGTATTAAACACTTTTGCTTCTTTTGAAAAATTTATTACCCACTTTATTCAACCTTAATGCAAAAAACAACTCTTAACCAAGTTTAATATTTTTACATTTAAATCGGAAATTACTGAATAATTTTTTTAAGATGTCAAGCAGGTTAAGGCATTGCATAAAATAAAAAATAACGAATTTGGAACGGTATAACTCACGGCTCAAAACAGCTTATGAACTCAAAAATACCTGCTTTAATATCCATTTTGCATCACCATACCCAAATCAATTTGAAGAGAACAAAACATTTGTATAACAAAAACAAATAAAACTTTGTAAATTAACGCAAATAAAAGGTGCTTTGTTCAGGACGTGCGTTCCGAGGGAAAAAATGATCACCCTTCCTCATCTGTGAAAAAACGTTCTACCTACTACTACAACTACTAAAATTCTAAATTTCAAGTAAAATGCTTTAACTACTTGCTGAAATCAATCTACCTAAATACTTTAAAGATAACCATGATTTCTTAAGTTTATAGAGTTGAGTTCCATTTTAATACGCATAATAGTCCTAAAAAATAGTTGGGCGAATGACATTAATCAAGTGTTATAAAAAAACCAAACGCAGCAATTCTTTAAAATACATTTGCTGTAATATTTTATTTTAGAACTTACTTTATGTTGATGAGGTATCATTCATATTTCTTTTACAGTAGCAACCCCCCCCCCCCCCAAAAAAAAGAAAAAGAAAGAGTTATAATAATAATAATGTATGATTTTTTTAAGTTATT
Organism: Cheiracanthium punctorium; assembly: GCA_038373885.1. Lineage (NCBI taxonomy): Eukaryota > Metazoa > Arthropoda > Arachnida > Araneae > Cheiracanthiidae > Cheiracanthium > Cheiracanthium punctorium. The sequence goes on along the minus strand of JAWZYV010006305.1, from coordinate 830,522 downwards.
AATTAAAGTACGTTTTAGAGATTAAAAAGAAAACAATATAAACATTTCAAGTTTCATAAAAGAATGTTCTCTTTTTAAAATAGTGTATGTGACATTAATAGTACTTTTAAAAAGAAAAAACTAATACATTAAATCACAAAAAAACTGATTTAAAAAATACATTACTGTCTTACTTGCTTTGACCTGTTTGGCATTTCTTTGCAAAGACTGAAAAAATTATCGTTGCTCCCTAAGAAGGGTTTTCGAATGATTTAATATATTACTCTAAATCACATTTAATTTCAAGTACCCATAATATATTAGAATAAATTCTTACTGACAGTTTTATTTCAAATTCAGCGCAATTTAAAACACCCAAGTCCCTTAAAATTAAAAACTAGAGATTTTTGAGAAATCACTTACAAGTGTTTAGAAGCTACAAAACCTAAAGCACTTTCTATGAATTTTGTAAAGCGCATCAGAGGGACAATTTTTTGTAAACCTACTTTGCCATTGCGAGCCATTTGGTAATGTAAGAATTTTCTTCGTCTTACCACCCTGATTAACATAACACCATAAATGTTAGTGATAAAAACGGAAAAGTAGGACAGTGGGAGTTAACAAAGTTCCAGGTGCTTATCGAAGAAAATTTATGTCCATTTCAGTATCCAATGACGCAGTCCAGATGAAAAACATGAATAATCTGTGTCAATACCACTAAAAAAATGTTCAATGATACTGAATTCGAAATCGGATGACGCCATCCGCAAGGAAGACAGGAATTTTCTACGCAAATACAACACAACACCAGAGGGAATAAACAAACAATAAGTATTGATCAAGCTGCTAAGGAATCACGAAATATACGATATAAAAGAGGCTTGCTTTCAAACCAGAATCACACAGGGTCGAAGAATCCTAACAAGCATTATGGGTTTTTCAACACAACTTGCGATTCCTTTACTGCTACTCGTAGCAACTGCTATTCCTAACATTGCGACCGGACAGGCTACGGACAATACACCATGGCAATCACCAGCAACGATGGAGAACTTCATAGGAAGCTTTCTGGATGTCTTGGGAGGTTCGGGCGCATTCTCACAAGACCAAATCGGCGACATGACTGAAATCTCGGACTCATTGAAGTATTCGATGAACAAAATGGCCCGATCAGGTAAAAGTTCAAAGCATATGCTACAGGCGTTGAACATGGCCTTTGCTTCTTCAGTAGCCGAAATTGCAGTCGCCGAACAGGGAGGAGCTGGCTTAGACGTGAAAGCCTCTGCGATCGCAGATGCGATGTCGCAAGCCTTCCTTCAGTCGACTGGAGTCATTAACTATGGGTTCGTCAATGAAATCAGAGAGCTCATCACCATGTTCGCCCAAGTTTCGGCCAACGAAGTTGCTGCCAGTGCCAGTGCTGGTGCAGCAGCAAGTGCAGGAGGCTACGGTGATGGTGCAGGTTATGGAGCAGGAGCCGGAGCTGGAGCCGGAGCTGGAGCAGGAAGTTCTGGTGGCTACGGTGGAAGTTCTGGAGCAGCTTATGGTTCAAGCTCTGCAGCTTCGACCGCATCTTCAGTCTCTTCGTCTACATCAACATCTCCAAGAGCAGCCTATGCGCAGGGATCTGGAGCTGGAGCCGGAGCAGGCTATGGAGCATCTGCTGCAGGAGCTGGTGCCGGAGCTGGTTATGGAGCCGCTGCTGCTGGTGCAGGAGCCGGAGCCGGAGCTGGAGCTGGCTATGGAGCAACTGGTGCTGGCGCAGGAGCAGGAGCTGGAGCTGGTGCTTACGGTCAAGGAGCAGGTAATGTTTAACATGAAAATATAATATAATACAGAAGAAGCAAAAATATTTTTTAATTAAGTATTTTTTTACAATTTTATTGTTTCTTTATTCGTGAATTTGAGCCGTAATTGCTAAATGTATGAAGTAGAGCGATATATTTCTTTATACATATAAACTTAAAATTTGAAATTTTTAGAAATCACCTAACTTGTTCAAAATGACGCCGTTACGTTGATTGCCGTGACTACGATTGGGCACTTCAAGCGCGCTCCAACTTGCTGGCTCAGTGTCATTGCTTGAAAATTACTTTCTGTGGCTGTTTATGCCAAGATACGTAAAAAGTCCCCACCTTCGGCAAGCCCTTCTACCTATAAGCTTGAAAACTTTTCTGGTAATTCCTGTAATTTGAGTCTGATTTTGTCACAAATTTAAATGTGTAGCTATTATGAAATAGAGTCAAAAGGGAGAAACTCTACCTGCGATCGTAAATTTTCTTATGGTTATCGAAGAAAAAGTCAAATGTAGTCATTTCTGCACTGCTGTGATCGTGTTTCAAAACTACAAGTCCTGCACGCACCAAAATGCTCAAATACAGTTTCTTTGACAGTGATCTATAATATACATACACAGTTTGAGCTTATTCGAATGCAATATTTAGACATTAACTTCTTTAAAGAATTTAAGTCCATAGACAGCAATGTATATAAAAAAATTTATAACACTCTGAACAAACTATAACTTCTACACTCACCAAAATATATGCCAATCATATGAGCGTAACCCATAATAAACATACCCGATTTGCGCTCAATCGAATGCTCCGTTTAAACGCTAGCGCACTTTCCATAATTTAAATCCTTAAAACTGTTACGTCTAAACAATCCTTTTAGGTAGCCTTGTTAAAAAAAAAAACTACACGTCCTGCACGAAGTCAATACATACTACATGAGAGTGGTCTATAATAATAGCTGTTTTGAGCTCAGTTGAAAGCACCGCTATCATTCTCACTCAATTACACAAACACACACACATACATACATCACCGTAAAAGAAGTATAAATGAATTCGGAATACCTTAACCCATTTGTGACTATATATTTTTGCGACTTCCTTGGATTTTTTTCTAATACCAGTAATCTATCTATGTATATACTTTCCATAGGCTAAGGAAAATCTTTGTGCCCCTTTTGCAGCACATTGAGCGAACGGATGAACGCGAAATTCGGTACAGTTAAAGTTCGTATGGAAGTAACTGTGCGAATGATAAAATTTTTGTGTAATATGTTCATTCACTTTAAAAAAAATTAGAGAAGTAAATTGGCCAGCAATATTTTGTGCCAAGTCGAATGATGGTTCCATTGTTGTCTCCATTTTGAAATGACAGCATTAAGGTTTATGATACAATAGGGTTATAGTATTCCAAAATTTGCAAAAAATGAAATTATTCGCCAGTTAAGTGAAAATACTTTCGGAATAATACATCAGCAATCAATAGAAGATGAAAATAATATTACATTATTAATGAGGTGTATGGAAAATTTCAGACAAAGCATACTCTTGGATAACATATTGAAGTCAGCTATTTTAGCTCTTAAAAATCATTATTGTACTTTTGTACTGCTATACTTAATCGACAACAGGGTGAACTGAGAACATATCATAGCTGCGATAAAATAACTTGCCAGGATGACTGTAAAATCAATAACTACGCAGTAGAGTTTTTGAGTTTTTCGACTGCTAATGGTTTGGATAATCTTCAGTCAGCCGATAAAAGCCAAATAATATAATTATGCGCCAATAGCAAACAAACCTAACGAGAATCACTGAGCACCATTTCCAGTACAGAGTTCTTTCATCCGCCTTTCGATATTTTGGAATTTAAATTTAATTCCATATGCTTTTCCCATTTCCATATTTTTAACAGACGATTAATTCAATAAGCATATACAAATTTCTTTTTTAGTGATACCTTTATACATTGTAATTTGTATAAGTACTTTTTTTTAAATACATATTAACATTTTTGGCTTTGTTCGGGGGAGCAACGATGTTTTAGAAGTAGTTATTAAATGTCGCCAAGACAAAATTGTTGGTGGGTTTTACACCCGGCTAATAGAAAAGTACCATAGTTTGAAACACATATGTCACTGTTGAAAGTTAATTGCATAGTTTTACTGAGCAGAACCGAAAAGTACCATAGTTTGCCAGTTTGCCACCACATATGTTAGTGTTGAAAGTTAATTGCATAGTTTTACTGATCAGAAACTTAAGCACTACAAAGGGACGAGGGTCAATTGCACCAGCGCCAAATGTTAACAATGAAATCCAGTGGCGAGTTGCACCGGAATACATATCTTGCTCTCCTCGAAAATATACTTCCGCGGGTCTTTGGGACACCCAAAAAGTATCAATGGGTCCGGCTATCGCTGTAGGGAGTCCCTCAAAAATATGCTACAGCTGGCACTTTGCGAGACCTCAAAAAAGATCACTGGGTCCGGCCGTCGCTATAGGGCTTCTTTGACAATATGCTACAGCTGTCCCCTTGCAAGACCGCAGGGTTCCTCTATGATTGTCCCCCTCCCTTCCATTTCGGTCGTGGATCAAATTCATCAGTTGTGCAACTCGCCCTTTTCTCCTTACGCCGGGTGTAACTAACCTATTCCCGTACAAAGGAAATATTAAACAATGAAACAAGAATACGCATCACGTATATCCACCGTAATGTCGTCGCTGATGTCTGATTCCTTACCAAGGATCATGCAGCTCGATCTGTTGTCTACAAATCCACGTGCTACGTCCTTAACAGCGTCGCGCGGATAGAGATTACATATATTGCATCCTGGTAAAATCAATAATTTTGATTATTAGCAATTTTATCAATATTTGAATGTATTGCTATGATTTCTTTTTGAGCGGTACGAGATAGTGTTAGATCGGCATTGTGTATCTTAGATCGGTTATCTGTTACCACACACATAACAAACAAACATTCAATGGCTCTTTCCTCTAGTTTTTCAATCTTTTTTTGTGAAAATTCGTCTAATATATTCAAGGATATGGTGCTGGAGCTGGAGGTGCAGGAGCCTACGGATCTGGATTAGGCGCTGGTGCAGGATATGGTGCCGGAGCAGGTGCGGGAGCAGGCAGTGGAACAGGGGTTGGACAAGGCTATGGTGCAGGTAGAGGACAAGGAGCTGGTGCAGGAGCAGGAGCTGGTGCCGGTGCAGGAGCTGCTGCAGGATACGGAGTAGGGAGTGGACAAGGTGCTGGTGCTGGTGCTGCAGCTGGTGCTGCAGCCGGAGCTGCTACTGCTGCTGGAAGAAAATCTAGCTACCAATCTTCTCAACAATACAGTTCCAGTTCTGCTGCAGCAGCTGCCGCCGCAGCAGCTGGAGCAGCAGGAGCCAGTGGTTATGGCTCTGGATACGGTGCCGGAGCTGGTGCAGGTGCAGGTGCAGGTGCCGGAGGTGCAGGAGGATATGGAGCAGGAGCCGGTCGTGGTACTGGATATGGCGCCGGAGCTGGTGCTGGTGCAGGTGCAGATGCTGAAGGATATGGAGCAGGAGCAGGTCAAGGTGCAGGATACGGTGCTGGAGCAGGAGCTGGTGCAGGCGCTGGAGCTGGTGCAGGCGCTGGAGCTGGAGGTGCAGGAGCCTACGGATTTGGATTAGGCGCTGGTGCAGGATATGGTGCCGGATATGGTGCCGGAGCTGCAGCTGGTGCCGGAGCAGGTGCGGGAGCAGGCAGTGGAACAGGAGTTGGACAAGGCTATGGTGCAGGTAGAGGACAAGGAGCTGGTGCAGGAGCAGGAGCTGGTGCCGGTGCAGGTGCTGCTGCAGGATACGGAGTAGGAAATGGACAAGGTGCTGGTGCTGGTGCTGCAGCCGGAGCTGCTTCTGCTGCTGGAAGACAATCTAGTTACCAATCTTCTCAACAATACAGTTCCAGTTCTTCTGCAGCAGCAGCTACCGCCGCAGCTGCTGGAGCATTAGGAGCCAGTGGTTATGGCTCTGGATACGGTGCCGGAGCTGGTGCAGGTGCAGGTGCAGGAGCTGCAGGATATGGAGCAGGAGCAGGTCAAGGTGCAGGATATGGTGCTGGAGCAGGAGCTGGTGCAGGCGCTGGAGCTGGAGCTGGTGCAGGCGCTGGAGCTGGAGCTGGTGCAGGCGCTGGAGCTGGAGGTGCAGGAGCCTACGGATCTGGATTAGCCGCTGGTGCAGGATATGGTGCCGGAGCTGGAGCTGGTGCCGGAGCAGGTGCGGGAGCAGGCAGTGGAACAGCAGTTGGACAAGGCTATAGTGCAGGTAGAGGACAAGGAGCTGGTGCAGGAGCAGGATCTGGTGCCGGTGCAGGAGCTGCTGCAGGATACGGAGTAGGGAGTGGACAAGGTGCTGGTGCTGGTGCTGCAGCCGGAGCATCTTCTGCTGCTGGAAGACAATCTAGTTACCAATCTTCGCAACAATACAGTTCCAGTTCTGCAGCAGCAGCTGCCGCCGCAGCTGCTGGAGCAGCAGGAGCCAGTGGTTATGGCTTTGGAGGGGCAGGAGGATATGGAGCAGGAGCCGGTCGTGGTGCTGGATATGGCGCCGGAGCTGGTGCTGGTGCAGGTGCAGGTGCTGCAGGATATGGAGCAGGAGCAGGTCAAGGTGCAGGATATGGTGCTGGAACTGGTGCCGAAGCAGGTGCGGGAGCAGGCAGTGGAACAGGAGTTGGACAAGGCTATGGTGCAGGTAGAGGACAAGGAGCTGGTGCAGGAGCAGGAGCTGGTGCCGGAGCAGGAGCTGCTGCAGGATACGGAGAAGGAAGTGGACAAGGTGCTGGTGCTGGTGCTGCAGCTGGTGCTGCAGCCGGAGCTGCTTCTGCTGCTGGAAGACAATCTAGTTACCAATCTTCTCAACAATACAGTTCCAGTTCTTCTGCAGCAGCAGCTGCTGGAGCAGCAGGAGCCAGTGGTTATGGCTCTGGATACGGTGCCGGAGCTGGTGCAGGTGCAGGTGCCGGAGCTGCAGGAGGATATGGAGCAGGAGCCGGTCGTGGAGCTGGATATGGCGCCGGAGCTGGTGCTCGTGTAGGTGCAGGTGCAGGTGCTGCAGGATATGGAGCAGGAGCAGGTCAAGGTGCAGGATATGGTGCTGGAGCTGGAGCTGGTGCCGGAGCCGGTGCGGGAGCAGGCAGTGGAACAGGAGTTGGTCAAGGCTATTTTGCAGGTAGAGGACAAGGAGCTGGTACAGGAGAAGGAGCTGGTGCCGGTGCAGGAGCTGCTGCAGGATACGCAGTAGGAAATGGACAACGTGCTGGTGCTGCAGCCGGAGCTGCTTCTGCTGCTGGAAGACAATCTAGTTACCAATCTTCGCAACAATACAGTTCCAGTTCTTCTACAGCAGCAGCTGCCGCCGAAGCTGCTGGAGCATTAGGAGCCAGTGGTTATGGCTCTGGATACGGTGCCGGAGCTGGTGCAGGTGCAGGTGCCGGAGCTGCAGGAGGATATGGAGCAGGAGCCGGTCGTGGAGCTGGATATGGCGCCGGAGCTGGTGCTGGTGCAGGTGCAGGTGCAGGTGCTGCAGGATATGGAGCAGGAGCAGGTCAAGGTGCAAGATATGGTGCTGGAACTGGTGCCGAAGCGGGTGCGGGAGCAGGCAGTGGAACAGGAGTTGGACAAGACTATGGTGCAGGTAGAGAACAAGGAGATGGTGCAGGAGCAGGAGCTGGTGCCGGTGCAGGAGCTGCTGTAGGATGCGGAGTAGGAAATGGACAAGGTGCTGGTGCTGGTGCTGCAGCCGGAGTTGCTTCTGCTGCTGGAAGACAATCTAGTTACCAATCTTCGCAACAATACAGTTCCAGTTCTTCTACAGCAGCAGCTGCCGCCGAAGCTGCTGGAGCATTAGGAGCCAGTGGTTATGGCTCTGGATACGGTGCCGGAGCTGGTGCAGGTGCAGGTGCAGGAGCTGCAGGATATGGACCAGGAGCAGAAGCAGGTCAAGGTGCAGGATATGGTGCTGGAGCAGGAGCTGGTGCAGGCGCTGGAGCTGGAGGTGCAGGAGCCTACGGATCTGGATTAGCCGCTGGTGCAGGATATGGTGCCGGAGCTGGAGCTGGTGCCGGAGCGGGTGCGGGAGCAGGCAGTGGAACAGGAGTTGGACAAGACTATGGTGCAGGTAGAGAACAAGGAGATGGTGCAGGAGCAGGAGCTGGTGCCGGTGCAGGAGCTGCTGTAGGATACGGAGAAGGAAGTGGACAAGGTGCTGGTGCTGGTGCTGCAGCTGGTGCTGCAGCCGGAGGTGCTTCTGCTGCTGGAAGACAATCTAGTTACCAATATTCTCAACAATACAGTTCCAGTTCTTCTGCAGCATTAGTTGCTGGAGCAGCAGGAGCCAGTGGTTATGGCTCTGGATACGGTGCCGGAGCTGGTGCAGGTGCAGGTGCCGGAGCTGCAGGAGGATATGGAGCAGGAGCCGGTCGTGGAGCTGGATATGGCGCCGGAGCTGGTGCTGGTGCAGGTGCAGGTGCAGGTGCTGCAGGATATGGAGCAGGAGCAGGTCAAGGTGCAGGATATGGTGCTGGAGCTGGAGCTGGTGCCGGAGCCGGTGCGGGAGCAGGCAGTGGAACAGGAGTTGGTCAAGGTTATGGTGCAGGTAGAGGACAAGGAGCTGGTACAGGAGAAGGAGCTGGAGCCGGTGCAGGAGCTGCTGCAGGATACGGAGTAGGAAATGGACAAGGTGCTGGTGCTGCAGCCGGAGCTGCTTCTGCTGCTGGAAGACAATATAGTTACCAATCTTCGCAACAATACAGTTCCAGTTCTTCTGCAGCAGCAGCTGCCGCCGCAGCTCCTGAAGCAGCAGGAGCCAGTGGTTATGGCTCTGGATACGGTGCCGGAGCTGGAGCAGGTGCAGGTGCCGGAGGGGCAGCAGGATATGGAGCAGGAGCCGGTCGTGGTGCTGGATATGGCGCCGGAGCTGGTGCTGGTGCAGGTGCAGGTGTTGCAGGATATGGAGCAGGAGCAGGTCAAGGTGCAGGATATGGTGCTGGAACTGGAGCTGGTTCAGGCTCTGGAGCTGGAGGTGCAGGAGCGTACGGATCTGGATTAGGCGCTGGTTCAGGATACGGTGCCGGAGCTGGTGCCGGAGCAGGTGCGGGAGCAGGCAGTGGAACAGGAGTTGGACAAGGCTATAGTGCAGGTAGAGGACAAGGAGCTGGTGCAGGAGCAGGGGCTGCTGCAGGATACGGAGTAGGAAGTAGACAATGTGCTGGTGCTGGTGCTGCAGCCGGAGCTGCTTCTGCTGCTGGAAGACAATCTAGTTACCAATCTTCTCAACAATACAGTTCCAGTTCTTCTGCAGCAGCAGGAGCCAGTGGTTATGGCTCTGGATACGGTGCCGGAGCTGGTGCAGGTGCAGGTGCAGGAGCTGCAGGATATGGAGCAGGAGCAGGTCAAGGTGCAGGATATGGTGCTGGAGCAGGAGCTGGTGCAGGCGCTGGAGCTGGAGCTATTGCAGGCGCTGGAGCTGGAGCTGGTGCAGGCGCTGGAGCTGGAGGTGCAGGAGCCTACGGATCTGTATTAGGCGCTGGTGCAGGATATGGTGCCGGATCTGGAGCTGGTGCCGGAGCAGGTGCGGGAGCAGGCAGTGGAACAGGGGTTGGACAAGGCTATGGTGCAGGTAGAGGACAAGGAGCTGGTGCAGGAGCAGGAGCTGGTGCCGGTGTAGGAGCTGCTGCAGGATACGGAGTAGGAAGTGGACAAGGTGCTGGTGCTGGGCTGCAGCCGGAGCTGCTTCTGCTGCTGGAAGACAATCTAGTTACAAAACTTCGCAACAATACAGTTCCAGTTCTTCTGCAGCAGCAGCTGCCGCCGCAGCTGCTGGAGCAGCAGGAGCCAGTGGTTATGGCTCTGGATACGGTGCCGGAGCTGGAGCAGGTGCAGGTGCAGGTGCCGGAGGTGCAGGAGGATATGGAGCAGGAGCCGGTCGTGGTGCTGGATATGGAGCCGGAGCTGGTGCTGGTGCAGGTGCAGGTGCTGCAGGATATGGAGCAGGAGCAGGTCAAGGTGCAGGATATGGTGCTGGAGCAGGTGTTCGTGCAGGCGCTGGAGCTGGATCTGGTGCAGGCGCTGGAGCTGGAGGTGCAGGAGCCTACGGATCTGGATTAGGCGCTAGTGCAGGATATGGTGCCGGATCTGGAGCTGGTGCCGGAGCAGGTGCGGGAGCAGGCAGTGGAACAGGAGTTGGACAAGGCTATAGTGCAGGTAGAGGACAAGGAGCTGGTGCAGGAGCAGGAGCTGATGCCGGTGCAGGAGCTGCTGAAGGATACGGAGTAGGAAGTGGACAAGGTGCTGGTGCTGGTGCTGCAGCCGGAGCTGCTTCTGCTACTGGAAGACAATCTAGTTACCAATCTTCGCAACAATACAGTTCCAGTTCTTCTGCAGCAGCAGGAGCCAGTGGTTATGGCTCTGGATACGGTGCCGGAGCTGGAGCAGGTGCAGGTGCAGGTGCCGGAGGGGCAGGAGGATATGGAGCAGGAGCCGGTCGCGGTGCTGGGTATGGCGCCGGAGCTGGTGCTGGTGCAGGTGCTGCAGGATATGGAGCAGGAGCAGGTCAAGGTGCAGGATATGGTGCAGGAGCTGGAGCTGGTGCAGGCGTTGGAGCTGGAGGTGCAGGAGACCACGGATCTGGATTAGGCGCTGGTGCAGGATATGGTGCCGGAGCAGGAGCAGGCAGTGAAACAGGAGTGGGACAAGGCTATGGTGGAGGTAGAGCACAAGGAGCTGGTGCAGGAGCAGGAGCTGGTGCCGGAGAAGGAGCTGCTGCAGGATACGGAGTAGGAAGTGGACAAGGTGCTGGTGCTGGTGCTGCAGCCGGGGTTGCTTCTGCTGCTGGAAGACAATCTAGTTACCAATCTTCTCAGCAATACAGCTCCATTTCTTCTGCAGCAGCAGCTGCCGTCGCGGCTGCTGGAGCAGCAGGAGCCAGTGGTTATGGCTCTGGATACGGTGCCGGAGCTGGTGCAGGTGCAGGTGCAGGTGCAGGTGCAGGTGCCGGAGGTGCAGGAGGATATGGAGCAGGAGCCGGTCGTGGTGCTGATGCAGGTGCAGGTGCTACAGGATATGGAGCAGCGGCAGGTCTAGGTGCAGGAAACGGTTCTGGAACTGGTGCAGGCGCTGGAGCTGGAGGTGCAGGTGGCTACGGATCTGGATTAGGTGCTGTTTCAGGATATGGTGCCGGAGCTGGAGCAGGTGCCGGAGCAGGAGGTGCAGGAGGCTATGGATCTGGATTAGGTGCTGGAGGCTGGCGCTGGTGCAGGAGCAGGCAGTGGAGCAGTATTTGGACGAGGCTATGGTGCAGGTAGAGGACAAGGAGCTGGTGCAGGAGCTGGAGCTGGAGCAGGAGCAGGAGCAGGAGCTGGAGCAGGAGCAGGATCTGGTGCCGGAGCAGGAGCTGGTGCTGGTGCTGCAGCCGGAGCTTCTTCTGCTGCTGGAAGACAATCAAGTTACCAATATTCTCAACAATATAGTTCCACTTCATCTGCAGCAGCAGCTGCCGCCGCAGCTGCTGGAGCAGCAGGAGCCAGTGGTTATGGCTCTGGATACGGTGCCGGAGCTGGTGCAGGTGCAGGCGCAGGTGCTGGTGGTGCAGGAGGATATGGAGCAGGATATAGCACCGGAGCTGGTGCTGGTGCAGGTGCCGGAGCAGGGGCAGCTGCTGCTGTCTCTAATTCTGTATCGAGATTATCGTCATCATCTGCTGTCTCTCGCGTCTCATCAGCTGTTTCCACACTTTTATCAAGTGGCAGACCAAGTGTTGATTCACTCTCAAATGTTATATCTAGTGTATCTTCTTCAGTTGCTGCTTCTAATCCTGGTCTCTCTGGATGTGAAGTGTTTGTTCAGACTTTATTAGAAGTGGTGTCTGCTTTAGTTCACGTATTGAGCTCCGCCAATATTGGACCAGTTGACTTGAGCGGTGCCGGACAGTCTTCGTCTGTGGTAGCTGCTTCATTTCAGAGAGCTTTATACTAAATTTGTAACCTTTATATGAATAGCTATATTTTTGTAAAATTTAGCTCTCATTATAGATGAATAAAATCGTTTGAAATTATTATGTGTGGTTTGCAGTGTTTCATACAGTTTTTTGTTTTATTTATTCAAGATTTTATTCTTAAATTATAATTTTTTAATTTTCTAAAATGACATTTTGTGCTTGATTTTACGTGGAAACGAGTGTTCTTACCTGAGTAAAAGTTTTCCTTTTCCATTGGTAAATTTTCTTTTTAAGATCAGCTTTCCTTCGAAGATTTCGAAAAATGTACATAATCTACAGATTAGTATGGTTAATTTTAAAATATTTGAAAGGATTTTTCTGACCGGAAAACCTCTGAATCTTACATTTGATTTGGGATTAATTTGTAACGTAATTTTTGCTATATACATTGATATTTACTAAGCTACATTTTGATATGTAATATAATTTCATAACGTCTATTTTATACTTTGACTTATGTAAACATGCTATTATATAAAAGTCACTCAAAGAATATACCTTCGTATTGTAGGTAATTTAATGTTTTATCTATCATTGAAAAAACATGGAGATATTAGTTTGCTTATGTTACGCCGTGCCATAAGCTATGATTCGGAGATGTATCATCTTATTTGAGCGTCATAAGCAGTAAAAACAAAAAAAAGCCTATGAATAATTAAAAATTTTTACTCACAGGTCTATCTTCCTTCTTTATTGGTGGTATATTAAAGAACTGAACATAATCTATGTCCGTTGTACATTATTTTTTGTCAACTCATGTATAATATTCGAAAAGGTATATATGAATATAAGAAAGGTATGTCACCTATAATAGTTGAAATAGCTTATTGAATATATAGTTGAGAGGGAGAAGGGATCACTATATGTTCATCATTGTTTTGGTGGCAGCTTAAAACCTCGTTGTTTGTGCATACGGTACGTACACCCTCTCACAAAAGTATTCGAGTATAAGCGAAATTTCATATTTTAGCCTTGCGAATAATTATTGAGTTTTTTAAAAACGCACAACCCTACAAAAATATGGCAAGTTATAAGCATGCATAGCCTAATTTATATTCTATGATAAGTAATTTTTAATATATGAAACCAACGTAGAAAGTTTATCTCTTACTCGAATACATTTTTGAGAGGATGTACAATAATACTTTGTAGGCATCCTGGGATTTTTTTCATTTTGTTTTAACAAGGATAGCGGCTGTAAATGTCTGTTGTAGTTTTAGATCTGATATAATTATTTTTCTCAAAAGTTTAAATGAAATCTACTTTATGATGCTCCCTCAATGAAGCTTTTTAAAAGGAATAATTATCAAAGAGACGCATTCATATGTTTTTCGAAATCTGCGTATACCTCAGCTATCTTTTTTACCCATAACCAATCAGAAATTTACACCCTGCAAAACACGCAGTAAAAACACACAACGGCGAAAGATATATTAGATACAGTAATACCCCACACATACGCGATACATGGGACCGAGCGATAACCGCTAGTCGAATTCGCTTAAGTCAGGGTATAGTGCCACATGTGAATTCGTACCTACAAATTATATTTAATTGGGGACAGAGACTAAAGAAAGAAATAATTTAGAAAAAAAACGTTTAATAAAATCTTAAATAATGCATGTGTACATTATTAACAAATTATTTTATTAACATTGTAAATTGAAGTTATCTCGGAAGTAAACAAAAGACGAATCAACGAGATTTGAAGATTGCTTAACTCCGCGTACGCGTTCGCGTAAGTCGAGGTATTATTTATCACTTTCTACATGGTCACATGAAGATAATTTAGGCAACGATCTTGACGATTCTCCAGCAAAACAGGCAGCTTTGTCCTCCTATTCCACTTAACAAATTGTTTTGTCCGTTTCCACTGTCAGACATAAAATTAAAGATAAATAGATCTTTCTGCGAAAACGGCAGATGGAATGGGATGTGGGAGGAACATTCACGCAAATTTTGCACCAAAGCATCAACTGAAATCTTACCTCATCGTAATTCATTTATACTCTTTACTAGCTGAGTGCCAGTTTTCCGCACGGTAGGAAACGAAACTTTTTCTTACAATTTCAGTGTCGTTTGAAATAAAAATAAAATAAAATAAAAGAAAGAAAGAGAAAAGCCTTACGGTTTGCAGAAAAATCTTTCGAAATATCTTTTTTCTATATCACACTGTTTTGTGTGTTTAAGTTACAGCATTAATTTATTAGACACTACAAAATGTGGACATCCATTTCATTTTATATTTATTTTTCTCATTTTACTCTCACTTGTAACAGAACTTATTAAAGTTAATTTGAGATGTTGGGGTTATTCCTAGCTTATCGGTATTTCAACTTTTTTTGGAGCTATTTTGCTAATGAAGTTAACTTTTGTTCAAGAGCTTTTTAAGTTGCTAGAATTCAGCCCAAAAAAAGGTATATCTAATATTTATATCGCCAAAAGTCATCACAACTTGACGATAGTTCCCTAGATTTTTCTGGACTATATACGACGACCGTAGTCAGACTGATAGCGAATGCATTTGGCTCTCTGTTTAACGACTTTCAAGGAACCCCGAAAAATCGCCCTTAAATAGACATAGTCCTTAAACTGAATTTGTAAAAAAATAACATTTCCCTTCACACTTTACAGGCTTAGGACTGTCAATATATTTCCTAATTTATTGGCGTGTTTAAAATGTTTTTTTTAATTACCATTACATTATTTTATTCGAAAAAAATATTTAAAGTTACATTAAAAAAAAGAATACAAACAAACAATACAATAAAATTACATTTTACAAAAGTGTTGATTGCTTCATTTTTTTTTCTTTGTTTTCCTTATTCTCTCTTCCAGATTTTCTATGTTAAATGGGTCGTTTTCCATGCTCGATGAGATGATATAGCGTCGGAAGTAGTAGATAATCAAGAGTTCTGCTCAGGGGGTGCCATGTTAATTGTGGGGTGCATCGTAGAGGTGCTTTCCCTGGGTCGAGAGTGAGAGGGGCGTGGTCGGACCGGATGTGGGGAGAGGAAGTTGACCGGATGTTCGAAGGGTTCATAAGAATTTTTTTCCTTTCTTTCAAATAAGGGGACTTGTAATTTTTTCAGACTTTAAGATATTTTTCAAATAAGGAAACTTGGGAAAATTTTTGAGATTGTGATGTATTCTCTAATGAAAATAAGGGACTTTGACATAATTTTAAATAAGTTATACTTTATAAATTAAACCTGAAATAAAAAATATTGTTATAAAATGAGGACCCACCAGCCACCCGGTAGAACGTCTACCGCCTCATTTCAAATAAAAATTTTTACTGTGCCTTTCCCCATCACGCTAGCCTCGCATGAATGGAGACAGGGCGTAGCACAGAGGATGCGTTGTTGTTTTTGTTTCTTTAAATAATAATTAACTATGTGGAGCAAAGAAATGAACAACATCCCCAGGAGGCCTACAAACAAAAGAAATCTCCACACAGTATACCACTGTTATTCACTTGTTAAAATGGATATATATATTTTTTTTATCCTTTTTATTTTTTATTTTTTTTAACCATGAGTTTTAATTTTAAGTTAAATAATCGAGAATCCTTCAGGTATAAAATTGTAGGTGTAATGTGTTATACTTTAGTTTTGAAAATGAATTGGGACTTTGATTAATTTTTCGAAGTTTATTTTTTATTTATTTAGTTTTCTTTACCATTTAGTAATAGAACCAATGCAAATTGAATAAATGTTGCTTAATACATACTTCTAATGTTTAACTAATTTTTGTATACTGATTATAGCATATATTTAATTAGTAACAGTTTACTAGAATACTAAAGTAGGGTTTAGGATACCCATACATTTTCTACAAATTTCTTCTACTGTTAGGGAAGTGAGAGAAATATACCATAGAACGATTTTAGTACCTATAGTTTTTACAAATAATGATTTAGATAGTGTATGAACTTTTTTATCTAAACATTTTTTTTTCACACAGATTTTTACCCAAGTTTTAATTTTAAGTTAAATAATGTTACAACAAATGTTTTTTTAATCAAGAGTTAATTTTTTTTTTTAACCAAGAGTTTTAATTTTAAGTTAAATAATTTTACAACAAATATTTTTTTAATCAAGAGTTTTAATTTTAAGTTAAATAATTTTACAACAAATATTTTTTAATCAAATGTTTTTAATTTATCAAGAAGAAAAATTTAATCAAGTGTTTTAATTTTTTGTATACCGTATTTTTGTTAAGTAGCCGTTTAACATTAAAGTAGGATATCAATACATTTAATCTACGGTTAGGGAAGTGAGAAAATTATAACAAAGAAAGATTTTTACAAATAATGATATAATCTTATATTCTATTGCGAGAAAATCACTTTAGCCATATATCCCCCAAAACTCAAGTTTTTGTATACGAAATGTATGAATACTCAAAGTATATATACGTGAATACGCGTTAGCACCCCTTAGAAAGTCCTCCTACCAAGGCACCCCTCATCCTAGGCAGATACCCCGCGTGCAGGTTTGCTTAAAACACAAACAAACAAATATTTTTTCTTACCAACACATTTTTGATAAATTTTAGACAGCGATTATACTAGTTTATATTTTCTATAGATCAATTAGAGAAAAAATGGCATTTTTATTAATCCTACAAAACATTTTTACTGTATATCCCAAGTAGAGTAACTTGATTTATAGAATTTCAATACGATAAGAGTTAGATTGTTTATGTGCAACACTCATTTCAGTTTGACTATGAAAGCATAATTTTATGCATGCATTAATATTTTTAGAGGTATGTACTTAACATATTTTATAGAAAGGTGAGCATAACTAGCACATATCTTTTAGAGTGGATAGTACTATTGTTAGAAAGTTGAACTATTGGAAATAAAAATTGAAGATCCGTTTTAGCACAATTGCATGCACAGTTTTATACTGCATGTACATAAATATCTTTCAATACTTAGATAAAATGTCAGTTTAAATCGCAAATCATTACTTAAACTAAAAAATACAAGGTTTTTACTTACGTGAAGGGACATCGTTCTAAATCTTCTAGTCTCTCGGTTTGCACCAACATCTATACGGCTAGCAAGTCCGGAACATAGAGAAATGATTTAAAATACATTATCCCTAATTCCCGGTCCAACTAGCACATTTTCATTAATTTTTATCCTCATATGCTGAAAATAGACATAATATTTTGACACTAAAAACAAAATAACACATTTGAAGATATTAAACGCTTTAAAAGTAATTTTTTTCTTATAACAATTTACCAGATTCACAATGCTATTTTATGTAGGATAAAATTAGTTAGCAAGCGAAAATGTAATCTTAATTAGAATTTACTGAAATAAAGATACCATACATGCCTTATTTTCTATTAGGGGAAAACCCTCAAACCCCAGTTTTCGTATACAAACTGCTTAAAGTACTTTGGCTGATAATGCCTATTGCTATTAATTACACTGGATTACCCACTTAAAATTTTACAAAACACCAAAATACAGAAAAACATGCATTAACAGTAACCAAAAAAAAATCACACTTAAAAGTACAACACATTAAAAGTGAAAAATATAATTACCAAACTATAAGAACTACATAATTATTTTCAATTAGAATTACGGTATCAACTTATATGTAACTAAAATAATAGAAAATATTACACTTACCCTGTGCTTGTACACGCGAAATAATAATAATAATAATAAAAATACTTAAATAATTCACAAATATATCCACAGCATAAGTAAAGCACGTGCACGCGATATTGCTGCAAACTCATTGCTGATAACAGAAATTGAGATAAGAAGTGCGTTCATATCGGGAAACCGGTGCATTATCGCTAGGCTTGTTTACCGATAAACTCGAGGAGTTAGGGGAATACAAGACAGAATTGGGGACATGTGTTTCATTCTGCGTTCAAAAATGGGGACTTACGGATTAAGATCATGTTAGATTAAAGCCATTTCAATAAAAATCTATCCTTTTTGTAAACACGGACATTATATCCTAAATTAAAATATCAAAGTTAAGCTACAACGATTAATATATTTTATGTAGTTTAGGAAAATAATGAATCATTAAATTAATTTCTGTGAAACAATTAGCAAAGAGCATTATACTAAAGCATTAAAGCAAATTATTTTTGTTAAGTTTTGATAAATAACAGTAATAAATTATAGGCATTGCAGATGAATGAGTATTCACGTATAAAATAGGTATTAAACTTATTGTTTAAAACAATTTTTACAATAATAAACTAAAATTTTTATTTAATAAAGTCATAAACTAAAATTATTAATGAAAACTTGTTAATAAATTAAACATATCAAAATTTTTACACTCAGTTTTTTTTATATACTTAAATTTTACAAAGATATCCTTTTAATAAATTCATAAACTAAAACAATTTTTACAATAATAAACTAAATTTTTTATTTAATAAAGTTATAAACTGAAATTATTAATGAAAACTTGCTAATAAATTAAACTGATTACTCTAAAAGATAGCTAATCACAACATATATCAGAAAAAATATAAGCAATTATAATACCTGAAAAATACCGGACAACACTCTTGTTGCATGCGGACAAAACATCTGTTTGCACGGCTAAAGAATTCTTAGGTATCCGTTGCAGGAGACCTTACCTACGCCCAACCTACAGACTCTACAAATTTAACGGCAACTGGTTTTCTCTTATCAGACTGGTTTTCTCTTATCAGGTATCACAGATCAGATAAGAGATAAGGAAGTGACATGCGCAGAAGACACGTGATAGTGACGTGTGCAAATCTGTGTTGATTTAATATCCGCTAGATTCGTTGGCAGGATGTACATTGAATGGCAACTCTCTGTAGCAGGCTAAGACAAGTTAGATGATGCAATATCTACTGGGTTGAGAAAGTTTTAAGGTAGAGGGCGCTTGGGTAATCACGTGATTTTTTAAAGAATCAGTATAGAGACATTTTAGTTAGATAAAGTGGTCAGGTGTGTGTTGCGAGACTCCCTTTGCACTGTGTGCGTCTATACTTAAGACGTGTGTTTTAATTGATTTTTCGTCGAGTTTCAAAAATGCCCTTGCTTGAATCTATCGAAAATAACTTTAACATTGAATACACTCCCGACTTTTATACTCAAAGTGATGCTGATGTGTTGCTGCAAGAAATAATACAATTGCCTTTAGATGTAAAGCCTCTGCAAAGTATTGAAAAGAAAATTTCCCCCGAGTTATATTCTGAAAGTGATGTTGACGTGCTACAGCAAGAATTGTTTCAGTTACCCCTGCAAAGTAGTGAAAAGAAAATTTCCTCGACCCGTAAAGTAATTACTTTTGCTGATGAAGGAATCAATTACAGTTTACCTGGAGCAACAGTCACTGTTTACTCTTGGATACCCATTTTGCAAAAAATACATGAAGATCTACAGAAAGTGACAAATTATGAATTTAATATGGTACAAGTGAACTTTGGCTCTGAAGAACAACCTAAAATTGAAGATGGTAACTACGAAGATTTTAATCTAGACCTATCATCAGGTGTATGCATTCTAAGTTTTGGATCTAAACGAACTTTGGATTTTAAACCAGCGAACTGTGAAACCACTACCATTAAATTAGAACATGGTTCAATGTGTAAGATATATCCCCCAACCAACAAACTTTTAACGCATGGTATTCCTTCTGAACCTTATGTGACAGACCCGCACATTAACCTAACATTTGCCAAAATGTACATTTATGAGCCTTCCCCGAAAAGGGCAAAGTTGGACAATTGAGCAGATAATCTTTACCACAGCTTATATGCTTCTGTAAATAGTACATGGCACTTGGAAAGACTTATCTACGTTTCACTTCACGATGAAAGAACTGACTTGAAGATTCATATTAGACAATTTATTCAGAACGTCCAATTAGACTATATACCAACCGGTCAGGGAGTCGTGATGAACCCTTCCACATGGATCGAATTTATTGTAAAACTATTAGATTTTAATATAGGTCATAGCAATAGCTCTTTTATTTGTAATAATCAATTATCTGTATTTAATGATGATGGAAAATGCATCTTACAACAAATTTACAAAACCGGAGATTCGTTCACGTTAAATCCAATTTCCTTAACACTTTTAAATGATCAAGTAAAAAAACTTTGTGAAATAAGAAGTGAAATATCAGAATGCATTTTAAAAACGCTATATACGACGACCCTACCCCATTTAATTTTAAAATTAAAGCCGCAAAAATGTAACCGCGAACCCCATTATACTTATGATGAGGCTAAACAACAATTAATGGATATAGTACATCAGGAAATTTTTAAAAACATAGGCCAGGTTCAAGATCATCCTTCGCAAAGGATACATGCTTGCTCGAATAGAACACATGTTGATGAGAGAGAGGGTCTTATAAGTAGTAAAGCATGGTTTATGGTCGACATGTCGTATATTGCAAGAGAGATATGCGAGAACAAATGTACTTGTCATTATGACGGAGAATTTTTTTCAAACATTTTCATTGAAGACTATATGAAGAATCTTCAAAATGTGCTATTTAATACATTTTTTTCAACCGTTTTCAGATTTTGCTAATTCCAAGGATGACAAAACATGTGTAATTATGTGATGTTATTGGTGTATAACTAGTATTGCGATTGTAAAAAATATATTAAAACCATTGTGATTATGTAGAAAAGGTATGCTTGCTTCTACAACAGTAAGATTTTACTGACTTATGCATGCTTAGTTATAGAATACTCATTGAAAAGTTATTATTTTCTTAATTGTGTAAATAGTTTGTGTAATTTAAAATATATTTTTGTAAATAAAACAGTTTACATATGCAAAACTTTTCTGTGTTTTCTTCATGTGTATGTGTGTGTTGATTATTTGCAAAATAAAAATCTATGAAATTTTACTGCACCAAAAAGTGGTAAAGTTAAAATACCTGGTCAAGATTTAAGGTTCTCATGTTGTGTTTTATACTTATCTTTTATACACTACAAGGTAAAAAGTTACAAATTTAACAAAATTTATTGAAGCATGTACTATGGAAACATTAATCTACTACATAGAAATAAAATTTTCTGATTAAAATCATAAACTTAAGTGTGATAGGTAAATTGCGTTACATGAGAATTCCCAAAGTACTAATTTTTTATAAAATGAACTTAGCTAAAAAAGTTAGTTTCCATAATTTTATAACTCAATCGATTTTACAGGTTTTTCAAAAATAAAATTAAGTGAGATAAAGAAACTTAGTATTTTTAAATAAAGATTTTTTAGATGTTCTTTAATGTAAAGATCTTACCACATTTTACTTGAAGTAACAGAATATTTTAAATCAAACACTATGTTTTTAAAACATCATAGTATTAACATAGCATATTTTCATAATTTTTATTAAGTAATGGGCTTGAATATTTTTATGAGGAATATCAACTAAGTGCACATGTTACACATTTTACTGATTGAGATGGTTATGCTTACAAATTTTAAATAAATATGCTCTTACTTATACATGTTTCTTGTTTAAACTAAGTATACTTTTGATTTGTATACGTTTATGAGTTCTCATAAGTTATGAAATTATTTCTCGAAAGGAACTTAACTATTAGAACTTTGCAAATTTCGTAGAAGTAGTATGCTTAACATGTTTTTGATATGTTCTTCAATGTTTGGCACAGAAATAATGAGTTATTTTAGCATAGATGCATAAACTTATCTTTATGTAAACCTTAACTAATTAAAAGTAATATAATTTATGTCTGTACAAAGTGAAGGACTTAGACTATTTTTCAGAATTATCAAGTAAAAGATTTTACAAAATACTTAGTAAACTGCATTAATAGATTGTAAGTTTTAATTTTTTTCTTTTAGAAGTTTTGCACATTGGTATATTCTATGTTCTGATAAGTCGTTGAATATGCTCTTGAAATAAACTAACAGATCTGTACTTTGAAAATTTTATAGAAGTGACGAACTTTGCTATTTTTCGAATGTTACGAACATGATACATTTTTTCTGAAGTGCTAGATATGTGAAAGTGTCTTTTTAGAAACATTGAATTATTCAACTTAGTGCATTTCAGTTACTCTTTCAAGAAAACGGACTTAGAATTTTTACAAATAGCAAGCTTGTAACTTGCTAAACATGCTTATTGCAAATAGTTTTAAATAACGATCTTAAAAATCGCAGTGTCTACTTAATTTGTTATAGTTTAATTTGTTTATTTCTGTTTAGTAGTTACAACTTTGATAAATTTTAAGATCGTGCATTCAATGTTAAAGTTATTTTCGATCGATTCAAGCCATTTTTGAAACTCGGCGAAAAATCAATTAAAACACACGTCTTAAGTATAGGCGCACACAGTGCAAAGGGAGTCTCGCAACACACACCTGACCACTTTATCTAACTAAAATGTCTCTATACTGATTCTTTAAAAAATCACGTGATTACCCAAGCGCCCTCTACCTTAAAACTTTCTCAACCCAGTAGATATTGCATCATCTAACTTGTCTTAGCCTGCTACAGAGAGTTGCCACTCAATGTACATCCTGCCAACGAATCTAGCGGATATTAAATCAACACAGATTTGCACACGTCACTATCACGTGTCTTCTGCGCATGTCACTTCCTTATCTCTTATCTGATCTGTGATACCTGATAAGAGAAAACCAGTTGCCGTTAAATTTGTAGAGTCTGTAGGTTGGGCGTAGGTAAGGTCTCCTGCAACGGATACCTAAGAATTCTTTAGCCGTGCAAACAGATGTTTTGTCCGCATGCAACAAGAGTGTTGTCCGGTATTTTTCAGGTATTATAATTGCTTATATTTTTTCTGATATATATTGTGATTAGCTATCTTTTAGAGTAATCAGTTTAATTTATTAGCAAGTTTTCATTAATAATTTCAGTTTATGACTTTATTAAATAAAAAATTTAGTTTATTATTGTAAAAATTGTTTTAGTTTATGAATTTATTAAAAGGATATCTTTGTAAAATTTAAGTATATAAAAAAAACTGAGTGTAAAAATTTTGATATGTTTAATTTATTAACAAGTTTTCATTAATAATTTTAGTTTATGACTTTATTAAATAAAAATTTTAGTTTATTATTGTAAAAATTGTTTTAAACAATAAGTTTAATACCTATTTTATACGTGAATACTCATTCATCTGCAATGCCTATAATTTATTACTGTTATTTATCAAAACTTAACAAAAATAATTTGCTTTAATGCTTTAGTATAATGCTCTTTGCTAATTGTTTCACAGAAATTAATTTAATGATTCATTATTTTCCTAAACTACATAAAATATATTAATCGTTGTAGCTTAACTTTGATATTTTAATTTAGGATATAATGTCCGTGTTTACAAAAAGGATAGATTTTTATTGAAATGGCTTTAATCTAACATGATCTTAATCCGTAAGTCCCCATTTTTGAACGCAGAATGAAACACATGTCCCCAATTCTGTCTTGTATTCCCCTAACTCCTCGAGTTTATCGGTAAACAAGCCTAGCGATAATGTACCGGTTTCCCGATATGAACGCACTTCTTATCTCAATTTCTGTTATCAGCAATGAGTTTGCAGCAATATCGCGTGCACGTGCTTTACTTATGCTGTGGATATATTTGTGAATTATTTAAGTATTTTTATTATTATTATTATTTCGCGTGTACAAGCACAGGGTAAGTGTAATATTTTCTATTATTTTACTTACATATAAGTTGATACCGTAATTCTAATTGAAAATAATTATGTAGTTCTTATAGTTTGGTAATTATATTTTTCACTTTTAATGTGTTGTACTTTTAAGTGTGATTTTTTTTTTTGGTTACTGTTAATGCATGTTTTTCTGTATTTTGGTGTTTTGCAAAATTTTAAGTGGGTAATCCAGTGTAATTAATAGCAATAGGCATTATCAGCCAAAGTACTTTAAGCAGTTTGTATACGAAAACTGGGGTTTGAGGGTTTTCCCCTAATAGAAAATAAGGCATGTATGGTATCTTTATTTCAGTAAATTCTAATTAAGATTACATTTTCGCTTGCTAACTAATTTTATCCTACATAAAATAGCATTGTGAATCTGGTAAATTGTTATAAGAAAAAAATTACTTTTAAAGCGTTTAATATCTTCAAATGTGTTATTTTGTTTTTAGTGTCAAAATATTATGTCTATTTTCAGCATATGAGGATAAAAATTAATGAAAATGTGCTAGTTGGACCGGGAATTAGGGATAATGTATTTTAAATCATTTCTCTATGTTCCGGACTTGCTAGCCGTATAGATGTTGGTGCAAACCGAGAGACTAGAAGATTTAGAACGATGTCCCTTCACGTAAGTAAAAACCTTGTATTTTTTAGTTTAAGTAATGATTTGCGATTTAAACTGACATTTTATCTAAGTATTGAAAGATATTTATGTACATGCAGTATAAAACTGTGCATGCAATTGTGCTAAAACGGATCTTCAATTTTTATTTCCAATAGTTCAACTTTCTAGCAATAGTACTATCCACTCTAAAAGATATGTGCTAGTTATGCTCACCTTTCTATAAAATATGTTAAGTACATACCTCTAAAAATATTAATGCATGCATAAAATTATGCTTTCATAGTCAAACTGAAATGAGTGTTGCACATAAACAATCTAACTCTTATCGTATTGAAATTCTATAAATCAAGTTACTCTACTTGGGATATACAGTAAAAATGTTTTGTAGGATTAATAAAAATGCCATTTTTTCTCTAATTGATCTATAGAAAATATAAACTAGTATAATCGCTGTCTAAAATTTATCAAAAATGTGTTGGTAAGAAAAAATATTTGTTTGTTTGTGTTTTAAGCAAACCTGCACGCGGGGTATCTGCCTAGGATGAGGGGCGCCTTGGTAGGAGGACTTTCTAAGGGGTTCTAACGCGTATTCACGTATATATACTTTGAGTATTCATACATTTCGTATACAAAAACTTGAGTTTTGGGGGATATATGGCTAAAGTGATTTTCTCGCAATAGAATATAAGATTATATCATTATTTGTAAAAATCTTTCTTTGTTATAATTTTCTCACTTCCCTAACCGTAGATTAAATGTATTGATATCCTACTTTAATGTTAAACGGCTACTTAACAAAAATACGGTATACAAAAAATTAAAACACTTGATTAAATTTTTTTTCTTGATAAATTAAAAACATTTCATTAAAAAATATTTGTTGTAAAATTATTTAACTTAAAATTAAAACTCTTGATTAAAAAAATATTTGTTGTAAAATTATATAACTTAAAATGAAAACTTGGTTAAAAAATAAAAATTAATTAACTCTTGATTAAAAAAAAATATTTGTTGTAAAATTATTTAACTTAAAATTAAAAGTCTTGGTTAAAAAAAAAATAATAAAAAAAAATTAACTCTTGATTAAAAAAACATTTGTGTAACATTATTTAACTTAAAATTAAAACTTGGGTAAAAATCTCTTAAGAAAAAAAAATGTTTAGATAAAAAAGTTCATACACTATCTAAATCATTATTTGTAAAAACTATAGGTACTAAAATCGTTCTATGGTATATTTCTCTCACTTCCCTAACAGTAGAAGAAATTTGTAGAAAATGTATGGGTATCCTAAACCCTACTTTAATATTCTAGTAAACTGTTACTTATTAAATATATGCTATAATCAGTATACAAAAATTAGTTAAACATTAGAAGTATGTATTAAGCAACATTTATTCAATTTGCATTGGTTCTATTACTAAATGGTAAAGAAAACTAAATAAATAAAAAATAAACTTCGAAAAATTAATCAAAGTCCCAATTCATTTTCAAAACTAAAGTATAACACATTACACCTACAATTTTATACCTGAAGGATTCTCGATTATTTAACTTAAAATTAAAACTCATGGTTAAAAAAAATAAAAAATAAAAAGGATAAAAAAAATATATATATATCCATTTTAACAAGTGAATAACAATGGTATACTGTGTGGAGATTTCTTTTGTTTGTAGGCCTCCTGGGGATGTTGTTCATTTCTTTGCTCCACATAGTTAATTATTATTTAAAGAAACAAAAACAACAACGCATCCTCTGTGCTACGCCCTGTCTCCATTCATGCGAGGCCAACGTGATGGGGAAAGGCACAGTAAAAATTTTTATTTGAAATGAGGCAGTAGACGTTCTACCGGGTGGCTGGTGGGTCCTCATTTTATAACAATATTTTTTTATTTCAGGTTTAATTTATAAAGTATAACTTATTTAAAATTATGTCAAAGTCCCTTATTTTCATTAGAGAATACATCACAATCTCAAAAATTTTTCCAAGTCCCCTTATTTGAAAAATATCTTTAAGTCTGAAACAATTACAAGTCCCCTTATTTGAAAAAAAGGAAAAAAATTCTTATCAACCTTTCGAACATCCGGTCAACTTCCTCTCCCCACATCCGGTCCGACCACGCCCCTTCTCTCTCGACCCAGGGAAAGCACCTCTACGATGCACCCCACAATTAACATGGCACCCCCTGAGCAGAACTCTTGATTATCTACTACTGTCGGAGAACATCTAGAGCAGAAGTCGCATCTGTGTAAGACGGTGACGGTGTCTCATCCGTGTTCTCAATTTCATTTTCGTCGTCTGAGACTGTGTTTTCGTTTTGTATTTCTTCATAAATTTGTTCTGTATTTCTGTAATCTGTTGTTAAATCAGATTCAACACAATTGTAGAAATCTCGAATTGTAACATCATCTTCCACAAGACTCCTCCATTCTTCAGGGGTAATGTCATGTTCGTTGATTTCTACATCCGTACTTTGCACTTCCACTCCAAAGCAGGTCCAAGTTCTTCATTGTAAATTCCAGCAACGCGAAAGCAGTTTTTGATTGTGGCTGAAGAAACTTCTTTCCATGATGCTGTTACCATGTGCATTCCTTCTAAGACCGTAAATTTTCGGTCGAATTATTTGTTAATTTCCTTTTTAAAGACTTTTTGTAGTATGCTTTTACACTACGAATGATACTCAAGTCGAATGGCTACAACTAACTAGTGCAATTATCTGGTAAGAAATGAATAGTCAAATTGCTAAGTCCAGGAATATTTGGAGGATGTGCAATACAACGGTAGATTAAAAGTAAAACTTTTCTCTATGCATTTTTGCATCAAATTTTCTAATCCAGTCAATAACAATCTATGATGTCATCCATTCTTTTGTGTTATTCTGGTATTCACAAGGTTTCTTAGTGAAGTTCTTAAAACACCATGGGTTCTTTGATTTGCCTATAACTATAGGTGGAAATTTCTCTGATCCATTAGCATTAGTGCATTGTAAAACAGTCAATCGTTCCTTACTGAGTTTTCCGAGAAAGCATTTCTCGTTCATATACGTTTAAGTTTTATTAGGCATCATATTGTAGAATAGGCCAGTCTCATCTGCACTGAATATGTTTTTGTGGTCATATCCATTTAATATCCCTTTTAGCTCTATTTTCCACTCTTCCACTATTTTTTCATCAACGGAGCCACTTTCACCAGATTTGCTTTTGAATGCATATTAGTACATGCAAGTCCGTATCCTTCTTTGAACTTTGCTAACAGGCCCGGACTGGGAGCGTAGGGGCCCGCCCGTCTGAAGAGAAGAGGGGGCCCGGGTTATTGTGTAACCGATAAATATTAGGATGTTTTAACTTTCGGGGTATGGGGGAGGAATTGTGTTATTATTAATTAATTATGATTTATAATTAATGCATTAATAAAATATTAATCTGTGCATTAATATGCGTCATTCATATTAATTAATCCCTTGTTCATTCGGGAACCCTCTTTCAAAAAATTTTGAGAACTACATTTAAAATGAAGTGTTTTGAAGCCTTCTGGGGCGCAATTGCAGCTGCAAAAAATTTTGCAAGTGTCAAACTTCATTTAAGTGCTATCACTATAGCACTTTTTTTTACTTTACTTTCTTTCCACCACCCTCAGCAGGGAGGGCCTGCCGAGGATGGGAGCCCACCCGTCTGCAGACAGTCGGACAACCTGGCCAGTCCGGGCCTCTTTGCTAGCCAACAAGCCGAAGCCTGAAAATTTTGCATTCCAAACTTTTTTGGCAGAAGAATAATAGTTTCTTCAAATATCAGACCGGAAATTGGAATGTTGGATGCTCTTGCTTCATGAAACCATTCCAGGAGTGCCTTATCAAATTCCTGGAATGGTTGGAATGGTGACTCCTGGACTGGTGCCTGATCAGCCACATTGAATTTTCTGTCGTTTGGATTTGCATCCCAAACCTAATTTTTTTGCTGCTTCAAGAATTTTTTCTTTACTCGCTTAAATATCCTTGAGAGTAGACTCGGGTACCTGAAATTGTCTCGTGAATTGGACTTTTGAAATTCCAAAACTTTTCGCCCACTCTTCAGATATTTTCACCTTTTCGTCTAGCGTAAGATATTTTCGCTTTG
The DNA here is from genome assembly GCA_038373885.1 of Cheiracanthium punctorium. NCBI lineage: Eukaryota > Metazoa > Arthropoda > Arachnida > Araneae > Cheiracanthiidae > Cheiracanthium > Cheiracanthium punctorium. Next base: position 802,286 of record JAWZYV010006305.1, on the reverse strand, counting down.
ATGCCATTTTTCTCTGCTTGCCTTGTGTTCGCAGGAGAATGAGCTGCTACACACAACCATGAATTCTCTAAAATGAACACATAACCAAAGACCTGCTTCTTGGAAGGAGCGAGAAAGGGTTGCTACCGTACAGGAGAGCTATTGTAAGTCGCATGACAAATCAATTGCATAGACTTGGATTGAGAAGGACTTGCATCTGCAATGGGATTCCTTCTGCGAAAACGGACCTATAGTCGATTCGGTCGACAGATGGCGCTGTTGCATGTTTATTTTCTTATGAAGCATAGTATTGCTATGACAGAAAATGCATTTTTATTTTTTAATCGGTGATTTAATTCAATTTTGAATTTGAGATGGCCTCTGTATGTTTTGCTCCCGCTTGCACTTCTGGTTACAGGAGCGAAAGTAACAGAAATGCTGCCCTACGATTAAAGAATCCAAGTTTGTTTAACGTAAGCTTTGTATCCACTTTTACCAATGCTTAAATTGAAGTTATATCATAATTATGTTTTTTGCTGTATGATAACTGTGTTTTTCTTTTTTACAAAATCATATTTACGTGCTGTTTGTCAAAAATTTCGATTTTTGTGTAAGTATTGTACATTTTTTTACGCAAAATAAAATGAAATAGAATCTATGCAAACTGACAACCGGTCTTAAAACTAGAATAAAATTATACGCGTCATTTTACAAAAACCTTTTATGTCAAAAGTTCCCGATTTTAAGGACCTCATTATTCCTTGTAAAACTAAAATCGAAATCTGATCATTGCAATTAAAACAAAAACTAGATTGGAAAAATATATTCTAAAAACTGCAATATTTTTTATATAACAAGTCAGTCTTATACGGTAAATTTATTCAGAACTCTTAAAATTTAATTCTAATTATTAGAATAACCTATTAAATGTGGAATTGATAAAATTGAACTTAAACATGCCAACAAAATTTAGAAACTTATTCTGAAAGTTGCAGCATTACTGCACGTTTTAATTTAGGAAATCATGCACCTTTTATAGATATAATACTCCTTGTATGTGTTTCTCTTTAGAACCAGAACACTAAAAAAGCTATTAAGAACTGCCAATTTTTATAAAATAACTTTTATTTAATATCAGCAAATGATACACCATCCTTAATACAAAAGTTAGAGCATTTACATAGTGTCAATAGCTTCCGCTGACATTTACTTACGTGTAAGCACAGTGACGATCCTAGACCTTCGGCCGCCCACGTGCAAATTAAAATTGGCCGCCCCTTTTCTTACAAACCAACAAAATGTTTAAATAAATTACTATCAAACACTTTTTAAAAAATGTATGGAAGTATAAAAAGTATGGAATGGATGAAAATCCAGTTAAAGTTCGAATTTTATTTTCAGAAAAATACAATCTACAACTACAATAAGTATTTCTGATCTTTCAAAAAGTTGTAACAATATTTTTCGAAATTTCTTACAGGCAAATTCATCTATAACACTTGAAATGTCTATCGCCTCACAGATGTCACTTTCGATTGAAATAATAGCCAAATTCGTAAGCATTTCTTGTGAGATTGTAGATCTTAAGTAATTTTTAATCAATAACTTAATTTTGAAAAGCTTCTTTCACCAGAAGCAACACTGAGTGGTATAGACAAAAATATTCTGAGTGCTATAAATAAATTGGGAAAATATTATGTTAAATCTTGACTTAATATATGGTTCCAAAATTTCTAATGGCTTTAACCGGCAAATATTTGGAAACAGATCTCGAAAACATAGAATTGCAACTGCACTTCACTGTGCAATTCTATACCGTCTAAGTCCCTTTCTATTTTTCCAATCTTTATTTATTTGTAGTTTAATGTCCAAATCCATACAACTTTTTTTCAAATTGTCACTATCTTCAGAGTTAAATGTTAGTAAGAAACTGAATATTGAGAAACAGCTTTCCACCAAATCGAAACGTTCACCTACTGAATTGATGGAAATATCCAAAATTTGAAAATAAAAATTAATCTTAAACTTTTTTTCAGAGTCTGCAACATCTTCATCATCTGATTCGTAGGGAAACATACGAGGTTTTTTTCTTTCACGAATTTCAGGAAATTCGGGCTCTACATTAATTTCCTGTGCAATAATAGACGATTGATTGATAAATGTGACAAAGCTTTCGACATTTCTTTTCAAAATTAAATATGTTTTTAAATTTCTTAATGCTTCGACACATTCTGTTAAATCTATGTTCGATTGCTGCAGCATTTTTGAAACAGTATTTATTCTTTCTAGAAAATCGTGCCAAATCATTACTGAACATATAAATTTGAATGAACAAATTGTATCCGTTAGAGATTTAGCTTTTAGCTTTGCTACACGATCTTTTGCTTCATGTGAAAGTTGATTCAACGCAACGAGGATATTTTTAAGATCTGTTTGCAATGGTCGTAATGCAATTATTCGACTCTCCTAGCGAGTATCGTTTAGCGGCTTTAAATGAAAGTTTGTAATTGTATTCTTTAAAATATCCCATCTGTATATCGAAGCTGAAAAATAGTTGTATAATTCTTGAATAACATAAAAAAAATTGCAATCTCTTCACTTGATTTAGCAGCGTCGTTAATTACTAAGTTCAGACAATGTACCGCGCATGGTGTAAAAAATGCCCTAGGATTAATATCTATTAGTGTTTTTTGCAGACCTATATTTTTTCCGCGCATGTTGGCGCCATTATCGTATACTTGTCCCCGAATGTTTTGAACATCTAGATTTAAACTAGGAAGTACATCATCTAACACAAAATTGAACAAACCTTCCCCTTAGTATCCTTAGTTGGGTAAAATCCAACAAAATATTCGGAAATGACTGATTTGCAGGGGCGTAGCCAAGGGGGGGCGGGTTACGGGGGTCATAACCCCCCCCCCATGAGGAATTTTTTGCCATACAAAATGTATATTCCTCACTCCCTTATCACACACATGTATGCATATATGTGAGTTTCAGTAGTCGTAACCCCCCCCATGAAAAATTTCTGGCTACGCCCCTGCTGATTTGCAATCTGATATGTTCACGCATCGAATTATAAAGGTAATTTGTTCAGTGTGGCTAATGTCCGGTGTGCTGTCCAATATAACAGAAAAATATCTGGACTTCTGTATTATTTTTATAATCTGTTTTTTAGTAGAATCAGCTAAAAGTGCAATAATTTCATTTTGAAAATGTTGACCTAAATAATGGGGCATGCGGGTATTTTTATCCTTAGAGTTTTGGACGTTATTTATAGGTTCAAATAAAACAGGATCGAATTTGGCTATAATTTCCACCGCTTTCAAAAAGTTTCCATTGTTTCTTTCGTATAGGTTTGACCTACTACCTCTAAAAGCTAAGTTCTGGCTAGCCAAATATTGCACAATAGCAATCATTCGTTCGACAATTGCTCTTAATCGTTTCTTTTCCAAAGAAAAGAAGTTTTGTTGTTCTCTATCCTATCTATTGTGCTATTGTTGCTTAGCCGTGTTTTGATCTCCCAAAAAGTCTTAACACATTTCATATGTTTTGCACTATTCTCGTATCTAGAAAAATAGTCAGAGCAATGTTGCCAATCCCTATAACCAAGACTAATAAGCTGAATATTTTCTCCTTCGGACCCTCCAAATAATTTGCATGGAAAGCATGGAAAGTAATGACTTTATGTGTACTGGAAAAAGGAAGTGTTGTCTTATTTATATAAGAAATTTTATCGTTTTTATGTTTATTCTATTCTTTTGATGTTCTTTTTTTTTAAATATTTCTACTTTGAACTTTTTTTTGTATTCTCCCTGGTTTCTTGTTTTTATTTTCCATCTTCGGATTGGCAACTCGCTCTTTGCTTTTGTTATTTGTTTTTTTCAGTCCTCAGGTTACTATTGTTACGAATTTTCGGAGCAACCCGCTGTTCTGGGGCTTAAAATAGTTTAAAATTCGTATTCTACGTTTCAAATAGTTAAATTTTGCTTTTTGTTGCATCAAAATCGGTCCACTAGAACCGGAGATACGGAGGTTTCGGTTTTCCCCTCGTTCTTCTATGGGGTTTCTAGAAATCTCGAAAAATATTCGTCCTAGGACTTCGGTGACTTCATTTTTGGGGACTTATTTTTGGTGCCAAATTTGGCGATATTTCGCCAAAAGTCGCCAAGTTTGGCGGCATTTTGGTCATTTGGCGCTATTTTCCCTGTGGGGCCTGTAAAGCTGCTTTTGCTGCATTAAAATCACATAATAACCTAACATTTCTCTTCTATGACGGAATCAAAATTCCCGCTTTATGTAGAACCCTCGAGAAATAAGACTCTTCGGGAAGTTTCTCGTAGCTTCTGCGCCACCTATATATATGAGTGTTTCATCAGTCCCAGTTCAGCGCGAGTTGAGCTCCCAGTGTGTGAATGAAGCTTTCTCTGTGCTCTCGCTTGCTTCGCTCTGTGCTAGAAGCGGTGTTTCGCGCTTGTTTTCGAAGCAGTTTTTAAAGTGCTACGTGTAAACTCTTCATTGTTGAGTCTTGAGGGAGTATTAGTGTTATCCCTCGTATATTTCCATTGAATTTTACCTGTGGAAGTGTTTTATTTTGTGCGAGAATTACAGCATTTGTGAGAGCTTCCGATCTAAGCGGACTGTTAAAAGCACATTACTGATTGATTGTGCTTGTGAATTTTGTACAGCTGATTGTTCAACTAAGTTCTAGAAGCAATAAAGTTGGTGTTCCATCCTGACAAGTGGCTTTTTACTAGAACTTTCTACACCAACTGGACTTTAGAACGACGAACCCAGGAAACAGGCAGAGTATTCTTCATCACTGTGTATAGTCTTCGGATGGAGGACGAAAATTTTTCGCACGAAACACGTGTCCACATTGATAAGTACCTCTTATTTGCGTATTTTTTATAAAGTTTTAACTATTTCAAGGTTAAAACTATTTTTTCTGATTTATTCTGCATTGAAATTAGTGTTGACCCAAATTTTTCCTGGTATTACTAAAAGAATTATAATCAATTTAGTATTAAAGTAGAATTAATTTTTCTCGTTTCTCAAGCATTTTCATACATTGTTACCTTACACTTCTTGGAAGTTTATGCTACATCTTAAAAAGTCAGGACAGTCAAACTTTTAGCTCATGAGAAATGCTTTTTTTTTCTTTTTAAGGTACAACTTAGGCGGTCGCCAGCAGTTTTCGAGATGTGCCAATGTTCAGAATTTCTCCTCTTTTTTTTATGAGGATCCAAAATTCGGCGGGAAAGTCCAGAGAGACAGCACGTAGATTTAAATGGCATATGTGGTGACGAGAACTATCCTCCAAACTGAGAACTGTTTTTACAAAAATTCTGCAAAAGGGGCTCAAGAAATTCATTTTACTAATTAATTAAACTTTTTATTTGCTAGATTATTTTCTTTCAAATATCTTCTGCAACTGCCCCGCAGTGGCAGTCACTAAACCCCTTTCCCATAAGAACACAAATAGTGAATCAGTACAGACTTGGCCAGTGCTTGGGAGGGTAAAACCTTTCTCGGATACACTGCTGTGGAACCATGTAAACTAAAGGAAGCTGATGCAAGTAAAATATATCGTGGCTCCAAAGTAATCCATGTTTAAAGGATACTTCTAGGGGTGTCAATACAAGTGCAGGGGTGGGAATTGGGTAAGGCTGATTTGGAGCAGTTTTTTGGAGCAACAGTGTCGAAGATTTGGAGCACTGAAGTAAAAAATTGGAGCAAATTACATTCCTAATCCATCGATAGAAAAATACCACTACAGTTAAGCTTTCAGTAAATTTGAGAGTATTGAATATTACTCAGATGAAAGAAGCCCACTTTAATAAATAATAACCATTTGAAAATGAAAAATTTAAACTTACTTTAACCTAATATATTATTAGATGCTACATTCAAAGATACAGATAATTTTTAGCACCAGAATAATAATAATAAGAAGAAAGAGTATAGATTAAAAATTAAATGAAAAATGAATAACTTTTGCAAAAAATTTTTATTTAACTTTTCTCTTTTTATCTCCATTAAATTGGCGTAGCCAAGGGAGGGGGGGTTAGGGGGGTCACAACCTCCCTCTTCCCATGAGGAACCCTATCTTGAGCGCAGTGCTAGCGATAAAATAATGATCATTGACATTTTTTCTCTTTTCTACGCTCTTCTGATTGGCTTGATCTGGACCAATTACGTTCTTTTAGAGCGACGTAATAGTAGCGTAATTTATCGAAGAAACGCCGCGGCGTTTCGACTATAAAAGTTAAAAATTAGAAAGTGCGGCGTTTTTGATATTTTTAAGTTTTTTAGCCGATCTTCAAAGAAAAATCATAAAAATTATTTTGTAACTAGCAGCGTGGCCCGGCGTTGCCCGTGCAATGGAAGAGAAATGCCTATTTACCTTAAATATAGATTGTAAAGGGAAGGAATGTGAATCCTCCCGCTGCAACGAAAAAAAAAAAAAAAACGAACACGGCACCTGATAGAATACAGAGGTTGCCAGGAATTGGACGTTGCTAAGCTGGAATGTGAATCCTTCCGCTGCAATGATAAAAAAGGACATAGGATTTCCCGCTGCAAAAAAGAAACAGGAACAAAGCACCTCATAGCGTAGAAACTATCGGGAATTGGACGTGACTAGGCTTCTCCTCTTCTACCTGTGTGTATTCTAATAGTCATTTATGGTTAATACCTACGCAACTACTAAAAACAAATACAGCCCAGTCGTCGGTATGAGATTGCAAAGGGAAAGAATGTGAATCCTCCGGCTGCAACGATAATAAAAAGGACATGGGACTTCCCGCTGAACCGAGAAAAACAATAAATATGGCATCTGTTAGCTTACAGAGGTTACCGGATATTGGTCGTGGGTAGGCTTCTTCCCTTCTACCTATCTGAGTTTTGATATGTAGTCTTTTATCAAAATTACCAACGCACCAACGGAAAACAAATAGTTTCCAATCATCAATATAATAACCAATCTGCCTGAATTTCGCGAAGAGGGGGAATTGGATTAGCACGGTCGCGGACCCATCTCTCTTTCCCCCTCCACCTCTCTTCACTCCCCCCCTCCCGTCTCTCTTTCGCTCCGCCTGTGAGAAGAAAATTCCGACCTTGAAAATGAAGAACCGAATGGGGGAATTTGTTACCTTCGTTCTGGAACTTGCATTCTGGAGAGAATTTTAATATGTGATCTTTTCAGAAAAAAAAATCGAATAAACATTTCCTTACGGTTCAAAATTTAAAAGAGGGAGAAATAAATGTTCAATCAGCGGTAAAAAGATGGAAAATTTTTGCCCATTAAGTTTTTCGATGCGACAGTTTAAAAATAGCATATTTTTAAAAGCAGTACATTTTCTTCGAAACAGGATTTCCTTTAAAAAATTCCCAAAAATCGGCAAATGTAAGTTCGATTTTGTAACAAATTGTATTTGAAAAAGAAAACTGTGTAGTTTCCGATGATATAAAAAATATAGTATTCGGACAGAAATTTAGCTCGCGATAACGTAAAATGCGAGAAAAATGGCCAAAAACCTTACAAAACATAAAATAACTCAAAAACTATTAATCCGATTAATTTCATTTTTACGGCATTAGCTTTCTCTTGTCCCATTTAGTCAGTGTGTCAAATATGGTCCAGATAATTGTGTTACTAATTCAAGTTCGAACTCATGATTAATTTGTTTGCTATGATACATATTGACATTAAGAAAATAGATGCATATAATTTGAAGGAAAAAGAAAGTAGCGCTTACTCTCATGATTCACGATTGCTTATTTTAGTTTCACAAGTGGATATTATTTAATATACTTTAAAATAACTAAATACACAAATGAGAAAGGCAATTTTATAATGAATATTTCATGTACGTAGTCGTATTTCTTACATTATTTTAAACAATTCAACATTAATCTTTAACAAATTGTGTATTAAAGCGCATTTCAGTATTTTCGGGATATCCTGTATATTGGAGAAAATTGATATAATACGCTCTATAGCGCGATCCCCGAATTAATTATTCTTTAATAAAGACATTTCATGTAGTCAGTGGCGGCTCGTCATGAAGGGACAGAGGGGCCTGGCCCCACCGACTAAGCACCGTCTAAATCAAAGTATCTTCCCGGCAGTTCTTTCAATAATTTACCTTCATTAAAAAAATACACGCGTTTTACTCTATTTTAATACTATCCATTAAAAAACGCGCTTAAAAAAACGCGATTATTTTAGTTATACGATTATCCCCCTATTTAGTTATACGATTTTCCCCCTATCTAAACCATGCTTGGGCCATGGTCTGGCCTGCCCTGAATGGGGCGTCTCTTCTCCGTTCACCGGGTTGACATATTTGGCATTGAGCACAAAGCCATACTGACGCGGAATTAACTTGGCTTCCAAACGGCTTATTTGGCGCTGCCTTCTGGGCCCAGATGTTCGGGCCCTCGCACAATGATCTACATGACCGTACGGGAAAATTTCGGCAATCGGTAGCTATTGGCGAAATTTTCCGCTTAGGAGGAAATCATTTTTTATTTGCGTGATCGTATTTTTGCAGTGCAGTCCGATATTTTTCTGTTTTGTTTTCTTGATTTACGAAAAGCGATGTATGAATGTATTTGTTATATATGTTATTTATTTTAAAATAATTAAATCATCTAAAAATTATGAACAGGCAACTATAAAGAACATAAATATTAAATATTTAAATGTGACTTTTTGTTTAGTAATAAAGTAAACTTTTCAATTTAACATAACTACGTAAAAAATAGCAAAAGTTGTATAGTAAATTCGATAATTATTTGTCATTTGAGAAATTTTAAATACTTACGCTGTGTGAACGTGGGGATAGGTTGTTCTATATGTATATATATTTTCGCGATTTTAATTGGCAATTTTTTTTCTGGCCCCACCACTGAAACGGGTCACAAGCCGCCACTGCATGTAGTATATGTTATTCTTTTGTCGCTTTCTCAATCGAACTTAGGAATTGAGCAAGCATAATAAACGCTTGTAGAAATTATTAACTACATTTGAAGTTTCTATATAAACGGGCAAAAATCAATAATTTATAATTTACTTTATTTCTGCACTGTACCAGATGTAAGTCTGAATCACATAAGCAAGGCATATCTAACTGATAAGTAACATTTTCAGCTGGCAAAATTAAATTGTCTAACTAGTATCACAACGTCATGCTTATTTAAAAGAATAAACTACTCAAGTAATATGATTTCTGATTAAAATAATTTATTTATAAATAACACATGAGTAATTATTCACTAAACATGATTTACATACATATTTTTAGAATTTCTAAATAAATTATAAAAGTGCTCACCTACCTTTACATTCAGAGCAAAATGTTCGAATTTTATGATACATTTTCATGAAAGAAAACGGCGTAAGATTCACAAAACGATCACCTACATCTATTCTTTAGTACGACAAATCTATAAAAAAAAATGTTTTAAAGTAATATAACATTTATAATACTTAGAATAATAAAATAGAACACTGCGAATGGGAAAACATGCCTCAATGATAAACTCAGTTTTAGTGGTGGCAACTCATGCGCAGGCCGTTCCTTAGCGACGGCTCCGGTTACTTCCACAGGTTTACCATTACCTGAGGACTTCGTTATTATGCCTGTAAAACTAGTTTCACGGCGGCGCATGCAATACGACAGCAAATTAAGTTATTATTTCGCAACAATATGCAATTACAACAATAGTTTAAATAACTAGGGTCCAAGGCCCCCAGACTCGCTACGCTCGCTTTTCGTATGAGACATTCGGCCCCTAATAAGGCTTATTCGTAAAAAAGGCATAATTTCAACAGACAAAACCCGAAGATTGGATCAGATAGAATGTTACTGAGCTACACATTGCTTGGTTCTTGCTTGTTCATTGGTACATAAAAATTTAAACTTCACTACAGTAGATCCCCTCCCCCTCATAACACGGAAGATATTCTGTTATGAGAATCCGTGTTGTACGGGTCTTGAGCTATTCTCCACCTGGAGTGCGGACTCCGCTTATAATCTCTGGAAAAATTATTTGCACTCCTCAGAAACGCAATGATAATGTTGCCATTTAAAAGTTATATTAATTAGGAGCTAAAGCGTAATAAAATCAGAACATCTGTTTCAGCTGTATTTTTAATAATGTAAAACCTATTGGACATCTTGCGAATTTGTCACCCATGGCGATTTTTCATTATTTGGCGACTTGCGTACATGTAAAGTTAATAAAAGCTACGGAACAGATAGGATAGCTTGCCACCAATGGCAACTTTTCATTATTTGGCGATTGACACATGCTCACAACCTATAATTACTGTTCATTTAAGGTTACCGGAAAACCGTTATCTATATCTTCATTTACATAATCGTTTTCAGATTGGCGTACTTAGCACCACGAATTATACCATCTCGTCGCGCTAGCAAATATCCAAAGTGTACTATAACTGCTATAATGGCATAGTTAACGCCGCCAAATATTTCTACTGCTAGCAAATAATCCAGCTGGACCGAACCGGCTTTAAAATAATCTGCATTTTAATTATTTTTCATTTTCAATATATTAGTTATTCTGTTTTGGAAAAACGAATAATCGCTAATTCTAAACTCCTGTTGTCTAAGCGAACTTACTTTTTGAAAATTGTCAACTTCGTGTTACACATTTTGAGTTACTTATTTAATATAGTTTTAATTTTGGCGTAAAATAGGTGTATTTCTACTTCAAGTTTGACAATTTCACGTGATACTACATACTTGGAAACGCTTTGTTGCAAAGGAATGAATGATTTTATGCCAAATCTGGCAACCATTCTGTTTATATTTTCAGTTTTTTATTAATATCTTCTAAAATAATTCGATTTTCGAAATTTAAGTCAGCTTAGCAGGTTCCTCGGAATTTTTCGAATCTGTGGGCACCTTAGTCAAAACTTAAATCCCCACGGTTTAGAAGGAGATAGGCCAACAAGCTTTGGCCGCGCCAGCGGCCTTTACTTTTTTTTAGAATAGAGAGATTCTGGCGTCAAGTTCTCTAAGATTATGCTAATATTCTGAATTCCTCAACCCTGATAGTCGTTGCTTCCGGATTGCCCAAATGCAACGATTCACACAGAAGGAGAAAGGTACACTAAGAGACTTGTTAGAGGCGTACGTTGAAAAACGTAACCATTACTTTAAAAATGAAAAAAAAATGTATGAACCTTTTTAGGAAGTGGTTTGTAATCCGATTTATTTCTTTTTATTTATTGACATCCTTTTGAATAAAGTTAGTGGCCATTGCAATATTAGTTAAAATAATTGTGACATCAAGTCATTATTAAGTATAAGTTATTGTACATAGTAAGTAAAAAATTATTTATATATTCCAGTGGCGTAGGCAGAAATTTTCTGGAGGGGGGGAGTGGTTTCCACTACTGCAATTCATGTATCATAAGGTGCTGTATACATATGTTGTGTATGCGTGACGAAAATTCATTTTGTTTGACAAAATGGGGGCAGGTATAACACCCCCCCGTAGATACGCCACAGATGTTTTCATATATATAAGTAATAAATACATTACTTTATAGTAACAATCGTTCAGACACATATATATGTATCTATAAATATATGATAAATCCATCTGTAGCTATTATTAATTTCTCTTCGGAACAATCGAGACGACAGCCTCCTGGTTAAAGGTCTCAGTTAACAAAAATCTCAAATCAAATCAAATTATTAATTTTAATTACCAAAAGACAAGAAAAAAAGGAGAGAACAAACTGCACAATTAATTGGCCATGTAACCGTTGCTTAAAAACTTCTAAGTGTACATACATAATATATAATAAATACATTTGTGACAATTTTTCATTTTAATTACCCCAAAAAAAAGAAAAGAAAAAACGAGACCAGACCACACGATTAATAAATAGGCAGTGCGATCCTTGCTTTAAAACGTCTAGTACTTTTCCCCACGAAGCCATCTTCAAATGCATTTCTCCCTGAGCGGGCGCGTGTTTTCCCCAATCAAACTGGTGGGTAGAAAAGTTTTTTTTATTAGAATTCCATCTGCCCCTATCCGCACGTGGTAGCAAAGTCCTATTCTGCGTTGTCTGAGTAGTCGGGTACTTACACACACGGATTAAACGAAAAATCTGCGTGTTTGTTGTGACTTTTTGCGTTTGTTGATAACTTTTGTTTTTAAGGTGTTCTAATTCTCTTTAGTTATTTCAGTTATATTGAAAATGAGTGAAAAAATTAATTTTCAGGAAGAAAAACACAAAAACCGGAAATTGAAGAAGTTATATAATAGAATAAAAAAACAAGTAAGTTATTAAATTGATTAAATTTGATCTTTATTTCTGCATAATTTTTGTAATATTTTTGTCCAATTTAGCTAGCTCTGTAAGGAAAGGTAATTATTTTATCATCAAAATTATTACAGTATGTGAATTTAGTTTAAGGTTCTTTTTTTTTTTTTTTTTTTCAATGTACCTAGTAATGCCAAATTTTTTTCTAATTATGAATTTACAAGTTACAAATAGTCAAATCTTTTTTTTTTTTCTTAATTCTACCTCTCCATAGAAAAAATGGTCACAGCAGATTAACCATTTCGGTTATTCTGCAAAAAGAAATGTTAACTAGAATGGCTGCTAGATTTTAAGTGATTACGCGGTAAGTTGCCGGACCCACTGAAGTTTTTGTAGTGGCTACCCAGCGAGAATGGGCCCCAATAAGTAGAAATTTGCGGATTATGATTATCAATATTATGAAAAAGTCAGGCTTTTAGTTGTATTTTTTAAGTTTTAATAAAGCTTATTTCATAATGTTGATGTTTCATATGTTTATAATGTTGTTATACATTTTTATTTGTCTAATTATAGTCTGTTCGCAGAAACGAGAGAACGAAAGTAAACAAACGGGTTACGAAAAAATTACATTTTTTAGCACCAATCCCTAGTTTGGAATTAAGAAAGGTTAAATTCGCCTAACAGCGTAAATGGAAGAAAGCAGAAATTCATACTGTGTTTGGCGCTTTGGCCAAATGCCAGGTGCTTACTCTTCGCCAGTTTGCACCTGCAATTGTTTAGTTTCATTCTCTCGACTCAGTAAACAGACTATAGTACAATTTATGTTAGATTTGTTTAATCATGACAAAGATTTATGTAACTATCATTGGCTTTGCATGCCTAAAGTTTAATTAAATCTGGCTTATAACTTGTTGCTTTAAGTTTCAAGCACAACTCTAGATTTTTATTTATTAGTTGACTTCTGACTTTACTTTTTATTATATTCATGCAATAGAACGAATGCTCTTGCTCGCACGAATATGTCGACATTTTTAAAATAAAAGAAATTACTGCACCTGTTTTTGAAATTACTGCACCTGTTATGTTTTTCAAAACATTTTTCAATGAAAAGAATCTTTTTTACTATGGTCTTTTCTGAGTGTTTGCAGCTAACAAGACAGGAGCATTTGCTCTGGGCTGCTTTACTCCTCTGTATACCATGGTGCAATAGCACCATGAAAATCTCTAAAATTTTATTTGAAAAAGTATTTAGACATTTATAAAAGGATTATACATTGCCTAACAAAGAATAATTCTTTTTTTTTTTTTTTTTTTTTTTTAACCTTTTAATCATTTTAATGCTTAGTTTTGAAACTAAGTGATAAAGAAAACCTGATGCATATATTCAATTTTTATTATATTTCTGATCAAAATTTCTCAAATAAAAGTAAGATTAGACCCCTCAAGTTCAGCCTTTTTATTTTATTTTTACATGGGAAAAAAAAAAAAAAAAAAAAAAAACTCTCAAATTCAGGCATGAAATTCATGATTTGTCTTGACCTTAGATTATATGAAATTGCTTAAAATCCCCTTTTTAAATAATGATAACCTATTTTTCTATTCAGTATTCTCTATCTAAAATTGATTATTAAATAATAATTTATGCATGAGTACTTAGGAATAATTTTGTTCAGAATAAAAGTGAATGATTTGCTTTGTAATTGAAATTTTATGGTAAAAATTGTTTGATGCTCATCGAAATTTTCAGTGGTCAAATTCAAGCTGATGCACTTTTTCTCTGTTTTCGTCTTGGTGCATTCTCATCCCTGAAAGTGTGTGTAAGTAAAAGGGCCATAGAAATCAAATGTAACTGCGAAGTATCAGGGTGTCTACCATCATGCAGAGGTCACGAAAGTCACGGAAAAGTCTAGAATTGGAAAAAAGGTGACGAAAGTCAAGAAAAGGTCAAGAAATGAAGCACTAGGTCACGATTAGCGACTCAACTCCCTCTTTCCGTTTCATTCAAATTCTTAGTTGACGATTTTCGTAATTAAATTTTGTAAACTTTTGTGCACTATTTTTAAAGTTTTGCTAATAAACGTACAGTTTACCGCATAATTCTATCGATCTTTGTTGTAGAGGTATTTAATTTTGAAATCAGGGCTTATTCTCTGATCACCCTGTATATTAATAGTGTTAAATTTAAAAGTATAATTTTTCTTCATTCTATAAGTATGATGCAGGGGTGCAGAAACTGTTTTTACTCTCAACATTTTCCTCAATCCATATGCAAATTTCCGCAAAATTTTATGATATGTTCATTGCATAAGTTCTGTATTACCATAAGTGTAAAAATATCTGCAATGTACAAGCTACATACATGTTTGCTAAATAGCAATTGGTCCAAGTTAAGAGAAAGCAAACTGCTGATCGGTGAAAAAGTTGAAAAAAAATCGCTTTAAAAATAGGAATGGGAAAGAATAACTCGAAGAATTTTGTAATTCATTTTTAAAATCGAAATCAGTTTTATATTTTCAGCAAAATTCCCCCCTATCCTAGATTGCCGGATCGTACATATTTCTGGCAAGAATGTATTTTTGATATTAGTGCTTCGTATTTGTTATGATCAAGAAAAAGTCAAGAAAAGGTCCAGAAATCAAGCTTACTTTATATGGTAGACACCCTGAGTATGTTTAAAAATATAGTAATTTTAATCATTGTTGTGTGTACATAAATGTCTTTTTGTTTTTTCCCTACATTATAGATGGAATTCTATTTTTCTGATTCTAATTTAGTGAAAGATAAATTTCTAATGGATCTTATATCTCAGAACTCGGAGGGCTGTAAGTTATTCTCTTGATTTTTTTTTTCTCCTTTTATTATCAGCTGTGTTTGATTTTTAAATGTATGATAATAACAGTTTTAATCTTTTTCAGTCGTAGATCTTGATGTTTTTAAAAAGTTTAACAAAATTAAAGCCCTTACAAACAGTACTGAAGTAATAGCTAATTCTGTGGCAAGATCAGATTTTTTACAGGTATTTCTTCAAAAGAATAATAAATTCTTATTATTTTACATAATAATAGTAAATGCAAAATAGTGATGCTTACTTTTAGTTGTAGTCTCTAATCAAAATTTCCCAGTTCCATAAATTTATTAAAAAGGACATTTATAAAATATAATCTGACCTAGACAAAATGTGAAACTGTCTGCAAACTCAAATAATTTCTTAACCTATTTATGCCTAGCATTCCTTTTTTGGGACGGCATTTTCGCTATCAGTCGAAAACGCTACTTATTTTTTGTAACCTTTATTCACGAGTATTGAACATCAACTCCTCAAAATATTTTAACATAACCCAGTACCAGTAGGATGTTGACATTTCAATTTTTATACATAATGTTTTTAAAAGAAATCACCCCTTGTTTAAGAAGTTGACATCAGAAATTTATCTATTATTGCTGGTATTGGCAAAAATCAAAGAAAGTCGCAAACATATCTGGCCACAAATGGGTTAAATTTTTTTTGCAAAAAGAGTTTGTGTGCCTCCTGAGTCCAGGGATGAGATTCCCCAGTTTTTTGGCTGATTCAGCTTTTTGGTAATTAAGAGGAATTCACTTTTTTTCACATGGAAATTTCCTTTCTTCTGTAGATTTCTGATAGAAGTTAATTCTGTAATATTTTTATCTTGTAGTACAGGCTAAATGGGTTAAATTTTTTTTGCAAAAAGAGTTTGTGTGCCTCCTGAGTCCAGGGATGAGATTCCCCAGTTTTTTGGCTGATTCAGCTTTTTGGTAATTAAGAGGACTTCACTTTTTTTCACATGGAAATTTCCTTTTTTTCTGTAGATTTCTGATAGAAGTTAATTCTGTAATATTTTTATCTTGTAGTACAGGCTTCGATGTTTTACTTCTTAAAACTTCTTTCACATATACTATGTACAAATATCATGTGTACAATTTTTTGTTCTCGTATTATTTCAGTTTTTTTTTTTTTTTTTACTTTTTGCCAATCTCATTCCTGTGAGTCCTATATCACTGTAAACAGCAAAACACATTATTTTAAGGCGTAGTCAGATAATGCAGAGGCAGGCGCACATGCACACACCATGCACGAATACATTCAAATGTCTTGCAGATAGTTTTCTGGTAATTCTAAGGTGTTTTTTTAAAGATGGATAATTACCTAAAAGAAATATTTTTTTAAGTCACTATAGCACAAGCGTGTTACACAGATGCATGCCCGTAAGCATACACACGTTGTTTTCATATATGCTCTATGTATTCATTTATTACAAGCTATTATGAGTTTGCAAATAGTTTTGGATTATGTGCACAGATAGATTTTTAATGACTATGCCATTTTATCTCTCACCCCCTTTATTGAAAATTGTCCCAAAAATGAGACATAATTTTAATATATTTCGTAAGCTGTAGAATATGCATCACATGTATTTTTTACATATATTCTTTTATCTGACTACATTTTAAAATAACATACTACTTTTAAACTAAAGTTTATATTGATGTTGATTGATTATTTTGTAAAATCAAACATAATGAAAATAATTTATTTATTCCCCCCCCCTTTTTTTTATACAAATATCAAAATTTCAATTTTTAAATTAAAAAAAAGGTCAAAATTGTCTGCTAAGTCTAAAAATTTTCTGCAAACAGTGTTCATCTATATTATCTGGGTCTGAATATAAATATTAAATAAGTATAATTCTGAACTCTGGAAAAATGAGTGAAGATACATGTTTTAAAATTTTAAAAGAAAATATCTTTTATTAATATATATTTTTTAATGCATTACTAATATGCGGGGCTGGAAATAAGATTTTGAATCTGGCAGCAAACGATGCTGTGAGCTTTTATGAACTCGCAGCAAAAAATATTCAGCTCATGACAAAATCTTAAATTTTTGTTATAATGGTAAATTGTAATTGCAGATTTTTTTTTTTTTTTTATTGAGTTAATTATGCAATGAAGAATGTATGCTTCATCTTTTTATTGTGATAAGCATTCTGCAGCAATTCATATTGCTCATTTGCTGCAACAATGTCATGAACTCCAAATCATGACTTTTGAGTTGATATCATACTGACAATTGCAGTGATGTTAACTTTAACTAATAGAGCGTCACTTCTGAGTTATTAAACTAGCCTGTCAAATCCATTTTTGAATGTACATGTTTCTTCACTTTCACAGAACTTTGAACACATTTACTAGAAAAAATGTGATTTTTGAGTTATGACTTTGCTGCAGCAAATGAGTGACATGCAACCTTAAAATAAATTTGAGATAGAAAGAAACACTTAAAATTTTAACTGCTCACTGCTAAACTTGTTGAGAGAACTGTTGATCATTGCAGCTGTTTTGGCTGATCTCACAGCATTTGTCATGGTTGCCGTGACTTTTTTCGAGCCCTGCTAATATGTTAATGACACTGATTAATTAGAAGCTTGTAAAATTGTAATATTTCATTTTTAACAGATTAGTGAAGATCACAAGAAAGTCCGACGTATCACACCATTAGAAACATCAAAAGATTTTGATGCCTGTACATTATATGTTGAAAAGCTCCCACCCAATGCAGATCAGAAATGGGTCAAAGATGTGCTTGGACATTTTGGTACTATAACATATGTTAATGTCCCACGATTTAAAGTTACAAATAAAATCAAAGGGTTTGCATTTGTAGAATTTGAAAGTCCTGAAGGTGTTAAAAATGCTTGTGAGGTTTGTTGTCTTTATTTTAAATACTTTTGTGCAGAGAAATGTTTGAATGTAATCTCTGCACCAGTGATTTTCCGTAACCATAATTTATTAAGAGTTATTTCAATTTTTAGTATGCATTTTTGTATGTCTTTTTTTTTATTTCTGTGAACTAATACAACTTTTAATCATATACTGGGAAGAGGTGAACTGTAAGCCCCCATAGTACTGGGGGCGAGGGGGTCCTTGGCTGAAGAGGGCCCTTGCAAAATGAATTATTTAAAAAATAAAATGGAAATAGACAAATGAATTTTAAGTTTTTGTTTTTTAAGATAACAACAAAGCCTAAGTGATAAAAAACTTTGTTTTGCAATACCTTATAAAGAACTGACAGAAAAATGTAGGTAGAACGCATCCAGAAATTTACAGTGTGATTTTTCATAGTGCTTATTCCTTTTCTCACTTGGAAGACTGCATATGTCTTGTGTCACAATTTTAGAACCTCCGTAGATAAGCCCCCTCCCCCCCTTTTTTTTTTCTCCTTTCCCGTTTTTTTTTATTGCTAACGTTTGCAATTTTTGTGATATAATGCCCAATTTTACAAAAAACAACTCAAAGTAATTTACATGCAACAAAATGTCAATTTAGAGTATTTAAGCTTGGAATATTCTTTCTAACCTAAATTAAAGCTTAAACAATATCTAATCACTCCGAAACTTCACAAACCTAGGAGAGTACAGCCCCCTTCGAAGAGGTGACATTTACACAAAATCTTGCATGTACTCACTACTCATTATGTTTAAGTTTTTTATTGATATTGCGTTACGTAAAATTTTGACTTGTTGAAAAAATTCGTAAAAGGTATTATATGTTCAAACTAAGTAAAAAAGCTATTCTGCTCATGTGAAGAACGGGATATTTGCTAGTTCTTAGTAAAAGTGTGCTCAACCATTAACAAAATACTTGATTTGTATTAAAAAAAGTATTTTTAATATTTATATATTTAAGTAATTGGTACATTTTCTATAAATTAAAGCTTTTACAAATCTAGCATTTATTTCAATTTTTTGTTTTGTATTCTTACAATTATTAAAATGAATTCATTTTCCATGAAAAATGCAAGTAATTGCATAAAAAACTGGTAATTATATAAATAACTTAAAGGGGGGCCCCCAGATAATTTTTTTTTTGGGGGGGGGAGGTCAAACTTTTGTGGTATGCCACTGATACTGGGTGATTCAAAATAGATGTTAAAGAGATGTCTTTTAAACTTTTAAGTGATTGAAATATACTTTTAATTAGAAAAGTTCATCAAAAAAAGAGTAGTTTTCAGATATGGCATTTTTTTTTTTTTACTAAGGGCTGTATGCATATTAAAATACAAAATTTTATTTTTATGCGGTCCCTTATTTTCTATCATCTATATTTAGAAAAATGTTGCACTGTAGCTAAGAAAAATAATTTTAAAAATCCCATGTCCCTGAGTGAAATAGTTATAGAGATATTTAATGTTGAATTTCACAACTTAAACTACTTTACCAGCTGTGTTGGCATCTGTTTTCCGGCAAAAAAAATCTTTACTTTCGGCGACAAACTATAAATTGGTAAATATTAAATAACTATGTTGGAAATGGCAATTAAACTCATTAAATAACAGGTGCAATTTTACTTGAATTGATAGGTACTGTGTTATGAAGTTATCGATAATTTAGTATTGTAGGAGGTCATCCTCTAATTACTTCATGCTCCTAGGGTAGGACTTTCAATGGCGAAGTAATAGTAAGAATTAACTTCACTAGAAGCTGCCAAATATGCATTATAGGAAAATTCTAGATATAATAGGATTTCCTGGAATTAAATGTAGCTGTTGAATGACCACTAACATAAATTAATGCCAGTTGAAAAGCAGTTTTACTTTTCTAACTTTTGAGACTTCCCTTAGTATTTGGTGACGAATACTAAAACTTTTAACTTGTGCTGTCTCGGTAACTATTCCACTCTTTTTGGATTTTTTTTTTTTTCTCTTCTTAGACACAGCAAACATTTTTCCAAATGCACTTTAATGACCCCTAATAAAAAATTGCCATATCTGAAAGCTACTCTTTATTTGACAAATTTTTGAACTTCAAAATAAGTTTCAATCACTTAAATTTTAAAAAACAATTGCTTTAACAATATTTTGGATCGCCCTGTATATACACTTCCTTACTTGTCTTTTGATCTGTATAGTAGGTGTAATAAGTGCCACTTAGGTATTACAATAACTATATGGCAAAACTCTAAAAAAAATTATAGATTAATTGTAAGTGTTACATTGTCAACATTCAAAGGATATTCACTTTATATCTATTTACAGATTTTTCTACTAATAATGAATCTTTATAACACTAAACAAAACCAGATAAAAATTATATTTTAACCTTTGTACGTAGGTATTTTTAAATTCTACCGAAATGATTTTCAGTGAATTGCATTCTTAACCGCTAGTAACCACCAACTTCCTCTAAATTTCCTTTTCATGTGATTCGATCTCTACAATTTGTTATTCCAATAGTAAAATCATTCATTTCTTAGGCATGTCTCTTCTCTAACCTACAAGATATGAACATAATGTGTACTCTATGTTCTTGCACCTGTTGTCGATTTGCAGTAGAGCAGCTGGTTTGGAATGCTTACTTTCAGAAACAGTGGCGACGTGGTCAAAACTGTTAGTGCAGCCGGAAGCATATGAGCTCCCCCCCCCCCCTTCCTCCCCACAGGAATGGAAAATCTTTGTTACTGAATTCGAAAACGGATTAACCTCTCACCGAGGAAAAGGAAATTAAATAAAAAATGCAAGAGATCCCATTTTACTTTCATAAAATTTGCATAAATTTCAACCAGCCGCTCTTATCTTCAAAATTGCATTAATCCGTGTCTGATTCGAAGTTTTCTTAGAATTTTCTTTTGTAACGATAACTTCAGAAGGAAAGAAAGAAAACTTACTTATTTTTTATAAGTCAAATCAATCCTCCTTCCTTTTAAACTTGCGAATCGGTCAGTGATGTCCTCATAAAAAGGCGTTGTTTTAATTCAGATATCAATAATTTTAAAAGCTCTTTAAAATTTCCCATGTTTAAAGAATTTTCTCGCTCGCCATGTCCTTTAAATGCCAGTTCTTGCTTACTTAAAAACACTACTGCTTTGATGGGTAATTGTCCATTCATAAGCGCCTATCCAGGCTTACCTTCTTGATAAATTCAGCAATATAAAGTCGAGAGTTTTCCGAACATATATTCTCCGTACCCCTCCCTCACTTCTCGAGCCAATCAGTCAGTCGAATTTACTGCCGCCGTCGTTTGAAAATCTTTCATCTGCTGTACTTAGCTGCCAATTTCTTGATTGGCTATGAGGGCTGTACCGAGGCCTCCGAGAGAGGAGAAAGATTCTTTCTCCTTTCTCGGAGGCCTCGGCTGTACCAAGACTCACAGTTGAATTGCGGGAAGATTAAAGGGCTTTTTTCTGAATGAGCGATCCGGCAGTTACTACAACACGTTGTTTTTTGTTTTAGATTTTTTTTTAATTTATCATAGAAATTCCATAATTCTTATCTGAATTTAAGAAAGTTAGTAGAATAAATTATTTTAAAGTACGTGTTGATAATTTCAAGTGCAGCCCGGCTGTACTTGCTGTATCCCACGAGCCGCCCCTGTTCAGAAAAATGCAAGAAATTTTTCGGACAGGGAACTGGGACCGTTCGCTTATAGAGGGTTGTGTGGTCTCTTCTAGAGGATCTTTCAACATTAAGTAGATAGAATAAAAAATTGGTCATTGCAAGAGGGGTCACCTGTGGAATTTTACTGTAATTAAATCAGAAAATGTGTAGGATTATGTTATTTGGAAAAAAAAAAAAAAAAAAAAAATCCCTTTTAGAAATGCGTCTACATCTCTAAAGCTTATTTGCTTAAAGTACAAAAAAGAAAGAAAGAAAACATGTATACACTCTTTTATGTTTCTCTGAATTATAGTAATTTTAATGCAGGATTAGGTTCTCTCATAACAGTCTTATGTAAGGGGAGATTTCAACATTATTACAAGTTTCAGTATTACTCTGTTACAAAAATAACTCAGGTGATCTAAGTTTCTTCCAATTTATGGCATTAAAAATTTGTCATATTCACAATTTGTGCAAGTCTCAATAGGTCTTGGAGATTACACAGTTTAATATTCTTCCAAGATTAAAGTAATTAAAGTATTTTATTCTGCTGAACCATGGGGGTTTTAAATTAAGTGATTCAGAGGGTGAAACGAGATAGATAGTACAAACAATAAATAGTATTAGTAGATTTCTTAGGATAATTTGGAATAAAGCATAATGTACCATGGTAGTAAATATTTTGTGCATATTAAACAAGAAGTGTTTGTTATATTCATAAGTTTTCACTGGATGCCTTAAAACTAACTAAATGATTAGTAAACTTATATTATGTTAATATATCCTACACTAGTTTTAACAGAAAAGACTACCTGAATGGGGATTTTTTTTTCAATAGTTTGTATATTTTTATTAATAATTATTCTAAGCCATTAAAAACATCTTGCAAACTGTTCTAGTTTTATCTTGTTAAAGCTTATGTACAAAAATCTATTTTAGTCTTTACGTACAATATTAATTAATGAAATTTGATATGCTCCTTTCTGCATTTCTCTATCAAAAAAAATTTCTCCTGTGATTTTTTTTATAAGTTTAAATATTTTTTATTTCTTAAATTTTGTTAAATATTCTACATCCTAAATAATTTCAATTTTATAAGCCAAGAGAAAACCCTCAGCCAAAAATCAACTTTTTCTAGTTACTGTGCATATTCAAGAGGAGCAGCACCATACACACAAAGAAAATATCATATTAATTTTGCTATAAGTAATAACAGTTAACAGATACTTGTTATTCAACAGTTACTTGTTGAATAAACCAAAGTTTTAAAGTGCATTATCAGTAAGAAAGTTTGTGTTTCAACAAGTTCTCTTGGCTTATTAAAACCCAAACTTTTACACTAATAAAACATTTATGTTTTGATCTATTTTACGTGTGTTTAAAAACTATTAGAGCTTAAGTCAGACTCATAAAGGTATTAGCTTAAAATTTAATTCATACCTTCAAATAATGATTCATATCCCACATAATTAAATTCATACTTTCTAGTAGGTTTGGTTTTCATAGGAAAATGGTTTAAGGATTACTGATCTAGTTTTGGCCCCACCATGGGCAATGAGTGATTAAGGTGGTAAATGTGGTAGATGGCTGAAGTGTGAAGGTTCAGGATTCTGGCCTACCGCATGTCTGTTGATCTAATAGTCAGAAGTTGTATGCAATTTTCTAAATGAAATGCGAATATATATTAGAACTCCTTAAATAGTCCTCCCAAAGCACTAAACTAAACCCACAGCAGATACTCCTTGTGCAGGTTTGCCTTAAAACACAGCACAATGCAATATAACTCTAACCTAGGCTTCCTCATAACATTTCTTTATCTCCCATATTGGTAGTGAAAGTGGCTCACTAAATTAATGTGAACTAGTGGGCTTTGCTTTTATGATGTAAATTTCTTACATTCCTATTGAACTAGAATTTTACAGTTTAATGTATTAGTATCTTAGAGCTAATATAATATTTGTCTTTCAGTTCTATAAAATTACACCAGAGAAAGAATGCTCAGCTAGTGAAGATGAAAACAAAAATATAAAGAACAAGAAACATAAAAATGAAGAAACACCTGCTGAAAGAAAGAATAAGAAAAGTCGAACAAGATCTATATCTGAATCCTCTGACAAAGTATAATTTTTAATTGTTTTCACTTAGTCTTTGGTTTTTTTTATTTTCAATCAACCACTTGTCATAAATAACAGGGTGTCTACCAACCTGAAATAGTCAGGAAAGTTCCTTTGACTGGAAATGTAGGGGAAAAGTCCGAGAGCTTTGCAGTTATTTGGAGAGAAACCCGAAATTTTTCTAAAGGTTTTTGTTGTTGTTTAACTTTAAAAAATTGTGTTAAAATTTTCCATCAAAAGGAATTTAATTTTTTCTACGACTTAAATAAATGCTAGAAGAATAATGAAGTTGAAATAATATGGCAATTACGCAAAAAACACTCAAAATACTGGTGTTAAATGATAAAATAAATAAAAACTTCCTGAAAAAACACACATAAAATGTTACTTATAACACGTTACGATCGTTGCAACCAAAAAATTCTTTCAGTCTTCATCAGACAGTCCTTCGTCTCACTAAGCAGAGGGTAAGCACATGTGTGTTTTTTCACAAAGTTTTTATTTATTTTAATATGGCAATTGCTCTCAATAGATTATATGAAAACAGGGAGGAAATGGGGACATTTGAGAACAGTAGAAATTTCATGAGAAGCATTGGCATCACTTAATTGAAGAACAGTTGTTTTTAAATTGAGAATAGAAACCTACCAGTTCTAACTATCATAGATGATCTTTTTTAAGTAAAATTGGATCTAACTAGTTTGTAAATCGTAATGTTCTGTTCAAAATGTTCAGCATGCAAGAAAACTTTATTTTTAAGCAATATGGTGCACCTGGCAATCTTTAGCCATGAAAAAGAACATAACCATCAGAAAATATCAAATTTAAAAATTATTCAGAAATGCAACTTTCTATGGCAAATTTTGTGAATAAGTCTACAACTTGTACTTTCATGCCTGTGAACACAGTGTCTTTTTTACCAACAGTTTTGACTAATGAAGAAAAAGAAAAATTCTGTTTGGAGATTTTTCAATAACAAGTGTGTATAAAAACCTACCATTGCCAAATGGTGATTCGGGGCGATTAACAGACAGTTGGTCGTCAAAGGTTTTTCAGATGCCCCAATATACTACCTTAAGCAAGATTGGCAAGGCATTATTAAGCTGTTCCACGAACCATTGGTTGAGGGATCCTACAATATGATAATGGACATAATTGATAAAAAGTCTGGCAGAATGCCAGACTTTTATGCCAGACTTTTGAATGCCAGACTTTTTATACAGATAGATTTCGCATTCAGCTGTTCAAATAGTGAAACATAAATTTGCAAAGCAAAAAATCTGCTGTTGAATATTTTAAAAGGAAAGACTATTTACACCACCCTATAGATAGAAAGTTCTGCCATAATTTGAGATCAGCAAGAATGCTGTACAATAAAGAATTGAAAGAAAAGAAATGTGTGTAATAATAGTCTTCCCCCTAGTCCAGTCATTTGATAGTTTTCCGGGAGTTTTGAAAATGGGCAATTTTATAGATTTTGATGTGCTCTTTCCGAATTTCGACTTTGCCGCTCGCACTGCCATATTCGAAAAATGGTGCCTAAAAGCAGTTTTTTGACAATATCTCCTTTCCGACTCATTTCACGAAAAAAAAATTACAAGAAAAGAAACTAGGGAAATTTTCCTACAATTTACATAATTACCTTTTTTTCGTAAAATCAATAGTTTTGGCATATGAACACTGCAAAGTATACTTCAGAATGTATTTTGCCCCAAAAACTCATTTCCATACCACCTTGTGAGGTAGAGTAAGCAGCATTTTTTTTTTTTTTTTTTTAATCATGGTAACCTGAGTAAGCCTAATCCACGTGCATTTAACTAATCCAAAATTTAGCACAATCTCCTTCACTTCGCTGTTCTTGATGGACCAGGTGTTGCGAGTTCATTGTCCCTAGTACCGATCGAAATGTCACAGCCCGAAATTTCTTCCACGTCAGCCGCGATGGGATTATCAGTTTCATCGCAATCCTCTTTGTTCTCGATTTCATCATACGTTTGCTCGAAAATAGTCTCCGATTCTTCCTCTTCATCGCTATCTTGTAATGAAACTTGCAAATTATCACAGGTACCATTTCAATTCGTGCATATAACGGAGCACTTTAATCCAGCCTTTTGCATCCACAGGCTTTCTGACATTTCTTTCTGCATTTGCAAGAAATAAGTTTTAACAAGCTTTCTGGAGTGCGGTGTCAGGAATCAGCCCATCCTTGTTCCTTTTCCACCCCCATTGCTCTGCATTTTGTTCATTGCCATACCACTGATGAACCTGATGATAGGTTCGGAACGAATGTTGTTTTGCTGCTCCTTCTGTTGTTGGTAGCGACACAATATTAAATTTACTTTTATATGCTGATGTTGTGAAGCATGCATATCTATAGTTGTTTAAAGACATACTTTTCTTACTTTTCACATTACTGTAACTGTATAATTCAAGAAGGAAGCGTTCTTCAGCTTTAGCAATTATCTCTGGATCAGCATTCCGACTTTCGAATACCTGGATAACCTCATTTAAATCTGGATTTTTTCAGAGTACATTAATAAATTTCATTTTTCCATTTTTAAATAAAGCTGATGTTGTATCACAGCCACTGAAGGCATGCAAGAATAAAATGTGATCTGCGTGTGGTTTATCTATGATACTTTTTCTTGAATATATTTGTTGCGAAATTTTCCTTTTCCTGGTTTGAGAATATATATGTTTGAACGCATAGATAGAGCCGTGAAAAGAATAAGAATATCTACATCTTCACCGACAGCTATTACGAAATCAAATATTCATAAAATGGTTATTGCGGTATTTATTATTAGCATATCTGCATCTTCTGTGGCTTGTTTGACCTTGAAGTTCTCAGCTTCAAAGTTTGTCTTCAACATTCCAATGAGGCAGCTCTTGTTTGCATCATTGCCCAGGAATTTATTTTGTGACATAGTTGGGGTCATTGGCTCGTCAAAAAGTATGTCTACTGAAGCAGTTTTACGTGATCGTCAGTATCGCTTTGCATATTTGGTACTACAGTTTGCTACATCTTTCGGATATCCGTCAAATACAATAATGGCGTTAATGTATAGTTCTATCGAACATAGGTAACATATTTATTGCAAATGGATGAAAACAATTTGCGGAGATGCCAAATAACTCTGTGTAATAAGGAGTATTATTTAATCAAGGAAAAATGAAATTTATTAATGTACTCCGAAAAAATCCAGATTTAAACGAGGTTATCCAGGTATTCAAAAATCCAAATGCTGATCCAGAGATCATTGCTAAAGATGAAGAATGCTTCCTTCTTTAATTATACAGTTACAGTATGTGAAAAGTATGTCTTTAAACAACTATAGATATACATGCTTTACAACATCAGCATATAAAAGTAAATTTAATATTGCGTCGCTACCACCAACAGAAGGAGCAGCAAGACAACATTTCTTCCGAACATCATCAGGTTCAGAAGTGGTATGGGAATGAACAAAATGCAGAGCAATGGGGGTAGAAAAGAAGCAAGGACGGGATGATTCCTGACACTACACTCGAGCCCCCAGCTCTGGAAAGCTTGTTAAAACTTATTTCTTGCAAATGCAGAAAGGCTGAGTTAAAGTGCTCTGTTATATGCACGAATTGCAACGGTACCTGTGATAACTCGCAAGTTCCATTACAAGATAGCGATGAAGAGGAAGAATTGGAGATTATTTTTGAGCAAACGTATGATAAAATCTAGAACAAAGAGGATTGCAATGAATCTGATAATCCCATCATGGCTGACATGGAAAAAATTTCGGGCTGTGACATTCCGATCGGTACTAGGGACAATGAACTCGCAACACCTGGTCCATCAAGAACAGCAAAGCGAAGGAGAATGCACTAAATTTAAGATTAGTTAAATGAACATGGATTATTCCTACTAGGGATACCACGATTAAAAAAAAAAAAAAAAAAAAAAAAAAACTGCGCCGCTTACTCAACCTCACAAGGTGGTGTGGAAATGAGTTTTTTTTTTCAAACGCATACTGATGTACACTTTGCAGCACTCATATGCCAAAACTATTGATTTTATGAAAAAAATGGTAATTGTATAAATTGTAGGAAATTTTCCCTAGTTTTATTTTTTCGTGAAATGAGTCAGAAAGGAGATATTGTCAAAAAACTGGTTTTAGGCACCATTTTTTGAATATGGCGGCAGAGATACGAGGGGGCAAAGTTGAAATTGAGAAAGAGCACATCAAAATCTATAAAATTGCCCATTTTCAAAACTCACAGAAAACTTTCCAGGTAGCCCCCTTTTTTATAACCAAATGACTGTACTACTATGCAAGAAAAAATTGCTGAAATTTCTTTAGAAAAATCAAGCAGGTTAAAGCATAAAAGAAATTTTTTTTTTTAAAAAGGCTGAAGAAAAAATAGGTCATGCTTTTACATGAACTTAAAAGTTAATATCTGCCCTAAGTGTAGTGGTCTTTTTTGTGGCCTCATTAGAACAGTGGGGCTTCCCCCCCCCCCCCCCCCCCCCATAATTTTCATTGCTGTGTTGCAGCTAAAAAAGCTTCTTACTTTGGTACTTTTGCTAAATGTCCCAATTTTCTACTAGAAATGTAGTCTTAAATTTTAGTTATAATTTAAAATTAATATTAGTTGTTTACATAACTGAATCCAAATGTGATTTCATGTTAACTTTAACAATCTTGAAATGGTAACTTGGAAATGAAATATATTTTGTTTAAGAGTCCCTGTGTGTTTTCTTATTGTTTAATTTTCTTCTACAAATATGCTCTTAAAGTTTGGTTATTCAAATTTGAAATTCATATTTCTGACAACAAAGTCAGTTGAGAATATTACTCCAACACTGAACTTTTTAGATGCTAGATGGTGGGAGTTTTGAAGAAACTGATCGTGGTAACTGTGTTTGTAGAAAAACAATTAACTGGTACTTGCGCACTGAGCAAGTAACTAAAGCTAAAATATTGTTGTGTCTTTACACAGTTATGATCCATTCCTCTTTTCTTTCAAATTCGTACTTGCCTGGTATTTTTAAACTCACTTTTCCTGACAATGACATAACTAAAAAATTCCAACTGAAAAAAGATAAGACATCTTACATCATTTGTTTTGGATTGGCTCCTTTCTTAGCCGAAACTAGTAGCTTTAGTTTGCATAAACTACAGTAGAACAACACAATGAAACATTAAAAGAGATACCTGGAAAATTTTTATTTTTTGGTATGAAAAACCTGAAAAAGTAAGGAAAATTTGAAAATTTTTTTGAGTAGACACCCTGAAAAGTGTTTTTTAGCCCATGTAACTAAATAAGTAAACCAGGGTTCTAGTTTATTATGATCATGAAATTTTATCTTGCAGTTTACAGTCTTAGAAAGATTAAGGAAAGTTAAACTTTTTTACAAAACTTGCAAAAAATGAGTTAAAGGCATTGGCAGTGTAGAAGAAAAAGCTGTATTTATGTATTATATTTTCAAGCATTTTCTCCAGTCTTTCTTCGAGTCGGTGCATTAAGCACCAGTAATATCATATGCAATTCCCCTTTGTTAGTGTTGCCAAATCTATTTCATTATATCATTTAGCCATTTACTTTTTTAATGCCCATCCATTTTTAATTTCACCAGCTGTGTTTCTGACCGTTAAATGATTAAGGTCAGTTTTTGTGTGTTCAACTGTGTAACATAAGTACTGGAAAAGCTGGTAATTTATTGCCTGCACTTTCAACAAAATTTTTATTAGAAAATGAAGATTTTAAACAAAATACCTGATTTATTATGTAAGAAAATCAATGACTAAAAACTAATTTATGAATATCAAAATTAATGTTTTAAAATTAATGCTTTAAGCACTAGTTTTGATTCATCAGTTTGTCAATTTTGCTTATCCATCTTTCATAAATCTATACTTCCCCTTACATTTGTCATTGGCATTACCTTCAATATACTGACTTATCTAAGTAAACCCCCCACACACACACACTCACACCTCAAATGATAGAAAATAAGTTTTTATTATTCAGCCTGTTGATAAAATTATGCCTATGAGTTACTTTTAGTAGATGTTTTCTCGTGTTTAACTGTTTTGTCCAATAAAGTTACTAACTTGCCAACAAATAAGCATAATTGTTTTATTAATTAACGATAATTGAAACCATTTTATATTCATGCTGTTTTCTTTTTTAAAAAAACCAACTCCATAAAATAATGTAGGAATATGTGCTTTTATTTTTTTTTTTCCCTTAATTATTAGGAAAAATCCTTTTTATGTTTTTATTATTTAATTATTCTAATTTTTTAAGCTGACAATTTAAAATAATTGTTTTAAGAGTACATTTAGGTGTCTTTAGAAGAATGGTGTAATTCAGTGTCTGTCCTTACTTGTCAACCCAAAATGCAAGATGCATCAAATGCAGTACAGTAAAGCACTGTTTATACATTTCTCATTTATAAGATTTTTACATTTACATGTCATAAACCTAATTCTTTCCTATTTGTTTTAATGCAAAAAGACTTCATTTATAATTACTGTCACAATTACTGTGATGTCTTTTTTCACTTCCCTAAACTGAAAATTTTCTGTCTTAGTCATTATTTTCGTATTTAGGGAGAAACTTTTCCTTAATAGAACATCTAATAAAGAATGTAAGGAGTGATGCACCTTTAACCACACCTTCCTTTAAATATGCAATCAACTATATTGAAAAACTTTGTCAGAACACAAGTGGAAAAACATTTCATGTACTTAATTCAACCCATAATACTGTAATTATTATTCAAAAACTATCAGATGAGTATGAAAAATTTTAATTTTAATTCAACGTTTGTATGGTACACAAATCACATCAAAATTAGTGCGTATTGTGTATTATATTAATATTAAAGAAATGCAGCATTTAAGATATAGTACAATAAAGGTAAAAACTTAAAATTATTATATTTACATAAATTTAGACTATGAGCATTAAACCTGTAATGTAATGCAAGTTGTTTATTAATGTTTCAGTTATATGTCTTTTCATTTATACGTCATTTCAGATTGGTTCCGTGAAAGACATATGAATGGGGCTTTACTGTATTTGCAAAATGGCTCTTGTTTCTTTTTTTTTTTTTTTCCCTTCCCTGTCCAAAAAATAGGGAAATATCAAAGTCTCCTTTTCTAGACATTTTATTTCTAAAACTGTGTTTCTTTTTTGCTTTTGAAGTTATATAGAATTTTAAATCTGAAATATTTCTTCCTAGTTGTCTGAAATTCCAACTTTAAAAAGTGAACATTGTAAAGAAGTATCCGACAAAGGTTTTGGTAAGTTGCTTTTTCTTTTTTAATTATTATTTGCTTATTGATGATTAACAATTGATTATTACATATTGTTGCAAAAACTCTGCTTAGTTTTTGGGTTTGTGACTTTAAAGCTGTATATGGAAAGTATTAGTAAAGTTCAGTTGGTAGGACAAAACACAGATTGTTTTTACAGATAGCTTTTGAAATAAGCTTTGATAAACAAATGAAAGAAACAAGTGTCTCACAGCATATCAACCTAGGGCGATATGGCTCTCAATATAGGGAACTCTATAAGTATTCGCTATACCTCAAATTTAGCGGTAGCCAGTCGCCAAATGCTCCCATTTAAAACTTTTTGGTAACCATTATTTTCTGTGGCGATTGCATTGTGGCTACCAAAAGTTTTTAGTGTATTCTTAAAAATTAAACATTGTGGGGATATTTTCTCATAATCCCGATTGATTGCGCAATAAATATTCATAAACATACTATCTCTTACCAAGTGCATAGGGCACCATCACAGGCTGCCCGTTCCGAGCGGACCAATAGACACTCTAATCCAACCACATTGGTAAGTGGTTTCAATCCATCCACATCAAGTTTTGATTGGTCAAACCCAGACTTCGTGCGATTACACGATCAACTGTAATCGATTACAAGAAATGATATGGATTACAATTACGATTACTAACAATTTCCAAAAAGATTATGACTAGTGAATATTAATTTAGTAAAATAACAGTAATCTTGATGTTAAAGAAATCAAATATTAAAAGAATTCTATAATAATGCAATTTTATCATAGCATTTTTGTAAAATTTGTAAAATATTATTTTAGTCATCGATTACAGTCGATTGTAATCGGCACGAAGTCTGGTCAAACCATCATTTGTGTGACATGGCCAGGAATTTTGAAGCTGGACTGATCTAGGACTCTTTGGTCTTGAAGAACAATGAGAGTAGGGACATTTTGCTGGTAAGTGCCGCCCAAAGCATCCTTGACTCAACTTTCTACGATTATTTGGAGTTTTATAGGGTTATCACACTAGCTAAAACTCCAAGCAACTTTCTGGCTGAACAACTTTTAGACTGAATTTCTCTAATGAAGATGACATTTGTCATCAAAATTTTAACGATGTAAGTAATTTATGGAAGAACTCAACAGACTGTGGACGTTCCAGGCAGCAAGATTTTTTTTTTTTCAAATATTAAAGTTTTTTCGGTGTTTCTAAATGTTTACTCCTTTCTCTTAAATTTTTCAATTCATATATATTAGTTGCTGAAAGTAAAGGATATGCATGTAAATGTAAAAATTGAGCATGATTTTATCATTTTTGGTAGAGTAATTAGGCAATTTTACAATATTAGCGAATGGCTACCATTTTTTGAAATATGGCTACCATTTATCATTGTTCTTGGTAGCCATTTACTACCATTTGAAAATTTTAATTTTGATCTATAGTATTCGCTCAAAACTGAATTGAAGTATTGATCATGATCTGCCTTCTTATATAGTCTTTCTAGACTTTTGAGCAAATTCCACGAGATCCCATTTCTGCAATAAATCCCTCCAATCGTAAAGCTTGATTGTGTAATACTAATGCTATTGTATAATACTTATGAAGGAAAGCCAACATTACAGTTCACGTTAATAAAATCATATCAAATGTCGCCACGCTTCCTGACTTTTTAGCAAATTATTACCAAATTTGGCACTAAAAGTAAGTCCCCAAAACTGGAGTCAGCTAAGCCATATCGCCAATATTTGGCAAGAAGCCACTAAATCTTTTGTTGAACAAGGGAGGAAACTCAAAACTATCTATCTCGTTTTCTAGTTAACCTATTTACGTGCAACAAAATGAAAATTTTAGTTAGTCAACTCATACAGTATGAAGTTTAGCCTAAATTAAAACCCTGTGGTGTAAGTTTTCCCAAAGATTTGTAAAAATATTTACTTTTATCAGTGCACAGTATATATAGTAAATATTTAAAATTTATGCTGTGTACAGTGTTATTTTTATTCATTTATACATTTTTTGAATATATATATATATATTTGTACAGGGTGTCCCAAAAAGGTGGTAACAGGCTTTGATTCTTCATCTGTTAGAGATAAGTAGGCAATATAAATTGAAAAAATGTGCAAAATAAGGTGGGAAAAAAGACAACATTAAGAAAAAATTCCTCTCATTAATTTTCAAAAAGTTAACTTTTTTAATTTGTATATAACCCCTGTACAAAAAAAAAATCCCAGTTAGTAAAATGTGCCCCTTACACTAATTAGGTAATGAAAAAATCCAGCCTTTCATCATAAAACATCTAAGAGACATCTATAAACAAAAATGATCTGGGGGCTTTACTTATTCAAATGTAAACATTTATTACTAGAGTGGGAAAACATTATTTTCTTTCGTAATTTTTGTGCTACCCCCTGAAATGCAATCATCCAACATGATTTTTTTCCTTTCGAGAGCCATTGAAAGTGGTTTAAGTCAGCATATTTTTAATCTTCATATCTGACACTTTTTAAAATATTATTCTCAAATTTTGTACATCACCTCATTACAGTATGTGGTGCATTTTACTAATTGGGAACTTTACTGGGATTGTATGCAAATTTAAAAAGTGTAACTTTTTGAACATTTTTAAAATTTACATTGCCCACTTATCTCTAATGGATAAAGAATTAGAGCCTGTCGCCACCTTTTTGGCGCACCCTGTATATATATGTGTGTGTGTGTATATATATGCATACTTGTTTGTGTGTGTGTGAAAGAACTATTTTAGACTATTTAGAAAAACACTGAATAATTTTGAAAATTGCAATATTTGTGGGGCAGTCATTTAAAGAAAAGCTGTTTAATTAATTCAAGAGGTATAAAATATGAAATCATATTTTATACCTCTTGAATGAATAAATTGAACATTTAAAAATTAGATGACATGTCTTTGTTGATCATTAATAAAAGGGTAGGGAGTGCAACTCCCTACCCTTTGTCCCCATTCTGTTTTTCATTTTGTGGGATTTTGTGAACATTTACTGATCCCATGGGATTGACATTTATTCAGTTAAGAATTCATATAAGCAGCAAAAAGTCAAAAAAAGTAACATTTTAAGCTCTATGAAGTTTAACTTATAATAATAAATGAATCTTATTTCATAATGAATGCAATAATTTAAAGAAGTATAAAAATTATAGTCATGATATTCAGAATAATATACTACATTATTTCTTAGTCACTAAAAAAGAAGAATGTAAAAAAAGCAACCTAAAGAGTCACTCGTCTTCCTAGTCTTGATATAATTTTGATTAAAGCACTTGACAAAAAGGCTTTGTATGAAAACTTGAGGGAGCTATGCATTTTTGCATGGTTAACTGAAGTTCACCTTTTAAAGACATCACTAGCTTGGGCGACTATATGATTCCTTGTGGGGTAAAGGGACGAGTCAAGCAAGGTACAATAAAGATACAATATTTAGTATTGAAACACTTCCGAGTTATACCAGTACGTAAATTGTAATGATATGGGTGCTAGATGAGGAGGGGACTAAGGCCCCTCCCAGCCCATAGGTATGGGCACCCATGATCGCTGGTTCTTATTCTTCATCACCTTTTCTAGGGTACTAATGGTTTGAGAATGCACTCTAATTGTTTTTGCTTTCGCGGGATTTAGGGATAAAGATATATTGATTTGGCTGTAATACTGGATCCTGCCAGAAAATTACTTGACAAACTTCAGATAAGTATTCCCCTCAAGCTTAGAATTAATCTAACAAATGATTACAGAGAGAAATAAGAAAAGGAAATAGATTTCAATACAAAGTTTAATTTTGTGTAAAGAAAATAATTTATAGAAATATAAAATTTATAACTACATTAACATGCCTATCCTTATTCTCTAAGTTGGTGGAGGAAAAACGTAAAAAATTGAGCAAGTCCAATGAATCATTTCCTGGTCTTGATTTAATTTTAGTAAAATAATTATAGGCATGAGTTAAAAAAATTAAAACTTTTTATAATTGATTTGTGATTGTCCAGTAAGAGATAAATTAGTATGAAATATTTCAATTAATTTTGTTACAAACAAGAACCCAATACTGTAATCACAAATTTATTAAAATTGACTATATACAGCAGTGTGTACAAGCATGCCGCTCTGGCCTCAGATTCATCGTATTTATACATTCTGCTAAGTTACAGTTACGGTTTATTCAATTACAATACAGATCTCAAGTACATCAAGTATTTAATCATATCTTGTTACATCTCCCCCTTTTTAAAAAGATTTAAAAATATCCAAACTGCAAAGCTTCACATCAAAATACAAAAGTTCTTCAAATCTAATAAAGTTCATAGTCCTTGTATCTCGCTGGAAATTTGACAGTGCGCCTTGGTCTTTCCGGTAACACCTGCTCAAAAGCCGTTGAAAGCAAACTACCCTCAGAAACAGTTTCAGGTCTCAATACAGTTGGTTCCCTCTCACCAGGCAACGGGGGTGGGGACGGCAAAACCAGTGCTTCCTGTTGTGGGACTGAAGAATCACCAGATGAAGTCAATGTCGAAGCCACTTGTGGAGGCAAAGAATCTGTGGCTGGACTGGTCAGGTTATGGGCTGGACGAAGATGAACTCTGTTTCTTCTTAGAATTCCTGGCGAAGTCTTTATCAGATAAGATAGAGGTGCATCATATCTCTGCAACACTTCCCCTGGAATCCACCTCCGATGTCCCATCTGTAAATAATCTTGATCGCCTTTCTGCAAAGGAGATAAATCTTTAGTTTGTCTGTTATAATTCTTTTTACTTCGCTCCTTATTATCTCGTAATTTCCTAACTGTAGCTTTAGAAGGGAACTTTGGGTTCAAAAGACTAGATTTAACAGGAAATAAAGCTCTCAGTTGACACCCCATCAACATCTCAGCAGGCGAGGGTAAATTATCTTTAGGGGCATTGTTATATTCCAACAGTGCAAGGTTACAGTCCGTTTTGGTAATTTTAGCTTTAAGCAAGATTAGTTTAATAGATCCAACTGCTTTCTCGATCGTCCCATTAGACCTGGGATAATATGGTGATGAAGTTACTTGAACAAAATCATATTCGAAAGCAAATCTAGAAAACAATTCACTGTTAAATGGTGGTCCATTATCTGTATGCATTTTCCTTCGTATGCCATGTGTACAAAAGATTTGCTTAAGTGCACTAATAACGTTCTCAGATGTTATGGATGTCAATTTTTTAACTTCAATAAATTTTGAATGGTAATCAACTATTAAAATATACTGTTCACCATTACTGTAAAAAAACTCGATTCCCAGTTCTTCACACGGGTATAGGATATGACATAAGTTCTTGCTTAAGATTAGCTCTCTGGGTAGACTGGCAAGTAGCACAAGATAAAACATAATTTTTTATATCTGTTGTCATACCAGGCCAATAAACTGCTTTTTTAGCTTTATTAATGCACGAATTAACACCCTGATTAGCTATGTTAATTTTTTGAAGCATTTCAGTTTTCAAAGCTTCAGGTACTACTAATTTATTTCCAACAAACAAAAGATCCTTATGTTCATTTAATTTGATTTGCTTATCCCAATACGGCCTTAGAGCATTGGATATTGAGCTGTACTGTTTAGGCCAACCTTCCTTGGTAAATTTTTTCAATTCCTGCATTATCGGATCGCTAAGAAGTGCCCGTTTAATCGCATTTGTTTTATCTTCACTTGTCGTTAATATTGTATAAACTGTAGCAGCATCCCCATCTAAAAATGGCGCCCGAAATTCCTCTAAAGAAGGGCTACGAGACAGTGCATCGGCAATGTATAATTTTTTCCCCGGCACATGAACCAGATCAAACTGATATTTAAACAATTCAAGAGCCATTCATTGCAAACGAGGAGACAACTTCTATGGGTTTTTGCAACAACCCTAAAAGAGGTTTATGATCAGTCTCTACCAAAAACTTTTTTCCATAAATGTAATAATGAAACTTCCTACAACCATTCATAATGGCCAAAAGTTCCTTTTCAATTTGACTATACCTTTGTTGAGTATCATTTAAAGCCGAAGAAGAATAAGCTATTGGATGGTTATCTTGTAACAAAACCGCTCCCAAGCCGTAATGGTTACTATCAACAGAAATTACAGACTTTTTATTAGGGACTTTACTTCGAAAAAGGAAAGTACCGGAGCATTAGTAATACATTCTTTGAGTTCATCAAAAGCCTTAGCCTCATTTTCAGACCATACAAATTCACTCTTCGTACTGAGCAATTGCCTCAAAGTTCCGGTTTTATCAGATAAATTAGGAACAAATTTGGGTAGATATGTTATCATACCAAGAAATCTCTGCAATTCAACCTTATCAGTGGGGACTCTATAGTCCAAGATTGCTTTAACTTTATCCTCCAACACACTAATACCCTCACTTGACAAATTATAGCCCAAATAGTTTACCGAAGAGACTTTAATTTTGCTTTTACTTTTAGACAATTTTAAATCGCACTTTCTGGCTCTATCTAAAACTTCTTTTAATTTTCTATCATGTTCCTCCTCTGTCTTGCCGTATATCAAAATGTCATCAATATAAATTAAAATATTACTCACCCCCAAAGAGACATCCTCGATAGTCTTCTGGTACACCTCAGGAGAGGAAGCCAGTCCATATGGTAATCTTGCAAACCTGAACCTTCCAAAGGGAGTAGCAATAGTACATAACTCTTTAGATTCTTCAGACAATGGAATTTGTAAAAATGCATTCGACGCATCCAATACAGAAAAACACCGGGCACCCTCAATCTCTGAAAATAAGACACTTTGATTCGGAATGGGATGGTGTTCCCCCTTGACGTATTTATTAAGAGTTCTTGGATCCATACATATTCTTACTTCTCTTGGGCTTTTGCACTATAACTATGGGATGAACCCATTCAATGGGTTCACTCACCCTTTCAAGAACCCCCAACTTCACCATTCTATCCAACTCCGCCTTGGCTTTATCTTTTATAGCATGTGGTATAACACGAGGAGCAGCAATCTTAGGCAGTGCATGATCAGATAATTTTATATCATAAGTATAAGGTAACATACATAAATTCCCCTCAAAAACATCTTTATACTGCTCAAAAATGTTAGCTGAGTCCACCATATCAATTTGCCCTTTATTATCGCGCTTTATAATTTCCAATTTTTCAGAAGCGGCCAATCCCAGCAAAGCACTTGAATGTTGGTTAACTACAAAAAACTGCAAAAGTTCACTCCTCCCTCCAAATTTGCAATTCAATTCGCACATTCCAACTACCCTTAAATGATGACCTGTATACGATCTCAAGATCTTTTCTGTTTTACACAACATGGTATCACCTTTAACCACATTATACTTATCAAGTGGTAAAATATTAGCTTGTGCACCTGAATCTAGTTTAAACAATATTTTTTTTTCCATTAAATCCAATCCATTCTGTCCTAATGTCCAGAACCACAAAATCAAAATTTAATAACTCTGGAGCAGCATCCTCAATCTCGATATTTTCATCGCCTACCTCATTTCCGGCTCTATTTTTGCTAGCACCTGAAAAATGATTTAATTTTTCGCATCTGAAACACTTTTTACCAAATGCCTGGCATTTACCAAACGCGTGCCGAGACAAACATCTTCCACAAACCTTTTTCAAAGGTTTTTCATCATAACATTTAGTTCTACCTATTGTATTCTGCCTGTCCTCCTCTCTCTGAGACCGAAAAAAATCCCTGCCGCTTGGAACTTGATATTTTATCAATATTGGTATTGTTATTTTCATTCATTAATTTAATTTCTTTCTCGCTGCTCTCCTTTGCCTTACAATAATCAACTGCTTGATCCAAACTCAAATCAGCTTCAGTCAACAGCTTTTCTTTTATACTTAAATCTTTAACTGCTATTATAAGTAAATCCCGTACTAAAGACGACTCCTGTGCGCCAAAATCACAGTATTTTGCTAAAACTTTCAAATTAGTAACAAATTCATCAACAGTTTCCATTTCTTTTTTAATACAATTAAAAAATCGATACCTTGCAAAAACTGTGTTCTTCCCAGGTGCAAAATACTCAGTAAACTTTTGTATTACCACAGAGTAATTCACCCTCTCCTCATTTGTCAATTCGAAAATATTATATATATCCAGACATTGAGGACTCATTGAATTCAATAGCAGTGCAATCTTAATATTATCAGATTTAGCGATCTTCTCGGACGCTACCAAGTATATCTCAAAAGACTGTTTAAATTTATTCCAATTAGCAGCGAGATTTCCATTCATTTCAAAAGTAAACGGCAGTTTGGCTGAAGCCTCCACAGCTATTGACATATACCGAAAACAAACTGCTTACCAAATATAATCCAACAAGCTTCCCTCACGACTCCGCCGCACTCACTTCCACAAGAA
Organism: Cheiracanthium punctorium; assembly: GCA_038373885.1. Classification (NCBI taxonomy): domain Eukaryota; kingdom Metazoa; phylum Arthropoda; class Arachnida; order Araneae; family Cheiracanthiidae; genus Cheiracanthium; species Cheiracanthium punctorium. The sequence goes on along the minus strand of JAWZYV010006305.1, from coordinate 762,807 downwards.
TGTTTTGAAAAGGAAACTACTAACTTAACTGATTATATTGTATTATAGATTAAGCTATTCAACAAACAAATTAAAAGTCTTTGGCTGAAATTGAATAGTCACTGGATTTTATCTGTAAAATAAGTTTTTGTAGATTCTAGGCAGAGTTGAAACTCATTTAAGTTGAGTTGCACAGTAGAAATCTTTGGTTTTGAATATGCGTTTAAATAAGAAAGACAAATTAGGTACCTTTTTTTCTGTAGTTTATTGAAACAAGATGATTATGGTAGGTTTACACAGTGCACATGGTGAAGACACAATACTTAAGCAACATCCGATTAGTGGCACAAATAAAAAATAAGCTTTCTCGAAGATAAGTCGCCAGCGGCGATCTTATTCTGATTCACAAAACACATCACATCATATTGAACCATCTGGATACCGCAGCACGGATCCCTGATCCGGCTCTACTTGAATCACGTCGGTTGATTACACACACAACATAGCAGATCGAGAACACTCTCTGACTGACCGAAAGGTTAACTTGTGATGCCCTTTTTATACCTGCCAGTTAGTGCGGGACTACGATGGATATTTGCATAGGGGAAAAAAAAGAGTTCTTATTTTATGCAAATTAGGAACAGCGCCATCTATTGGCGAGAAATGTAAACTTTTTATTACGGCGTTAAAGACATGACGATGTTTACACCGCCATTTTCCAATGCTAACGAACTTACGTTTTCACTTAGAAAACTTTTAAAGGAGCTTACAAAAGTTTCGTTTTTTCACTTTAGCAAATTTAGAGATAAAATGTCATGGAAATAAAAGGTAAGTAAAGAAATAGCGTTTTTTTTTCTAACAAGGGCCCGCCTTCCATGACATTTAAGAAACTGGCAGATTCAAAGTAAACGAATATTAGAGGTAACCTTTCCTCTTTAACGAAAAATTCAGTTAAACATGATGCATGAAAAAATGCTTCAAAATTCACTAAAGGTTAGTAGAAACACTATATACAGTTGTTGCTGGCCAGCATGGTTAGTACACATTTCAAAAATTACTTCATTTCAAAAAATTTCTCAACTTACTAGAAATTACTATATAAATGCATTCAAATATAAACACTTATGCTAGAACATTAATAAACACATATGCTAGGACATTAAACACATTTCTAATCATAAAAATATTCATACTTCAAAATTACTCTTGATATACGTTCAGTGCACTTTAGAAAATATTCACATTTTGCAAAGTTCATTCAATATAATACAGTACAATACATTGCAATGAAAAAAAAATACGAATTAAATTTGAAAAAAAAACTCGAATTGAAATCCAACTGAGATCGAGCTGGGATGCATCCCAAAAAAAATTTGAAAAAAAAAGTTGGTGTTATAGGTTAACACATTATATGCCTGACAGAACACCTTATAGACTAGAGTGGACATATAGGAGCTTCCACTAGCGAAAATGGGACTTACTGAAATAAAACTTTAACATCTCCTGTGATTGGGACGAAAATACTCTACTCTTAGAACTAACCAATCACCTCAGGATTCTCTGGCAAATTACAGTTTCACCTCGCGAGACGCTTTTGAGGCTGCTCGAAAACTTCAGAGAAAGACCAGAGCTAAGAATATCGCACTCCGTGGGGAACTTTACTCCCTCGACTGTAAAGATGTCAGACAGACATAATAGGACAAACACAATCACATAAAGTTCATTTTTTTTCCCCATCAAAAATTTCAAAAAAATTTCCCCCCTTTCCCCTCAAAAAAGGTCTCAAGCCGAAGGGCTTATAGGAGACAAAAAAATTGCCTAGGTTCCCACAAACGGGAGTAGGTCTTTCACACTTAACTAAAAATTTTGTCATTGAAAGTGGACATCCTATTTTATAAAGTTTACTTTAAAATATCCCCAGTAATTTTTTAAAATAAACTATAACCACACAAACCAAACCCCCAAAAACACCCTCTTAAAACATCCATTACAAAACCATACATATAAATTATCTCAATAACACACATTCTCCAAATCCCCTACTCACTATCCTCAATACCCCCACACCTTACCAAAACCCAAAAATTCTCCATACACCCAAAACTAACCACACTTCAACACACCCACCACCCTAACAAAATCATAATACCTTTCACCACCCACTCAACCACTCATCCCTTCACCCAAAATCAACCCCTAACTCCCTCTCAATTTTAAAATACACCCAACCTCATATCCCACCACTCCCCTCACCACACAAATCTTCTCCCACTTCCACTCCACCCTAAACAATCCCAAACCAACCATAATTCCTAAAACTCAAACCAACTCATAATCAAAACCACACCTACTAAAACACCAATTAACCCCATCATAATTCTTTTAACTCAATCCCAATCTCCCTTCACAAACCTTACCTCACACACTTAATTAAACACTCCCTCCCTCACCCCACCCCCCACAACCTTACTTTCCTAAAAACCAAACCAACTAACCTCACTAACACTTCCAAATCTACAAATCCCAACCCCAACCTAATCTCAATTCCATCCCACCATTACAATCACCAACAACCCCTACACCCAAAACAATCATACCACAACATTATCCACCCACTACAACCACAAAACCCCCCAATACCCTCTACTAAACAACTAACACCCCCAACAAACTCAACCAAACAAACACCCCTAAACCAACCAACAACAAAAAACAAATTAAAACTCACACCCCCCATACTACCCCACCTACTACCCCACCCACAAAACACCCATACTCCCCCAACTCCCACACTCAACAACCCCAAACCACCAACTCCAACTATACAAACCAATCCCCAACCTACCCAATCAAACCTCTACCCACTACATAATCTCAACCTCCTACTAAAACAAACCAACACAACCCACAAATTTATAACACACCCACAAACAAAACATTTTTACACTTACATCCTCCAAACATAACAATCACATCCCCCCATCCCATACCCCACCTCCTCTCCCCCACCATACAACCTCTCCCAATCCCATTCACCCCCAATTACTACTAAAACCAAAACAAATCCTCCACAATCTCTCCCTACACTAAATACACTACACAAAACCAAATCTATATAAAACATATCCACCCCACACAATCACAACAAAAACCAAAATCTTACTTTACCCTAAACCCCAACAAAATACCACCCCAACCAAACATCCTACACTCAAACAACCCACAATCCACAATCTCCACACAATCAATCCCCACATCTAAATTCCAACACACACAACTACCTTCCATTAACCCAACTAAACTACAAACCCCCATCTTATACTTACACAAACCAAACCCCCACCCAAAAACTTTACACCAACCTACCATAAACAATCCACATCACTCCACAACCCTTCATACCAAACACAATCAACATCACACCTACTACACACACCAAACATTCCCTAATCCACTTTCTTAAAACACACCCCCACCACAAACTTATTATACACTTACAAACTCAACTCCCCCTCCAATAAACAACACCACACACACTTCAACCCTACAACAAACCCAAAAAAACTTCATATCACTTAAACACTACCAAACATAAAATTAACAAACACCACTTCCCAAACAACTCATACCATTTAACCCTCCTCACCTCATCAACCTCTATTTACCCAAAACACCCCCTAACTAACCAATAAACCCCTCAAAACATACCACTTACTCCACCACACACTCCCTTTACCCCACTTACCCCCACTACATCAATAAAATCCACCAAACTCTAACCAACTACCAATCCTATTACCCCACCTCCCTCAAAATCACCCCCTAATACACATCAAACATCCTTAAATCTCCCCCCCACTCACCCCATTATAAAACTCAATTAAATCTATTCCACCCATAACCTTATACATATCCCCACCCCCATCAACTCCCCCCCCCAAACCCTAAACATTCTATACCCACTCAAAACCCTCTACCCTTCTATACCAACCCACAACCAACCCCTAACATAACTTCTACACCACAATTAACAAACCTCAAACCATCACACCACCCCCCCCAACAACCCAACCAACATTCTCCAACCCATCCAACACCTAAATCACAATCACCAAAAACATAAACCCCCTAACATCCTAAAAATTACCACAACCCCAAAACTCCTCAACTCAAACATCAACACTTCACCCCTATCCAAAACAATCTACTACAATAACACTAACCCCTCCAAACATACCTCACATTCATTTAACTTACCCTTACCCCCCCACCATATCCCCCTAATTCTTTTAAATAACTCACTCCAAATTTCCACAAAACCCTCAAAAAAACTAAAAATCACAAAACCCCCCATCCTTTAAACACTCAACTCAAACCCCCTTTACTTCCCCCACCAAACCAACACTAAACCAACACTCTAACCCCAACCACATCCCCCCCTTCACATCCCCTAACACCTAAATCAATACCAAAATCCTCCCCCAACTCAAATCAAAAAAAACAACTAACAATACTTTACCCCATTACCTCCCTAAAAATATATCATACCCACTAAAAATACTTACCTATCCCCACCAACCAAAAACAACACCAACCATACATCACCTAATACCCATCCGTCATCACTTCTCAAACACAACCAAACTCCTTCACACTCTCCAAAGAACCATAAAAACCCACAACACCCCACAATCCAAAACACATTGAAATAACCCGACATATTCCCACCATTCACTTCTCCACCCATCACTCAAAACGATTATCGCCTCCAAACGACCGCCATACCAATGTCAAACCTCTATAAAACACCTCTAAATAAACTCCACACCAGACACTCCCATCACACAAACATGCAATCATTTAAATCCTCACCACTGTGTGGGCTTCATCTCATATGATTATCTTTGTTTGTATTTACCTTTTACCTCATACATGTGTTGGTATTTCACATAACCACTCACAAACCATAGCCCAATTCTACCCCACACCAAAATATCAATACAGTGTCTTTCTTTACAGTATTCTTAGGTGGGACACGCTTCACTTGACTAGACATTGCGACGGTAGCTTGATCCCCTACACTTTGCTTTAGTCTGGCCTCTTCAGCCAAAAGTTCGGCTAAAACTAAATCGAACTTGAATGTTTCGTCAGGCCAGCGGTAAATCGTTTGAACAATTCCCTGATACTCCGAGGGTAAGTACCTTAGCAATTGAAATGACTGATACCAGTCAGCTGGGGGGGCGTTAGCGTCTTTTAATTGCTTAACTATCATCCTCAACCTGGCTGCAAATAAGCCTATTTCCTCCCCTTCGTTCAATCTACATGAAAAAAAGTCATCTGTGAGTCTCATAGCACGAGCTCTAGATTCAGGTTTAAAGTGTTTATTTAATTTTTCCCAAACTTCTTTGGGGTCATAAGTGCCAGAAATAAGAGGCTTATATTCATTTGAAATGTTCAAAAATATCGTGCTATAAGCACGCCCGTATCTAATCTTGTAATCCCTTAATTCCCTAGCGTCAGTTTCAGGGGGTCTTTTTTCTACACCACTGACTATTTCCCAACAATTCCTATCCATCAACAATACCCTTACGTCTTCCTGCCAAGACTCATAATTGTCGGCAGACAATTTTTCTATTTGGGTAATTGAAGCTTCCATTTTGGAAAGTTAGTATACAACACAATTTACAAGAAAAGATTAAAAACACTACAGGCCCGCCCTCTTATAATTTTAAGGCACTTAAAATCTGTTTGTATACGTTAAAAACACTTTAAAAACAAAACACATTATAAATACACTTGACATATTCAAAACACATTTAAACTTGGGCTTGAAGGCCCATAACCGTGAAAAGGAAACTACTAACTTAACTGATTATATTGTAGAAAAGGAAACTACTAACTTAACTGATTATATTGTAGATTAAGCTATTCAACAAACAAATTAAAAGTCTTTGGCTGAAATTGAATAGTCACTGGATTTTATCTGTAAAATAAGTTTTTGTAGATTCTAGGCAGAGTTGAAACTCATTTAAGTTGAGTTGCACAGTAGAAATCTTTGGTTTTGAATATGCGTTTAAATAAGAAAGACAAATTAGGTACCTTTTTTTCTGTAGTTTATTGAAACAAGATGATTATGGTAGGTTTACACAGTGCACATGGTGAAGACACAATACTTAAGCAACATCCGATTAGTGGCACAAATAAAAAATAAGCTTTCTCGAAGATAAGTCGCCAGCGGCGATCTTATTCTGATTCACAAAACACATCACATCATATTGAACCATCTGGATACCGCAGCACGGATCCCTGATCCGGCTCTACTTGAATCACGTCGGTTGATTACACACACAACATAGCAGATCGAGAACACTCTCTGACTGACCGAAAGGTTAACTTGTGATGCCCTTTTTATACCTGCCAGTTAGTGCGGGACTACGATGGATATTTGCATAGGGGAAAAAAAGAGTTCTTATTTTATGCAAATTAGGAACAGCGCCATCTATTGGCGAGAAATGTAAACTTTTTATTACGGCGTTAAAGACATGACGATGTTTACACCGCCATTTTCCAATGCTAACGAACTTACGTTTTCACTTAGAAAACTTTTAAAGGAGCTTACAAAAGTTTCGTTTTTTCACTTTAGCAAATTTAGAGATAAAATGTCATGGAAATAAAAGGTAAGTAAAGAAATAGCGTTTTTTTTTCTAACATGTTTTCCAACACCAAGTCTACTTTCCCGCTGCCACCATGTTACAAACAAGAACTCAATACTGTAATAACAAATTTATTAAAATTGACTATATACAGCAGTGTGTACAAGCATGCCGCTCTGGCCTCAGATTCATCGTATTTATACATTCTGCTAAGTTACGGTTACGGTTTATTCAATTACGATACAGAGCTCAAGTACATCAAGTATTTAATCATATCATGTTACACATTTGAGACTTGGAAGTTAGCGAAAAATTTAGATTGCAAATTTGATCCAGAATCCCACTGGAAGATCATTAAAAAATTAAAATTTGTAATTATTGATTCATGTATTGTTAGATAAGATACAAAAATGGGCAAAAAATTTTGGTCGATTGATGATTGGGAAGGCAGTGTGAAATTGTAATTAAAAAAGTTATTTCTCAGTTTCAATCCCATGGGATTACAGTCCTAATCCAGCGAGACTAGTTCCGCAAACATTTGTGTGGGATTCAGCAAGATTCCATTCCCACGGGATGGGAATTGCATTCCCTATAGAAGGATTGGCTTTTTTTTTTTTTTTTTTTTTTCATTTTTCCTATCTTTTAGAAAGTTATGAGAAAATGTTTTACATTTTTGATATTACCCCTTATCTCAAATTATCTTGGCTCATTTTAAAAAGAAATTTCACTAATAAAATGTGGAAAGAAAAAGTATTCGTCAAAACTAGAGAAAATTCATAAAGACGAGTTAGGAAAATTTTTGTATTACTAATGTGCATACAGTGAGTTAAAAGTTTAAATTATAATAATCAAATAGAATTCTATTTTTATTGATCGGAGAAAGCTATTAACTCAACAATTCAATTGTCATTTTCTTTTTTAATTGGCTTGTTTCACCAGAAAGTTAAAGTATTTAAATGATTTCAGATTATATTGCTGTGCATATAACTTATTATAATTGTAAAATAATACAGTGAATGAGTTTCTTTTTTGCCAAATTTGTTTGAAAGATAATTAAAAAAATAAGTATGTTTTGTGGAAGTAATAAATTCAGTTATAAATTACATTTCAGTTTCACATTTAACTGCATTTTTAAAAATGGCATTAGAGCTATGATGTGAATTTACAAAATCTATTTATTTAGATCATAACCAACATCTGAGTCATCAGAAGGGTAAAAGGAAAAGAGAAGATTCAGTTAGTGAAATAGCTCCTAAAAAGCCCAAAGAATCCACAGATAAAGATATTTGTGTTTCAGTTTTATCTACTGATGAACCTACAATAGAACAGTCGTGTTCAAAGGCGGAGAGAAATTCTGCTGAAAGAGGTCAACAAATTACTACAACTGATGATGAAAATACAGAGGTAATACATGAAATAATATTAATACAAGTTGTTTTATTCACTTTTAATTTAAGTTTACTATTCTTATTTATTTTATTTTATTTATTTATTTTTAAAAGTAAATAAAAATGTTTATGATATATTTCTTGAATTTAAACTAAGTTCCAAATACTCTTTCAAGCATAAAAATATTATTTTATAGTATGTCACTATAAGACAAAAATCTTCCGACAGGTGAATCAAAAGTTTCCCTTCTTATGAAAGTTAAAGCTTTGGTATTAGTAGCATGCATATCTCTATCTCATTTTGTTTTTAATCATTTTTAAAGCATAAGTTTGCCAGGTTTAAGTTTTAAAAAATGGAGTGTTCTGTATAGAGATAAGTATTTGATTTTTTTGTTTTTTGTTTAATTTGAGCGTGTAACTTTTTTGTATGAATAAATTTGGTAGTTAAATAAAATATCTTTTAATTTTTAGACATCCAATAATCATATTAATGGAACAAAAGTTAAAGAAGGTAAAAGTAAAAGAAAGAGAAAAAGCTCGAAGAAGCATCATTCTAGTCTTGAAAAACCTGTCTTAAAAGTTATGCCTAAGTAAGTGTGTTTATCTATTTATATATATCTATGTTTAAGATTCTGTTGAAAGAAATGAGGTAACTTTTGCATATCTTTTCAAAAGAGTCAAATTATGCAAAAATCTTTTAAAAATTGTGGAATGTCACTTCATAATATGTACCATGTGCTTATAAAAATGGGTCTCACACTTGCAGTGTTTTGTAATATATTCCAAAATAGATTATGCCTTAGCCCATTTAGCAAAGTTAGTTTATTATCTATTTATCTTAAAATGCATACATTGCTACAGATTCTTTAAGATGCATTTTTATACTGTTTGACCATGCGCATACTCTCACTGACCAATGAGTTATCAGAATAAAGCCTGTCTTTACACGTACGAATGCTATTTCCTAAGATACGTTGTGATCCTGTCTAAGCATGCACGTATTCTCAACCCTAGTTTGCTGAATGAATGATTAAGGAGAAAAACTTGTCGCTAAATGCGGATGGTGGCAATATTTTGCCACTCAATTATCTGTTTTATATTTATTACATGCGATTTTGAGTATGTTGTAAATAAACCATGTTTTTAGACGAGTCATATAATGTGTGTAAGATAGATGGAGATGGAAATTGTTTATTTAGGGCACTTGCTGTATTCATTTATCGAAATGAAGAGAATCACCTCTTAATTTGGGGGGGGGGGGGCTGTGCAACATGTAGTTGATAATTGGAGCTCATACAGCAGAGTTTCTACAGACCTGGAAAGTCAGGAAAATGAGTTTTGGTCAGGAAAAGTCAGGGAAATTAGCAGAAATTGAAGAAAAGTCAGGGAAATGCAAGAAAAATTGAATTTTGTGGTAAAATCAAGAAAATATTTGCTGTTTGAACCTAAGTATAAAAATGTTTTATTTTCATTTTCTCGTTTAACCTTATAAATAATTTTAAAATGTGTCCTTTATGAGCATATCTTGTGCAGTTGAAGTATGCTTAATTTTATCCTAAATTATTATCAAACATGTTTTTTTGTTAAAATCCAGTGATGTCAAATAAGATTCTTGTATATATTAATTTTATTATTATTATTATTTGTAAAAAAAAAAGGGGGCAAAATATAAAAAAAAATAACTATAGGATGTAATGTTAAAAATAGAAATGCAAAGTTCAGGAAAGCACGCTAGATAAAGTCAGGGAAGAACGTGATAGATGTCAGGGAAGCAAAAGCTGTGAAATCTGTAGAAACCCTGTACAGTTCATTTATTATTGGAGATAGTTCTTACGGTGCAGGGCCGTATCCAGAAAAAAATTTCGGAGGTTGACCAAACCATAAAAAAGTCTAAATTTTTCACAAAAAGACTTCATCATTATTATTTTGTTAACAAAATTTTTATGTTTGGGGAGGAGGGGACCAGACCCCTGGGTACAGCCCCTTGTATACGGCGTTAAAATTTCTGATGATCAAGATTATGAACCGATAATGTTAACAAAAGGATATGTAGAATTAAATGTGGCAACCCGAATTTTAATGTTTTCATAACAGTTTTTAACTCTCATTATGGTAATGTTACAGAATTGGGTGTATATACTAGAAGGAAAATATTAGTAAAGTAAAATGTTTATTTAGACTCAGTTGCACATACTAACATGTGAATTCTTATTTAGGTATTATGATTTTTTTAAGGTGAATTTGCACAAGCATATGCTTTCCAGCTTGCTGGCTAGTTATTTTTTTAAGCTGCAATGAGACTTACAGGCTTACTGTTTATAAGTGTAAAATTATAACTGTTTGAAAAAAGGAAGGATGATTAGCATAATTTTGTTTTAAAAACTGTTCAAAAGCCATATGATGACTGTGTATCAAGAATATCTGTAAAAATTAATTATTTTTATTGAAACCAATACACGGGATGTCAATGATTTAAATAGGGGATGCACAACCCCTGGTCCACGGGCCATTATTGGTTCATGACACCTGTTCCATTCACCGACCAACCCAGTTGCAGGTTGAAAAAGTTTGATTGGTTGTAGCTACACAAAAATTTAGTTAGATAAACAGTTTTTTCTTTTCTTTTTGTAAACAATGTAACATACTATTTACAAAAAAAAAAAAAAAAAAAAAAAAAAAAGGAAAGAAAGAAAGAAAAACCATTCACCTCATACAATTTTTCATTTAGTTATGATCAAATTTGTTGCGGGCATGAAATAAATGCTTACAATACTGTATTAATACCCATTTGCCTTTCCTATGTGTGCCATCCTATTTTCAAGAACTTTAATTTGCAAAGGAACCTATAAAATATTTGGAATTGTGTCATTATATCCATCAATCAGTTTTTGATACATTATTTTTAAGGCTGTTTTACTTAAAAGAATGCGCTACTTGATAGGAATTTAATACAGTACATTTTTTTAATTTCTACGGCCCATAAGCTGGAAAAGGTTGTGCAAAATACTATTATTGTTACTGTGTGTGATTAACATTTCTGTAAAGTTTTATTTCTGAAATCTTCGCTTTTAAATTTGTAAAGTAAGTCAGTTTTTAATTAGTCATTTTTTTCCCTATCATTTGCTTGGGACAAAATTATTTTATTTGCATACCAGCAAAGTATTTTATTTACAAATTTATACTATCAACAACCAGATATTTACCAGTTGTTAATACTCTATATGAAGTAGTTAAACTTATTTAAAACACCTGATCTAATTATTTTCAAGAAATATTTAAATAAAAATTACAAAATAATGATTTTTTTATGTTTATTGAAACATATCTTCTCATCCATTTTCATTGTTTTTAATTATGATTGATTATCTGGAATTTAAGCGTAAAGATAAAATGTCTTGAATGATGTTAGTATTTCCATGAGGGTTTAGCTAATCTGCTAATTACATCTCAACGACTAGCTGATAGCAATTAAAAAATGCAGCAAGCAATTCAGCAATGAAATTTTTACTAAATGGCTTAAATGGTGTTGAATTTTAGCATTCTAACTAAAATAAATACTTCTAAGTATTAGAAGCAAATTTATGTGTTATTTGATTTGGACAGTGTGCTATGTAGTTTAATACTCCCCACCCCCACCCCCCTTCTTCTTTTAACACAAGACAAAAAATTATTTAATATGGAAAAAAAATATCAGTTTTCAAGATCATGTTTGCTACAAGTCACTGTAGAATTTATTTGTAAAATTGTTTAACTTCCAGGAACAGTGTCTTTTTTCCCTTTACGGCCAACTTTTTGTCTGCTTTTCTTCCCCAGTAGTCATCATCAATCAGGTCTCTCCCCTGGCCCCAAGTCTATCCTTCAGTATCAGTAAATGACTATATTAATGTTACAGTCATTGTTGATGTGTGTACATCAATGATTATGATAGACAAAGAGATTTTAGGGATTGTTCATAATCCAAGTGATTCCACCTTTGTAGATTCTGACAATGAATCTAAAATGAAATCAACAATGCAGTTCCCATCCCCTCTACTTCAAAAATGCAAAAAAAAAAAAAAAAATTAATAAAACAATGGATGATCTGGAACAGTTATTTCTGGAACTACCATGAGAGAAATTGCATATACTGAATGCAAATAAGGACCAAAAAAAATTCTTTGTCCTTCTTTTCTTTTCTTTTTATCCGTTCCCCCTTTTCCTCCATGGTTTTGTTCACCTTTTCTTTTTTCCATGTGGCAACATGCTTGTTTGTTCATCTTTTTCAGTTCTCTCTGTTTAGTGAATCAAAGGGCTTTGATTGATGAAGACTGAAAGAATTTTTTGGTCAAAACGATCGTATCGTGTTATAAGTAACATTTTATGTGTGTTTTTTTCACAAAGTTTATTGTTGAAATTGTGCGTTTATTTTGAATGATCCACTTCCAAAATTAGTAGTATATAGCCGAATATCTGGCAGAGAAGTCAGATATCCGGTAGTTATGATTTGGATATTGAAAAATCAGTCGGATACCAGATACTGCTGCATATTTGTTACGTCCCTAATGTTTTCTCTTCACTAAACTAGTATTGTTTGCTCTATAGCATGGTTTCTCAAATTTTTAAATGCATTCTCTTTGTTCAATTAAGTATAATAAACCTCACCGACATAGCTTAGCTTTCACATTAGAGAAATCCAGCTATTGATGGAAAGGGAGGGGGGGGTCCAAATTTTAAATCTTTATAGTAACTTTTTTATTACCCATTTAAATAGTTTACAGGTGGATATTCAGCCTAAATTATCATTTTGGGGGTTTCAACCCCTCCCCCCTTTATATATGTCTGTGATAAACCTTAATGTCTCAGTCATATGAATCAAGATAAATATATACATATTTATTGCATTATATTTGATATTTTTCATTTTACATCACAGTAGTGTGTACATAAAAAAAACTTCTATTTCTTTCTAAATGTGAAAAAAGAAGTAATTTTGCAGATAATCAATATTAATTCAACACAGCCCTCTGTTAGTTTACTCTCAAAAGCATTCTAACAGGTACGTATAAATCACTATGGGCAAAAAAAAAAAAAAATGGCTATAGTTCCTCTCTTTCTCAGCAACATAATTTTTTAAGCATATGCAAATGCGTGGAGCCTGATTACAACACATTTTTGCTTTAATTAGGTTTCCCCATCTTCATTAATATCAAAGGATATATTTTATATGTTAAAGTTATGATTGGTGTGACAGCAAAAATTAGAAATTAGTGTTCAAATGTGTATTGTAATCTAACATAAAAGAAATGATTAATTGACAGTAAATTTTAGTGTAAATAACTTGTAAAAAATTTCAATTACATTACAAATTTTAAATCTTTATACTAATTTTTTAGACATATTTTTATAAAACATAAGCTGATAAGTACTAGAATGAATTTTTTTAATCGAGATATTTAAATTATACCACTCCACTCTTTGATTTAAAAACTTCATCTAGAAGAAAAATTAACTGCTGAAATACATTTATTCATCTTAAAAATTATTTTCCATAAATTATATAATTACACTCTATAACAAAAAAATCGACGCACCAAGAAACAATCATCCGATTGCTTTGAAATTTCGTATGCATGAATGTTTTGAACAGATATGCAAATGATTCAAATTTGGTGTCCAGAGAATGAATAGTTTGATCTTTAGCGCATCGGAACTGCGCATCCAGCAGACGTATATAAGGAGCAGTTCTTCAACGATTGTTAAAACTTTCGGTTTGATTGCGATTCAGATGACCTTTCAACAACTTAAAAAATGCCTCGCTGCAGGATTCGTGCTCATTACGAGCAACTGTCAGAGTTTGACAGAGGTCGTATCATTGGATTGAAAGAGGCCGGTTGGACTAATCGGAGAATCGCTCGTCATTTGAGTCGAAGCGATATGGCGATTCGAAGATGCTGGCAAGGATGGGTGGAAAATGGCAGAGTGCAGCGTCAGGATGGTAGCGGTCGACCTAGGGCTACAACAGATCATGAGGACAGAGTGATGGTCCGATCAGCTGTCACAGCGCCTTCTTCATCTCTATCAACCATCAGACGTTCAACCCAAATACCAGTGTCCATCATGACCATTCACAGATGGTTGAGAGAGCGAAATCTACTCTCGCGTCGACCGTTACGCCACCTGCCACTCATGTCTGCACACTGCCGAGCCAGATTACAGTGGTGCAGGGCTCGATCAGGTTGGAATGATGCCGACTGGGACGTATAGTCTTTAGCAACGAATCCCGCTTCCGACTGTGTCCTGACGATCATCGAAGACGTGTTTGGAGACGCACAGGGCAGAGGAGGAATCCTGCTTTCACTATTGCATGCCACACTGGCCCTCAACAAGGCATAATGGTCTGGGGTGCCATTTCCTTTGACAGCCAGACCCCTTTGGTCATCATTAGAGGTACACTTACTGCACAGCGGTACGTGGACGACATCCTAAGACCTGTTTAGCTACCGTTCCTTTTGCAGTGCCCTGGGCTGGTTTTTCAGCAGTACAATGCCAGACCACATACGGCTCGTGTTGCTCTAAACTGTCTGCAAGCTTGTCAAACTCTTCCTTGGCCTTCCAGATCGCCAGATCTCTCTCCTATCGAGCATGTCTGGGATATGATGGGAAGGCGATTGCATCTGGCACGGACTGTTGATGACCTCGTTCAACAATTGGAAAGAATTTGGCAGGAAATACCGCGGGAGACCATCCGGGAGCTTTATCGGTCTATGCCATGCCGTGTGGCAGCTTGTATCCAGGCTAGCGGCGGGTCAACACTTTATTGAACTCTTTACTGTAACTCTGAAAAAAATTATTTAATTGTTCTGAAATTTTAATCATTTACTATTCTGTACATTGTCTTCCTATCCACCAATTTTCGTCTCAATCGGACACCTCCTTCTTGGTGCGTCGATTTATTTGTTATAGAGTGTACTTTGGCATCAAATTCTGCAATTTGATATTTTCTTTGTCTTAAACCATAATACTGCAAAACCTCAATATCTCGAAGTGGAAGGGACTCCAGAAAAATGAGCTATCGAGTTTTCGAGGTAACAAGGTGAAATAAAATGGGATTAAATCTGTAAAAGAAAAACATTTATTCGAGATATCAAGGTTGCACTATAGTTTTTTTTTTTAGCACTCGAGTGCTATTTCTTTCGAGCACAGGATTTTTGTCTACATGGTGCGCTGTGGTCACTTTTCTGTTTTATTCATGTTTTCTGCAGAGTGATTTGAGGCCAACGGAAACATGGACTATCCCTTCAGATGATTTTCAAATACCAGGATTCACTTTGGTCGAACGGATAGACAGTGGTTTCCAAAACAGAAAGCCATCTGGAGTTATGATTTTTATAGAGGAAAACTTTATAAGAATCACTTTATAAAAAGAGTATGAAACACTTTACCCATGCCTACACGAGCCAGATCAATGGTGTTCAAATGATCATTGCATATATTCAAGATAAAGTGAGATTTACAGTTACATACGCTAGTCCTCGAATTTCTTATGAAGATAAATTAGATGCTATATTCGAAACGTTGTTGAAGGAGGATGATTGTAAGATTGTTTTAGTAAGAGATTTTAACATAGAATTAAATTTCAATCAAGGATCCGATTTCATAACTGAAATGGATACTTCAGATTTTCCAATGCACACTAATCCAAAACATTTCATCGCTAGGGGCCAAACAACAATGGATGCAATTTTCAGCAACAAAATTATTGCAACAGGAGTCTATATGAGCACTTGCAGTTATCATTTTCCTCTATATGGCAGAATTGATTGAATAGATTAAAAAAAAAAAAAAAACTGAAATTCCTCCAGCAGTGCGTAAATAAAATCTGGAAGAATTTCAGATTTTTTTTTTTTGTTGTTGTTGTTGTTGTTCTTTTATTATTATTATTATTTTCTTTCTTCAGTGTCTAAATTTATCTATTTAATATGCATACTAATTAATTTCTTATTCATAGGTCAGAATGGAAGTCATATAGGAGTAAATATTTAGCCCTTCAGAGAACTACAATGTCTCTTTTGAAAAAGCAAATTTTACAGGAAACTCAAGAGCTGAAGGAACAAGAAAATGTTGTTAAATCTTTAGATCTTACAGAAACTAAAAAAACTCTACAGTTTACCCCTGGAGTAATTATAAAAGTTAATTTGACTGAACCAGTTAAAAATCCAACAGAAATTAAGGTACATGCATAAAAATTTCATAGTTTAATTATTTTAATAAATTCCTCCCTCACATTTTCTTTCATTCCTCTACTAAAAATGTAATTTAGTAGACTCTTAAAATGGTTTAATAGTTTTGGCTGAGCTTCATTTTGTTACACACAAGTAAAAATATTTGCTACATAGCTCTGTAATGTATGTTGTAAAATTTACAGGTACATATGAATTACAGTACTGCAGCCACTAATATTTAATTGTCATACTTAACAACTGATTATATCACCATACTTAGTTTTCGATACAGTTATGGTTTCGATAAGCTTGTGAAGCATGAATATAAAAATAAATATTACTATTAACTCTATGTTTTCTAATATATTATCAATAAACATCGACTTTTTTTTTTAATTAAAATATGGATATATAGCCAAATTTGCTTTAAAAAAATAAAAAGTATCTAAGTTTATATTATAGACCATATTTTAGAAATTACTTACCACAATTCTTCAGAAACATCACTTATCCTGATGTACTTTCTCCTGATAAATTCCAAAATATTGATGTTAAATGTTGTCCAAAAGATATGATTTTGATGTCCAATGACTTAAAAGTAAAAATTGACCCCTATTTTGAATTTTCTAATTTATTAGTATTATTTTTTTTTTTTTTGTTACCAGTTTTTTTTTTTTTTTTTTTTTTAAATAATCTACCGATAATAACTAAAGAAGACTTGACCCAAAGTGACATTTTTGTGCTCCAAAACGAAATTTCAACTGGCACATCCTTGTTCTTTTAAAAATTAGGGGGAAAAGGGGATTCTGAAAACTAATCTCCTTATTTTTACCTTTGCCAGGTTGACAGCTCTGCCTCGACAAAACTGCTAAAAATCTGGAGTTTAAAAGTTAGCTCTTAAGATTCAGGGAGTGCTCATGGAAAAGTTTAACTTTTCTTTTAAACCTAGAAAATCCAACTTCAACCCTGGAATATTAAATTTACACACCGCGCTCTTTCTATATTTTTTTGTTTTCTGGCATTCTTCAATAATTTAAAAAATATAGTTTAAAAAGCCTTTATAAGTTCTATGTTTTTTTATAATCTTAGGTGTTTTTGAAACTCATAAAATGTAAAGTATTTCATAGTTCCTGTATAGGATTGTTGAGTTTTACTTGTATTAGTGCTGAAGAATACGGAATTATTTATCAATAACCTTGAGTACTGATACCATCAGAAACCTATTCTTAATTGTCAGTTGATAAATTTGGTCTTTTAAAAGCACTTTTTTACCTCTGTAAAGCTGTTGAATAATTTCTGACTTTTTTAAAGCTGGAATTGAATATAGAACCATGTTTAATATAAATATAATGCATTATTCATGCTGGTGGTGGTGGGGAGGGGGTGCATAATTTTGATTATTATCATGCTATAGTAGTGTAATTAGCTTGTTATGGGGTACACAGATAACATATAAATAGGAAGTAGTTGCTCAGAACCTACTCATATTTTTATTTTTGCAATAACCAATAAATTTTGAAAAAAACATCTAGAAAATACAATTAATTTTATTTTTAAAAATTAATTGAGCCCTGATAACATATATATATATACAGGGAATCCCAAAAACACTGAGCTAGACTTTTATTCCTTAATAAATCTTTACATCCCATAATAGCCGAAATCATCCGCTCCCATAATAGCCAATTAGGAATTCACTCCCCCTTACGGGTGTGTCTGGTTAACAAGCATGAAGAATGAGGCAGGGCGATTTTTGATGGATTGTGTTTAAGCGCTGGGGGAATTTCCGGTCAAGCGGGAGAGAATCATAAAGTTACTTTAAAATTTTGTCATTGCCCAGCATGCAATGTGTTGTCAAAAGCAGTTACAATAGACCTTCTTCGTATTATCACAATAGGAAGCCTCTCATCCCTATGCTACTCAAGAAGGGAGCTTCTGAATTGTCAAAAATCAGTGAAAAAATGTGCTCGCTTTCATTGCATGGGGAAAGGCATTTTTCAACTATTTCTCTGGGAATCAACAGTTATGAGATTATCTTGGAGCTGGGAGCTAAAGTGTTAAATATTGATCATAGACATGTGCAATAAATTACAAAGTTATTTAAAAAAAGGTAAATAATTTGATTGTGTCATTAAAATTTTTTCAGGAGATTAAATCAAAATATAGAAATTAAATTTTTATCCCCCCCCCCCCTCTCCCTGTTCAAGATGTTTCCCAATTAGTAAAATGTGCCCTATACAGCAATTAGGTCATGGACAAAATTTCAGCCTTTTATCATAAAAATGCTCAGAGATATATTTAAATAAAGCTGAGAAAGGGCTATGTAGTACCAATAACGGCAAAAGTATAATGTATTTTTGTAATTTGTGTACAACCCTTGAAATGCAGCGAGCATTTGACATGACTTTTTGCTTCCAGGAGCCATTGAAAAGTGGTTTAAGACAGTATTGATTTATTTTCATATCTCCAAAGCTTTTTGTGATGAAAGGCTAAAATTTTGTACATCACCATATTAATGTATTGGGCACATTTTACTAATTATGAATCCTTTTGCATAGGGACGTATAAAAATTTAAATTCTGTAATTTTTTAGATTTAATATCCTGGAAATTTTAATACCATAAAAATCTTTACCCTTTTTTATGTAACTTTATAGTTTATTGTATATGTTTATCATCAATATTTTAAGAATAACAGTGCTTTAAGGAGTGTTTTAGAATAAAGGGTTTTAGTTTTTAAAGAATATTAGTGTTTTTGGAACACCCTGTATACGCGCATACACATATATGTATATAATTAAATTAGGAAACTATTTTTATGAATCTGTAGTCATCTTGTAGTTTCTCAATATGTTATTTTATACTTTAAATCTAATTAAAATATTTTATGTTGCTTAGAAGAGTAGAACTATTGTGATATTTTGCTATAAATTAAAAACTGTATTTAATTAATGATGACCTTTTTTTATCATTAGAGTCAAGTGAAAGCAAATGCTGTTGTAGCATATGTTGATGCGCCTGCTGAAAGCTCTGAAATTTTCATTCGATGTCATAATTCTGAAGATGCTCAGTCTATCATGAAAGAAGATAAGTTGGGTCACATAGGAAAGGCAGAATTAATAGAAGGCATGTAATTAGTTACTGTAATTAGAAATTTTCTTGTATATGATATCTTCTGTGTGTCCCAAGAATGCTGGTATGAAGGGGAAAATTAAAGTTCTGGGTTATTTACTAAACTTATATTCTCAATATTTTATTGAAGTAATTTTTCTAATGCTCTCTGCTTTTGTTGAGTAGT
Organism: Cheiracanthium punctorium; assembly: GCA_038373885.1. Taxonomy (NCBI): domain Eukaryota; kingdom Metazoa; phylum Arthropoda; class Arachnida; order Araneae; family Cheiracanthiidae; genus Cheiracanthium; species Cheiracanthium punctorium. Next base: position 743,289 of record JAWZYV010006305.1, on the reverse strand, counting down.
AGCAAAATGGTTATCAGAAACAAACTTATTTTATACTCCCATTTAAAATATATAGAGAGAGTTGCTGAAAAAGCAAGGTATTCTTTTTAAGATGTGATAGGACAGCAAAAATGCTACAATTTTCATCCACATATATAGGGCCAAAAATCTATAGTTTTCCAGAAAATTGAATTTTACTATTTTTTCTTGAATAACCTAAAATTTAACATTAGAGTGCAAATTTTAAAGAATCTGCTTATTAAATGGATTTCATTTAAATTTTTTTTCATAGCTGACACTCTAACTAAGCTAGTGTAATCATGGAAATTTACAAAAATATATCAAAATTTTAATTCACATGCTTTGTATTTTTGTTTGTTTTTTGTTTTTGTTTACATTTTCCTTTCAAAAATGCTGTTTACCTCAAAAAATACTATTGCAGTAAGTGTGCAAAATACAAATACAATTTGTCCCATTATTCAGCTATCCAAAAATGTATTAATGTCCATCTAAGGCATGTAGTACATAAAGAGTAAGTTTTACTTAACATACGCAAAAACGTCAAAGGATGCAGCCCACTCATTCTTTCGGATAGTTAGTCAACTGTTCAAGTTATCTCCATTTTTTAGATTTATTTTCATAGCTGACACTATAACTAAGCTAATGTAATCATGAAAAAGTAAAAAATTACCTCAAAATTTTGATTCACGCGCTTTACATGTATTTTTTTCTATTTATATATATGTATTTACATTTTCTTTCAAAAATGTTGTTTATCTCAAAAAGCACTGTTGCAGTAAGCGTACAAATACAATTTGTCCCATGTATCAGCTATCCAAAAATGTATTAATGTCTGATTAAAAGTAGTAAGAAGGACTTGCTTTAAAACTTTAAAAGGTTAAAAATACACTAATAAAACCCTTCGGTAGCAGCTTTCGGTGGTGGCCACCACCTTCCTCAGCCATCGTTATTTCTTGCTTGCACTGATCTCTTCCTCAACGCCTCGCCCCATCCCGGATCGATCTGCACATGTGTCATGTCATTAACAGCTTCATCTGTAGTTAGGTTGGTAGCAACTTTCGGTGGCGGCCACTACCTTCCCCAGCCATCGCCATTGCTTAACTACAGGTGGCACCATTAATGACATGACACATGCGCAGATCGATCTGGGATGGAGCGAGGCATTGAGAAAGTTGGCGAAAACGCAGGACCACCTACATATAGAGGGTGTTCACACATTTTTGTAAAGATTTTGCAAAGATATATGTAGAAATAAATATAAGAATTTCATTTTCTAATGTGTTCAGTCTGATAGCCGTTTCTTTGAATTATCATATTACATCTTGATTTCCAAGATAAAATTCCTTTTCTTAAAACATCAAGGCTAATATTGTTCCACTCCTCCTTCACAATCTTACAGAGTCCACCCAATGTTTTGGGATGCTGCTTATAAAGAGCTTGTTTTACAAGTCCAAATGCACAGTAATCCATAAGAGACACATCAGGGGACTTGGGTGGGATGCATTTAAAGAGAATAGCTTCAATTTCAGTTTCATTTCTCATTTTATCAAAAAATAGAGCAGTAGATTTACAGGTATGGCTTGGAGCTTTATCCTGATGGAACTTAACACAGTGAAGATTGTTTGGATAAAGGGATGGAAATTTCGTTATAAGAAAATCCAGTAATAACCATAAAACCTTTAGAAAAACTTTCCTTGTTCTCTAAACCAACTTGTTAAGTCTTTTTCTCCTCTTCTGCAGTAGTAAATCGATCTTTTTCTATTGCAGTCAGATAAATGTTTCCAAGCTTCATCAATTGTAACTACATATTTCTATTTTTCACCCGCCAAATAAATTTCATACAACAGTCTACACATAGTCTTACGCTGAGAAACATGTTTCGGCGTTAGACGTTGAACATCATGTTTTTTTTTTGCTTTGATTAACTTTAAATCGGATTTTATAATTTTGTTCGCAGTTCATACAGAGATATTTAAAGACTTTGCAATAGTTCTTTGGGTAGTTGGATTTTCCTTTAAAACAGGAGATGCGACTTTAGATTTAATAAAAGCTGTACGTACCTTTATTGGGTATGCATTTTTTTGCCTTTTCCCCAGAAAATATAAATTTTGATGTTTCTTTCCTTTTATATTAATTATGTCACTTATTTTACGTGTAGAAATATTAAAACCATAATTTTGACATCTTTTTTTAATAACTGAAGAAGAGTATTTCTCTTTGGATAGCGCAAAAATATAGAATTCGATCCATTGCTCATTTTTCAGCAACATTTTAAAGCAAAGAATATTTTTAATGCTGCAGATGATAAATAAGCCTCATTACAATTTGATGGCAATCACATTTTTATTTTCCAATTAATATTTATCTTCATGGAGAAAATCAAAATTGTTACAAAAATGTGTAAACACCCTCTGTATTTCTCTAGAATCAATCTTTCTTTTCAAACATGCATTTCACAAGGTGTTTCCTTATTTTTGTCCAACCCCTGTACCTTCTTTGGGTTTCACTGCTTATTAAAATCAATTTAGCTTGAAACAAATGTTATTATATTAAGCAATACTGTATAAAAGGGTACTGTATATCTTAATTCATTTTAAAAAATTCAATTAACATATCATAATTCACAGGTAACGAAGAAAAGAAATACTGGGAAAAACTTGAAATGGACAGAAAAAATAAATTTAATAATCCTGTCAGCCATAAGAAAAGAGGAAGAGATAAGGTAATCTATACATTTGTTAAAATAAGCCTACTTAAAAAAAAAAAAAAAAAAAAAAAAAAAATTATAGTATATTCAATATAAAAACTGATGGTTGTAACATATTATAAAGCAAATTAATAAGTCCCTGTTTATGTTCAAAAGCTGGGAAGCAACTTTTTTTTAACTGCATCCATGATTAAGAATTGATTTTCTTGATATTAAATATTAAGAAATTAAGTGTTGAAAAATTCATTATACCCATTATTTTTTTAAAAGCCTTTTTTATGCATAAACTTACATTAACAACTGCATTCTAATACACCTGGTGAATGAAAATAGATTTTTAAGGAATTAACTCTTAAATCTTAAGTGATTGCAGCATATTAGTTCATAAGCATATTAGCACATAAGTTCATCAAATAAAGAGTAGCTTTGAGATATGTCAATCTGAGCTGTATACATATTAAAATATAAAATTTAATTTTTATACGGTCCCTTACTTCCTATCTGTTATATTTAGAAAAATGTTGCTCAGTGTCTAAAAAAATTTATTCAAAAAATCCCATCCCCATAAAACTCCCCACAATTTCACAGTCCGTAGAAAGTGAATGATACTAGAAACATATTATGGTTATGCTAAACTACATGTTGCTTTGGTGACTCATTAGAACATTGCAGAGCTAGACTGGGAAATTCCATCACATTTATGGTACTCCCCACTTGACATCCTACAATTGTTTTTATTATTTATTCATTTATTTTCCCTTCCCCGAAATCACTGTTTACTAATTTAAACCAATTTTTATAAAATTCATGATTTTTTTTTCAAAATTTATAATTTATTAATTTTATAATGTTTTATAATGCATTCAAATTACTTTTAGCACACAAAAACTAATTAACCCATTTGCATCATTAGCATGTACATATACGCTTAATTTTCATGGGGCTACACCATGGCCAAGTTGATTAGCCACTAAACATGGTAAATGGCTGAAATGTCATGGTTAGGTTCTGCATTCAGGCCAATCTAATCTTTGATTATTACAGGTTTAACATTACTAAAAAGTCCTAATGAAAGATCCATTGTTTGAGGTGAAAATGAATATTACCAAAAAGGCAGCTTTCCTAAATTTAAACAACCAAACAAAAACAAAATTGAATTTCTTCAATAAAAATCATTTTTTACCCCCAAATTTTGCCCAAGATTGTTTGGGGGGGGGGGGGATTCACTCAAGCTGTAGTCTACACATTTTTAAAGAATCATATTTGGGAAAGGCCATAGTGCTGGCAACAGGCGCGGATCCAAGGGGAGGGCGGTGGGGGCGATCGCCCCCTCCTGGATACTACTGCCTACCCTTTTTAAGCACCGCTCATATATAGACTTTATCAATAATATAAATTAATTACATTAGTTGATATAATTGATTACATTAATTAATTATAAAATGGTACTGTGCATTCTACCCCCCCCCCCCCTGTTTCAGGTACAAAATCTCCCCCTCCTTGAGTAATTTCTGGTTCTGCCTCTGGCTGGCAAGAGATTATATGGAAATTATTTCCTTTCACATCACAAAAGAACATAACTTTTCTGTTAATCTAATACAGTAAAGCAACGTTTATACGTTTTTCAAGGGACCAATCTGAAACGGCATGTAAATGAAAAGACATATAAATGAAACATTTATAAACAACTTTCATTATTACAGGTTTAACATTACTAACTTAAATTTATATACTCTACGCTTTTACACTATAAACAATTGCAAGATTAAAAAATAAATGAATCTGATGTGAAACAAATTGTACCTTTGTTGTACTATGTCTTAAATACCGTATATATTGAATATTAATGTAATATACAGTGAATACCAGTAGCGTAACCAGGATTTTATTTTGGAGGTGGGCAGCTGGGTATCAAATTGTAAGATAAAGTTCCATTGTAAGCTAAATATCAAATTGCAAGAAAAGTAAAGGGTTCCATTTGGGGAGGCTGCAGTCCCCCCTCCCCTCTGGCTACGGCCCAGCTGAATACCAATTATGAGGCGATTTTGTTACAGACCTTTAATTTAATAAATCATTCATAGCCACCTGATGTGATACCTTTGATAATGAATTAGAGCATTAAGAGATTGAATTAAGTTAATGAAATGTTTTTTCCTTCATATTCTGACAAGCAAACTATATTCTAAGCTTTTCAATATTGTCAACTTTGCCTTTAAAAGAAGGTTGCTAAAGGTACAACCCTCCATACATCCTTTATTCCACCTATATAATAAAAGTGTCTGTCTAAACAGGAAAATAACTACTAAAGCAGAAAAGTTTTGAAGTATAAAATGGCGTATAACTGATATTGGAGTCATATAAACGAAGCATTTTTGCATTAAAATAAATAGGAATGAATCGGGGGCTTCTTGAAAAAGACATATAAATGTAAAAGTCTTATAAATGAGAAATGTATAAACAGTGCTTTACACTGCATTAAATGTATGTTTAAATACCTACTGTCAATGACCTAGTTTTTGTGTAATGGCACGGTTTATGATCTTTTTAATATTGGTAGATAGTCCTGATTAGTTAATTATTGTTTTAATATAATGTATTAAATTTAACATGTCGTTTTATTTATTTATTTTTTCAGCTTTTAGCTAAAGCAGCAAAATTAGAAGAAATGAAGAACAAACATATTTATTTTGATGATTGATTTCTGTATATGTATTAGTATTGTATATATTTTTTCTAATTAAATTTCTCTATTTTTTTTCTGTAAAATATATTTTTCCCTCTTAATACACAATGTTATATTTGTCTAATATAATATGAAAATCTGATACCTAAACCTAATGCTTTAAACATGTTTTGCATCACACAATAGACAAACCTATGTATAACAGAATTTGTATATGCATTTATAACAAGATATAATAAAGGGTAGAGAAAACTATAAATTCCAACAGTATAAATAGAATCCCAATATATATGTATGCAGGAATAAAACTGGCCTGCAAAAAAAAAAAAAAAAATTGTTGGTGTACAGGGGGAACTGATGCTGAATATGTCTGAAACGGTAACAATAGCCTTTATTGAACGATGATGCTTATTATGGTCTTAAAGGTAACCCCTATATACCCCAAAAATGTCTGCAATTGATGCACAAAGATTCTACTCTGCACATTCACATTTTGGAAATGTAGCAGTACACAAATGCAGAGTGTGTCATTGTAGTGTACTGAACAAATAATATAGTATTATGGTGAATGGCCTCCATGGTGGCTAGACCTCACTCCGTTGGATTTCTTCCTGTGGGGTTACATAAAAGATCAGGTTTATGTAACTTTACATACAAGTTCGCTGGATCTACATTTTCGTATTACAGACGCTTGCAAGAAGTGTTACACCTACCATGCTGAGAAATGTGTGGGCAGAATTACTCTCACGAATACAAATGTGTATCATGAGCAATGGCGAACTTTTCGAACACACTCAACATTAACTTGTTATTGTGATAATTGTGACTGTGTTATTGTAATAATATCGATGCATTCCTTTCAAACATTTACATAAAATGGAGTGCATCGATTTTGGGTATACAGGTGACAATTTATCTTCTCTGTGTGAACGAAATGTTCTTTCATACTAATTAATTCATGCTCTAGAACTTTCTAGCTGGTAAAACTTTGCTCCATCTCTTTTCATTTTCGATTTGCAATGCCTATCTTCCAAATTTCTTTTTTTGTTTAATAAACAAACCAAAACCTTTCTATTTTGATATATTACTTTAAATATGGGTTTGTAAAAAAGTCTTAAATATAATCCTAGTTAATTTCAATTCTATGTATATGTAACACATAATACTAATAAACTGAAAGTTTCCATGTATTGTTAATTATAACTGCAATACCTATATCACAACCTGAATTTTATAGTCTTATCCAAGTTATATTTCATCAGAAATGATTTTTCAAAAAATTAACTGGGTTTCGTTGATTTATATCATTTCTAAGGTAAAACAGCATTAAAAAAAAAAAAGAGCATATAGATATTGAATAAATATTTAACTGACAACCAAAAGCTGCGATTGTTCTAATTGTTGGGTCATAAAAATGTGGTGAACATTTGGCTGGGTTAGTTGGTGTTTAATAGCACAAGGTCTAGAAAGAACATACAATGCCAGAGGTAAACATTTGGATTTAATCTGCAAGAACCTCTTATATTCAAAATTTGTGATTTCAGAGTATCTCTCCATTCTAAAAAAAAAGTATTGTCCGCTGTCGCTGTCAAGAGCTTGTTCCCCTATCTTCTCCTAAACCACGGGGAATTGAGTTTCAAATAAGGTGTCCACGGATTCTGAAAATTCCAAGGAACCTGATAAGCTGACTTAAATTTTGAAAATCGAATTATTTTTGAAGGTGTTAATAAAAAACTGAAAAAATAAACATAATGGTTGCCAGATTTGGCATAAAATCATTCATACCCTTGCAGCAAAGCAATTCCAAGTATGTAGAATTGCGTAAATTGACAAACATGAAGTAGAATTACACCAAATTAAAAATTATATGCAATAAATAACTCAACGAGTGTTACACAAAGTTGGCAATTTTCAAATAGTAAGTTCGCTTAGACAACAGGAGTTTAGAAATAATGAACTCAGTCATGGAACAAATTAAACTTTTATCTTAAGGTATCATCATATTTTCCCTACTGTCTTGAAAACATATATCAGGGATGACAATTCACAAATATGAAAAATGAGGAAAAGTGCATGAGCGTAATTTCAACCTCAAGTAAAATTCAAGCGCATGGTACACATTTTTATACATATATATGGACATAGAAAAATACGTGTTGGGGCTAGCAATACAGTCTTGATATCGGAAAGAAGGTATATTTCGGCGAATACATCTTTAAAGAAAACTGCACTGAAAATATCTTAAACGAGGAACACACACACAAAAAAAGGAAAGTAATGTTTTTTTTTTTTAAAGTGGAAAATGCAGAAAATAACCAAAGCGCAGAATTCTGATATATGTAGCAATTTTATTCCTTAAAAATTTTTAATTTTGTGTTTGATAAAATAAAGTTAAAAAAACATGCATTTTCTGGTGATTGATGGTTTATTTATGTATATTTTTACAGCACACAATTTATTTACAAATAAAAGATGATATTCATTCAAACTTGGTCCTCTTGTTTTGTGAGAAGGAATTGTTTCCACCATCAAAACTCCTCTTGAAACCACCTCGGTCAAAGCCACCTCTGTTACCACCGTAACCACCACCGCCACCTCGTCCTCTGTCAAATCCTCCTCTGCCACCACCTCGTCCTCTGTCAAATCCTCCCCTGCCTCCACCTCGTCCTCGATCAAATCCTCCTCTGAATCCTCCACCACCACCACGTCCAAAATTACCACCACGACTACTTCCTCGTCCACCACGGCCACCTATAATTGAAAGGAAAGAAAATTAAAAATATAGCCTTTAAAACCATAATTAAAATATTTAAAAGAATAAACAATTAAAACTGCTAAAAAAATATATTTCAGCACACAGTCCATGGCTGTCTTCAGCACAATAAATGACATGATTCATGCATCTCTAGATTACATATAGAGCACACTCCTAATTTCGAAGAAATAAAAATGTTGTGACCAGTATAGCTGAAGGCAGCCATGGATTGTGTGCCAAAATATATTTTTTAAATTTTTAATTGGTAATTTTTTTTTATATGTTTTAACTATTGAAAAGAAAAATTGTAAAGAAAAGGGTTTTACATAATGCTTTATCCTAATTTTAGTAACTTTACTCACAGCAGAATTCGGCACACCTAAAATACAAATTAGAATTTTTAGAACAGCTTAAATCAGGGTTCCTAACCTGTTTGGTGATGTGTTCAGGACCAAATTCCTTAATGCATTAAGTTCCCTCTATTTCTTGTAGTTAATATCTTTCTGAATTGAAAACAGTTTTTTAACCTGTCACCCATAGAGGAGGAACACATGGAGAAAGCATCCTATTTTTCGGAAGAAATTTGAAGCTAAGATGACAACATCGCAAAGAAAATAAATTAACGGATTTGGCTGTTTATAAAATCTGTTTGGCAAAATTGGGATTCTTATTTTTCTAGAATGTAAGCTGAGAGAAATAATGAAGCAGTTTTTGTAGCACTATTTCTCTAAGTCAAGTGACTTATATGCTTGTTTCAGTTTAGGGTTACATTTACTCTCTCCACCTATTCCTCCTCTATAGCCATATCCCCATTAAACGCCAATGTAGTATTAAGAGGTATTTTCTTTCTATGGTAAATGCTAACAAATGCAGAAGTTTTTTTTTTCTTTCTTTTTTTAAATAACCAAATAAGGTTTTTTTTTATATTTTCTACAAAGATGAGCAGGAAATTTAGAATTTTGCACAAAAAACCTATACTGCAGGGATGCAAATAGGGAATTCAAATATTTAGACGCACCGACAAAACTTGGGTGGCATCAAACTTTTCTTATCTTTCAAAATCGCAATCATAAATGTCACAAGCATCGATTTTTTAGTCATATTGTGCGACCCATTATTTGCATACCTGCTATAAAAGGTAATGTTTTGCTTCTGATAAATAACAACCAACTATGAGCAAGAATTGACCAGGGTTCTTCCCAGGTCTTTCTGGTCGTGTGCATTGCCTGACCATACTGCAGAAAAATCAGAACATCATTTTTGAATGTGTTAATTTGATAGAATTACACACTGAAACTTCATAAGTACATGACTGATCCTATTAATGGTACAGAATCATACAATTTGGGGAGCACAACATGATTTCTTGCATTAAAATTATACTGTTTTGCAATAAAATTTCCTGTTATAGGTAGTACACATTGATCACCTTGTTTAATGCTATTACATAATAAATGTCAAAAATGTATAAATTCACTACTAAAATGTGATTATTCTAAAATATATTCTACAAATTAATTTGGGAGGTGCGTTAAATCATAATTTATAAATGGTCCAGGCAAACCTGAATATCTAACACTGATTATGAGTTAGGCCATTTCTTAATTTTTTATTTTGGGTATGGGCCAGGCAGAGTTATGAAAACATCTATCTGGGTCTAGGCCATGACGAGCTTGAAATTTTCGGCTTTACAGATCTCTAGTTTGGGATTGTTTATTTTCAATTTTTACTTTCCTGTCTGTATGGATGGTGGAGCAGTGCTACTAGAAATAATAGTTTTGATAACGATCTTACTTTTGTGACTTTATAAAGTTTCAATTTAATTTTACCCATTAACACATTTTTTGTTGAGTATTTTTGTCTCTTATTATTGTTATCGTAAGTAAAAAGGATAAAATAAAAGTGGTTACAACCAAACTTATCCTGGGGCTTATAAAATGCTTAAGTACACCATCATCAGTTTACCATTTTTGTCATAAATGCAAAGGAATGAATAAAAAACTGACAATATCAAGCAATTGCACACAACTTCTGTGGTACACCACTTAATAGATAATATACTAGTTTACAAAAATATATAACTTGCCTCTTCCACCACCCCCTCTTCCTCTGCCAGGTGTAGACGGTGTACCTGGAGGTTTAGGTAGAAAACGACCAAGTGGCAATAGCTTGGCAGGATCAATATAAATCTAAAACAAACAACACATGCTTTCAGGATATGTAACACAGTTGCAAACCTTTCAATAATCTATTCAGATACTTCAAAATATCTTTTAAAAAGTGTAAAAGACATTGTCCATTGACACTCATCATTGTTTTAATCATTAAAAAAAGAAACAATATTAATGCAATAGCTATTTAATGTTAAAAATTGTATATTGTGCAAGAATCACTGTTGTCTTGCCTTTTCTAGAATTCTTACCTTCATAAAAAATATTTTAGTAGTTCATATGTGTAATCTTGAAATCCAAAGAGATATTCAAACAGCTCAAGCATTTGCACATTTTAGAATACCCACTCCAACCCAAGGACTATGCAAATTTACTAAATAACAGACAGTACCAGTGGTGTGCGGTGAAATTCTTAATAGGGGACCTGGTACTGCCCACACTAGTCTTTTTTGCATAAAAAGGAATTTCAAGATCTTCGGGAAGTTTGCACAAGCTCTTTATAGTCTCTACCACCCTTCGCCTTTCACATTTATCTTATGGTTTGTTTGTTTTTCCTTTTCCCAATAACGAGCACTTGCCATTTATAGGCATTGGTCACTACCAAGGCTGAAATTACTGGTCTCTTTATAATGGAGGCGCCTAATAGGATGATTAGCATTTCCTCCTATGATGGACAAAATTGTGCCCAAGATGGGAATCTAACCCAGACCCGTGGTGTAGTAGAATGGCTCTCTAATAACTACACAACCCAGACGGCTAAATTTATCTTACAAAAATAACACTTTTTAAAAGGACTTTATAATTAATTCTTGTTATTGATAATTTAGTATCTTATATATAATAAAATCCGAGAGTAAACATTGTATGTAGCTATGTAGGTATGTTTGTGACCTCCGATCTTTTTGCGCGCGTCTCTCGATCGCATTGCGCCGAGACGGTTGGTCACAGACCTACCCAGTTTTGCATACGGCTTCACTAGGACAGATCCTAACACGCCTCGGAGCGATTTTTTCGAAATTCGAATTAGAAAATGTTTTATTTTATGTTTTGTCCGATTTTTAGCGATTTTTCTCGCTTAATACGTAATAACGCCGGTAATTACACTCGCAAGAAAACGAAATTTACATCATCGGATAGAGGAGAAAATTTTCTTTTAAAAACTGTTTGTTCGGACTGTGTAACATAATTTGCAGATTTTTGGGAATTTTTCAAATAAAATTAAATATGATACTGACTTTCCTAAAATATTTTTAAAACTGCTCCATCTTAAATTCTATCCGTCATAACTTTTTTATTTTTTGTCAAATGACGGAGCATACATTTCGCCCTCTTTTAAAAGAAAAACCAGAGGAAAATATAAATTAGGAGATTTTTTATGAATTTTTAAGTAAAGAAGGATTTTCATTTCAATCGCAGCAGCTTAAAATTTTCGGTACGATATCCTGCGGTTTGGTTGTCTTGGAGACAGTAACAATGATTAAAATTACCAGTTGAAAAAAAAAAATTAAATTATTTAAAAATAATTAGTTTTCACATGTGAAATGTGCACCACTTTAACGTCACGAGTTTAAAACCCCTTTCGAAACTCAATCAGAATAACGGACTCACAAGCAAAACATACGCCGCGCATGTGAAATAATTCTATATTTTACTTTACATTGCCAGAAAAATAATTGAATGCTGTTTTTTCACAGGTGAATTATCCAGCATTATTTTCAATTGAGATTTTAAACGGGACGGGATTTTAACGTCACGAGTTTAAAACCCCTTTCGAAACTCAATCAGAATAACGGACTCACAAGCAAAACATACGCCGCGCATGTGAAATAATTCTATATTTTACTTTACGTTGCCAGAAAAATAATTGAATGCTGTTTTTTCACAGGTGAATTATCCAGCATTATTTTCAATTGAGATTTTAAACGGGACACGTTTTCGAATCGCAAGAAAGATTTTGCGGTGCTAAACAGGGCCTGATTATGGCAAACAGGGACCCCGGACATTAATGAATTTGGGGGCCTCCATCTATGAAATTTGTTTTATTTTTCATAAAATATATGTTTATAAAAAAGAATATTTCAGAACAACATTTGAAATTGGGGGCCATTTCGAGCCGGAGGCACTGGGCAAAGTCCCGATTTGCCCGTGAGATACTAGGGCCCTGGTGCTAAATACGTCAATCTGACAATAATTAAGCATACAAATGTATGGAGAGCTGTTTTAGTGGCAACCATAAAGTGAAATGATTATCGTTTATACTAATGCATAAATTGCAAAATTCACCAAAGACTAAAAGACTACATTCGTGACAAATATCTAAGCCGTTTCTTTAAATTAAGTATTAACGACTGAAAAACGAAAATATATTGTATTGGTATTAGTAAAAGATAGTATAAGTAATAGTTCAGGGTGTCTACCAAGTTTCATAAACTGAATTTCATGACATTTTCATGATCTTTCTGCTCAAATTTCATGACCGTAATTAACTGTAAAAAATTATTGTTGCATATGTCATTGTAATGTAGAATTTCATATAATTAACAAATACATATAGTAATGCTACTGAGTTTGGCAGCGTGAACGCTTTGTCTATCTCTTTGGAAAGCTCAAATCTGGCATCGTGAACAATTTGGGTTTTTCTCGAGTTACTCGAAGGTGGCAATCTGAACGAACCCAAAAACAAAAGAGATACAAACTACGACATCGACAAGTTCTGTTTTGTTTATGATCGTCCCGCTAGCGGTTATGACAAAGACTTACAAATTTCCGGTGATGTCTAGACCCTTTCAAATGTCCATTTGATATCAAATGGCCTGGAAAGGGGATTTCTTTTTCTTACGGAAAAATTCATGACTGAAAGGCAAAATTCATGACTTTCATGACTATTTTCTGAAATCATGACTTTTTCATGATTTTCATGACCGGTAGACACCCTGTAGTTAGTAGATATGCTGGGGCAATATTGATCAAAGCACAATATACCACATTAATAAATATTTCGTGAAACTAAGTCTTCTATTCATTTTTCAACAGCCGTATTACATCACAGCTAACAAAACATTAAGTAATTCTACGTCGCGTTAATATATCCCGCGGTTGTTTCAACAGAAAAGACTGTCACACAACTTTTTTCTTGGAGATTTTTTTTTGTCACAAGTAGTTATGATCGCATTTTAGGAAAATGTTCTCTTCTTGCCTTGCGAAGAGCGGATGCACTATTTAATTATAAAATAAAAGGGTTCTCCACATCATGTAGTATCTAAGGTATTAATGGCATAACTTAAATCTAAAAAAGAGTATGATGCAGAAATGAGACATTTTGAATATTAAGAATTTTCACTGCGAACCGTCACGCTTTTCTTTTCTAATTGCAAATGACACCGACATAGTTTTTTTGCGTCATAATATTAACAATGGTCTCAGGTCAGTACTTATACTAACTTTACAAATAACTAATGAGTAACTTTACGCCAAGAGTCAAATCATTTTGCTTATTTTTAGATTCCAAATCACTGGAATCAATTGGAACTATGCATGTAAGAAAAAGTTCCGTTCCCTACCGTGCGGAGAACGGGTACGCAGCTAGTATGAAACATTTAGCATATGATCAAAACATTTAGATTGTATTCAGCTTCTGAAACCCACCATACACATTCAGAGAAGATGCATGTTAAAGGTATGGCATTTGGATAACACTGATTTTTCTGTGCTGCTTCTAAATTGTTGAATGATATAATAATTTTCATATAGCACATAAAAATTTTTCAATGAAGCATCTATCCATGTGTATGAGGCAATATACAATACACATACTTATTCATCCAATTTTTCATTTTGTAATGAAATTCACATTTTTTTCCCTGCAGCAAACTATGTTACGTCAACAAATTTAGAATTTTCTACAAATACCTTTTGCTGCTTCTTTTAGCTGTAAACAAGAATTTATTGAACATAAATTCATGAACTTTGATAAACACTTTTCATTTAGAGAAAAAGTTTCTCTATTTCAGCACTTTAAAACAGCCGATTCACTCAAATGAAAATTAGTTGCTTATTTTCAATTTTTTATAAATTTATTTAAAAAGAATATTTTTATTTAAATACAAGGGAGATATGTCTGAAACCATCACCATAGTATGGATAAAGAAATAATAATAATAACAATTATATTTGATTACAGATTTATATCTATGACCAAAATTTCAATGACAGGCAGGGCTGTTATGATTTTGCCCAACACAAAAAAGATTTTTTTTTTTTTTTTCAAAATATCAACTTTAATTACATAGCTAATACATTTCTTAATATCAGTACACTACTTGTAAAAATTATAAACAGCCCCCCCCCCCACACACACACACAAAACCACCCAGAAAAAAAAGACTTTTCTAAAGAAAATGTTTATGCCTATTATGCTGATGATTTTGCTTGGATAGATTTAAATTTAAGATTAGAAGGTGTTGTGTATTTTACAGGTTCCTTAAATTAAACACTTCACTTGTAAGAAATCATGACTACTTATGGTACTTTTAAAAACAATAATAATAATAAAGTGTTTCTTGAAAACGGCTATTGAATAAACATCTTACAAATAACGGCTGGTGTTGGCCAGATAAACATTACATCCTACAAGGCCAGTAGAATTAAGATGGAATGACTTAAAAGTTATGCCAACACCAGAGGCGTAGCCAGAAATTTTTCATGGGGGGGGGGGGGTTACGACTACTGCAACTCACATATATGCATACATGTGTGTGATAAGGGAGCGAAGAATATACATTTTATATGGCAAAAAATTCCTCATGGGGGGGGGGTTATGACCCCCCTAACCCCCCCTTGGCTACACCCCTGGCCAACACAGAACTTCACATTGGTGAGAACAAAAACTTAGCCATTACAGGCCAATCCCAGAGCAAGCATAAGACTTAAACCAATGAAATTAAAATACTGAAACCACAAACAAGTAATTTTAAAGATGATGCAGTGCACCAAAAAATAATTTATGCTAATAATGTGCCAAGACAGGGGAAAGCAATATCCCTTGTGATTGCAAATCTGACAATCAAATCTATATTTAGCTTAGAACAGATCCAAATTGACAGCAAAAGAAACATAATAAACACAACTGCTTGCAGGGAAAACTTAAAAGCCAAAGTGAAGGAAATTGAGAACAGAAAAATAATTTAGAATGGTGATTTTGAATAAATTAAATTTAAGATGATACACAAAATAAATGAGAATTAATAATTAATATGTGATCTACATCACACCTATCATTTGAACTAAAATGAATAATAAGGATTTTTTAACCATAACACAAAGCAAAAGTTCTAATTTAGCACTAGTATATTACTTTAATTGTTAAAATTATTAGTAATATAATCAATTTATCTAGAAGTAAATCATGATTGTTATTATTATTATTGATTTATACATTTGTTATACATGATTGATAATTAGAATTAATTGTTATTAAAAGTCTAACTATTTTTCCATCTATAATTGATTTTTGTAATCAATTATTTCCTTTAAGTTGTATTTAGTAATTAGCAAAATTTTTCAAACAGTCTGAAAAAAAAAAAAAAAACTGACACGGTAAAAACCCAGAGCTCCATTGTCCATTGAGCTTTTTCTGAAAAAAAGCCAGGTTAGGAAAAGGCAAAAGTAAGTGCAAGAAAAGTAATGAGCACATTCTTGAAGGTCTTTAAAAATGTCTTTTTTAAAAAGCATCTTTAAGGAGCCATACACACAGGGCCGGCCTAAGAGCAAATGCAGCGAGTGCAACAATGAGATTTGGCATCCCTTACAAAGGAAATGGGTAAAGAAAATCTCCCCAAAAATGATATTCGTCAAAACTTAAAACCTGAAGTTGTCATATTAAAGGGATTAAAAACCAAAAGCTAGAACTAATAAGCAGTAATAAATAGTAAATATTAAAGTATTTACTAGTATCTTTTCACAATTTTTATTTTTTTTAATGATTTATTCTAGCACCAATTCTTTTAACTGTCTTTCAGGGATCATGCTGACATCTGAAAAAAGTGGGTCACAAAGGCCTATTATCTTGAGAGATATGGGTTTTTGCATATGCACAACCCATTATGTGCGTAATTTTTTGCACCACAGTCAAGAAAATTTGGGTAAATGACTCAGAAATCTGAGTAAATGCGAACCCTGCTTGTTTAAACTTCAATAGGCATACTGTATTATGCATGTGTAAAAAGCTAACTCCTAACATTTTTTTTTTAAACTCACTTTGTTGTTATGCTGGTAAAACTACATCAGTTTTATTTCATTTAATATTCTTGGAAAATTCATTTCAATTTAAATATATTAATAAATAAACTCAACGTTGGATAGTGATCATGAGTATCTAGCTACAATTTTTTCCTTCTGTCATAACAAAAGGATCAGAGTGCTTGGAGTAAGGAATGCAATCCCGATTCCGCTGGAATGGTATCCTCCTGGATCCTGCACAAATGTCTGCGAGATTAGGACCATAATCCTGCGGGTTTGAAACCAAGAAATAAATTATTTTTTATTACAATTTCATGCCGCCTAGCCAATTATCAAATGACCAAAAATGTTTGAATATTTATGTATCCTATCCAACAATACATGAATCAATAATTACAAATTTTAATTTAAAATTTTTTTTTAATTATCTTCCAATGGGAGTCTGGAACAAACATTGTAACCTAAATTTTTCGCTAACTTCTCAATCTCCAAATGAACTCAAATATTA
This sequence comes from Cheiracanthium punctorium, assembly GCA_038373885.1. Lineage (NCBI taxonomy): Eukaryota > Metazoa > Arthropoda > Arachnida > Araneae > Cheiracanthiidae > Cheiracanthium > Cheiracanthium punctorium. Next base: position 726,228 of record JAWZYV010006305.1, on the reverse strand, counting down.
TATACTAATTTATCTCCCAGCAAACAATCACGAATCAATTATAAAAAGCTTTCATTTTAGGTTTTAATTTCTTTAAATTCATTATTTTAATAAAATAAATCAAGATTAGGAAACAATTCATTGGACTTGTATGATTTTTACATTATTTTTTCAGCAACTAAGAAAATACCGATAAGCATGTTAATGCACCTATAAATTTTATAATTCTATAAATTATTTTCTTTAGATAAAATTAAACCTCCAATTCTCACATTAAAATCTCTTTCCTTTTCTTATTTCTATCTGTAATTAGTTGTTAAATTAATTCTAAGCTTGAGGAAAGTGCTGATCAGAGGTTTGTCAACCAATGTTCCCATGGTATCCAATATTACAGCCGGATCACTATATCTTAATCCAAAATCCTGCGAAACCAAAAACAGTGGGAGATTGCATTCTGTAATCATCAGCGCCCTAGAAAAGGGTGATGAAAAGAACAAAAAGGCAATGAAGATGAAGAATGAGAACCAGTGATTATGGGCGCCCATATCTATGGGAAGGGAGGGACCATAGTCCTCTTCCCCTCCTTCCAGCTCCCATATTGTAATGATTTACATACTGGTTGGTATAACACAGACGTGCATCGATATTAAATATTGTATCTTTCTGGAGCAGGACCCTTGACCTTGTCCCCTCACACCCACAAACAATCATATGGGCACCCATGCCAGTGATGTCTTTAAAAGGTGAACTTCAATTAACTACGCAAAAATCTAATGGCTCCCCCAGAGTTTCATACAACTGTGGGGGAAAAAAAAAAAAAAAAAAAAAAAAAAAGCCTTCTTGTGATGTGCTTTTGTATTTTCTATCAAAATTAGATTAAGACTAGGAAGACGAGTGACTCTTTACGTAGTCTTTTTCATATTCTTCTTTTTTAGCAACTAAGAATTAGTATATTATTCTGAATACCATGACTACAATTGTCATATTTCTGTAAGTAAGTTACTGTATTAATTAACTAACAAGATTAATTATCTATATAAATAAAATTAGACTTTTGTCTGTACATTACTCAAAATCAAAAAATTTTGTGATTTCTATCCACTTCAAGTACCTGGGAATCCACAATACCCTCAAAAAAAAGTTTTTCTGTGTCATTCTGTTTGTGACACTTTTTTTGTTTACGTATCATGTAAAAATGACTGAAGTGAATTAAATTAAATTTGGTGACATGATAGGTGGTCACCCAACTTATAATACAGACATCAAATTTTTTAAAAATTTTGATTAGATTATGAGGTTTTGCAAAAATTGTTTCAAATTGTGTGAATATTTTTGTTTGTGCAACCCTTAATAATCACTAAAGCGAATAAAATGAAATTTGGTGACATGATAAGTGGTCATTGACCTTATACTACAGTTATCGAATTTTTTAAATTTAGATTTGATTTTGAGATTTTGCAAAAATTGTTTCAAATTGCATATATTTATGTTTGTACATTACTTAAAAATGACTGAACCAAATAAAATGAAATTAGGTGACACATGATAGGTGTTGCTCAACTTAAACTATGGATGCCAACTTTTAAAAATATTTTGTTTAGATTTTTAAATTTTGCAAAAACCGTTTTAAAATGAGTAAATTTTTGTTAGAGCATCACATAATAAAGACTACAGGGAATGAAAAAGAAATTTAGCAACATGATAGATGGTCAATCAACTTAAAGTATAGGCGTCGAATTTTTGAAAAATTTTGATTAGATTTTGAGATTTTGCAAAAATTATTCAAAATAAAAAAAATATTTACTAATTATGTGTAAACAACTAAAACGAATAAAATAAAATTTAGTATCGTCACTGGTGGTCACTTAAACTCTAGGCATCAAATATTTAATTTTTTTTTTTTTTTTTTTAGATTTTGTGAAAATTCAGTACATGTTTGCTCCATTCCTGCAAAAATGGGAATGGAGCGGAATAAAATTTGGAATTATATTAGATGCAAGTTAATTTGAACTCCAGGTGCCAAAACAGTTTACATATTTCTTGGTTTTTTTTTTTTTTTTTTTTTTTTTTTGATTTTGTGAAACTCGTATAAATGTTTGTTCTTGCATACCTTAAAAATGGATTAAGAGAATACAATGAAGTTTGGTGGTATGATCAGCAATGGTTAAAAAAACAAATGTCAGAATTTTTTGAATAAATTTTTAATATATTTATTTGCTAAAATGCTAAGAAAATTGAGCAAAATTTTTTTGAGGAATAGTGTTAAAATATCTACAGGGAATGAAACAAAATTTAGTTACAGGTTAGGATTGACTTCTTGATTCAACCAGAATAAATTACCAGAATTTTTTTTTTTTAAAGAAAGAAGTTCTCTATAGTCAAATTTATTGATCACTTTGTTACTCTCAAACCTGTAATATTGCTAATATTCTCATTCTATTCTTTATACTCGTACGATGTTGACGAAGATTCAAGTATTTTTGGAAATTTGCATACGTACTAACCCGTCAACGACAGGCACTTCAGCTAGTTATATTAAAGTTGAACTTCATGGTGCTTAAAATCTTGCTTTTTCCTACTTTCTCTGTTGAAACGAATTCTTAGCTGAATGAAATGTCAATCCTGCAGGATCAATAAATCACAATCCCGAAATTCTGCTATACAAAAAACAGTGAGGGATTGCATTCCCTAGCTTGGAGCTATTGTACATTACAGTAAGTAACATATTATTTGTTAAACGAAAGTTATTAATATATTCTAACTGCTGAATTGCATTTGAAATTACATAAAAAGTTCAGTTTTCCCCTTACCATTTTTCTATATATATATTTTTTTTTTTTTCTTGATTCTGCACCCATCTCAAAATTACACGTGTGCGACTGCACATGCCCTAGACCGGCCTTTCATATGCACCCTGTGCATATTTTAGAAATATTATAAAACAACAACAACAATAATAATAATAATTAGTAACAATACCTTTTGATCCTTTGCAAATGAATTAGCTTTTACATCTTGTGCTAATTTCACAGAAACAAACTTCAAAATGTTAAGAAAAAGTACAAAAATTAAATTAAATTGTATGTACATATGAAATAAATATAGCAATACACAGGGAATTGCACCAAACAGAAAAACTACTGATTTCTGCCACCAGTAAAAATATTTTGATAACAAGATAATTTGACATTTCAAAACTTGTTCTCACTTGCTTGTTAATATTTTTATGCATATTCTTCTGTACTTTCACAATGTTGCTTTTACTTATTCACCTCTCAAAATCTTTTGCTGTAAATGTACTTGATCTGAGAAACCAAACATTTTGGGAGAGCAGATATCATTAAAATCAAAATTAGAAAAGAAATATTTTTCTCATATTTACAAACAAATATTTTAAATACGGGGGCTGTAAAGTAATGGTAACATAGGCATAATTCAATTTTTAATGAACTTACGAGTACAACTGCATTCCATTACTTCTATGTAATCAGCAAAGCTCACAACCTTTTACCAAATGTTGGGGAGGCTTTTGAGACCACTGGCATGGTGTTAATTGTTTGTCAGCAATGGAGAGCCCTACTGTGCAAAGTACAGAAGTAACGTCATGAAATAGCAACCTTGGAGGGGTTCCTTCAACTCGATCAAATAGGAAATAGATCAAAGTCACGAGGACTCATGTCAGGTGAGTAGGGAGGGTGTTCTATGATTTTCAACTACCACTGTTGCAATAGGAGATCAATAATGCTTGTGACAAGACAACCATACATAGCCATGCAACACAATAGGGAGATTCTTTTGTAATAAATGTGGAGATTTACATTGCATAGACAGACACAGACGGTGCTGTAGAAATCAGCAACAGTAGTCTGCATTGAAAGTTTATCCTGCAGGCACAGCATGCATAAGAATCACACTTTCTCCTCAATGCTTAACCCATTGTGCAATCATCGTATACAAAAATGCACTTTTGCTAGAGGCTTCCAGCAGTGGCGGCTCGTGACCTGTTTCAGTGGTGGGGCCCCCAAAAAATAGTGCCAGTTCAAATCGGGAAAATACATACATATAGAGCTGGGGCGGATTGTTACCCATTTCAGTGGAGGGGGCTTTTTTTTTTTAAGCTCGAAAAGGTAAAACATATGAATCACTTTTGTAAACAGTGTGAATACATAAAAACTTTCAAATAACAAGTTATGAAAGGCGTATTGGTTTCCCCTTTAAGTTTTCATTTAAAGACAGCAGATTTATTTTGCACCAAAAAACCTTTTCCTCCATTTTTCTTTCTCAAATAGGTACAATATCAAAATTTAATTTTTTTTAATACAATACCAAAAAAGTATGATTTTCTTGAATACAATATTAAATTTCACAGTTGCATGTGTATATTGAAAAACGAATTGGTCCATAATGTTTCACCTTCAAATAGCAAACAATAATAACGAAAAAATAGTATTTTTTGCTTCACATACTGAAAGCCATGGTGCTTTACTGTACCATTCTAGTTGAAATGATCATGTCCTTTTGCCATCTTTTTGTCTATTCGATTCCATTATTTTAAAGACAAAAATTTTTGGTTGATAGGGTCCCAAGCGTTTTATTTTAAGCTTTTCTGCTATGTTTAATCTGCTGAAAGGAACTTGTAATAAACTGTCAACAGAATTCATAGTCGTTAAATATATTTTAATGACAAAATATTTTAATCTACGACCATTTCTCACTCAATTAATACTTTCACTACATTTGAAACTTAAAAAAAATAGTAAAATCAAGTCTGTTTTAAATGAGATAAATAAAAATTCCTGCTTCTTAAAGACGATAAGCAATAAGAACAAAAAGTCACGATCAGCACCTTTTTTTTCGACCTAAAGAACAAAGCTCGCCAAATAGAGGGTTTCCATTGAAACACTTTCATTTCTCCTATCGGGCCAATACTAAGGGGCCCTAAATTGGTGCTAAATTAATGGTGATTTCGAATTCTTTTTTGTGATAACCAGCCAAATATGGTCATCTTATGAGAAGTGATCAATGGTACTCGGGGGGGGGGGGGGGGGGGGGGGGGGGGGGGGGGGGGGAAATTACCCGATATCCCCCCCCCTCTGGCTAAGCCCCTGATTTTAAGCAATGTCCACTGATCACCCTTTGAAAACATGTTTCAGAGTGATGGAAACAAAACTCTTCACTTTCATGCCACATAGCAACTACCCTTCTAAGTAGATCGACTGTTTTTTTGCACTCTACACATCGACAACAGCACCACCTCTTTGCCACTACATCCTATTTGAGCATGCCCGTTCTTCTGTGAGTTTCTAGGTTAAGTTGCCACCATTTAATTTACAGACCTCCTAAAAAGATTTTGAAACCTAGGTTCCCCCCCCCCTCGCCCTACTACCTTGCTTAGTGTAGAAGTTTCTTTCTTTTTTGGGAGGGAAGGGAGGGCTAATTTTGGAAAAGTAGGAAAATTTTCTGAATTTATTTTTTAACCAGTTGAATGGAGATTTTTTACCCCCAATACCTGCTTTTGGAAGATAATTATTTCTATAAACAGAGCTGATTCATCAAGGACGATATATGCATCAGCTTTAATTACCATAGTACTGGCACTAATTTCAAGGAAACAATCACAATTTTCTTTTTGTGTGCGTGTTTTTTGTCACTGTACATTCTAGTTGAAATGATCATGTCCTTGTGCATCTTTTTGTCTATTCGATTCCATTATTTTAAAGACAAAATTTTAGGTGTAGGGTCCAAGCGTTTTATTTCAGCTTTTCTGCTATGTTTAATCTGCTGAAGGAATTGTAATAAACTGTCAACAGAATGTTCTTGCGTTAAATATATTTTAATGACAAAATTTTTAATTACGACCATTCTCACTCAATTAGGATACTTCCACTACTTTGAAATTAAAAAAAAAAGTAAAATCAAGTCTGTTTTAAATGAGATAAATAAGAATTCCATGCTGCTTAAGACGATAAGCAATAGAACAAAAAGTCACGATCAGCACCTTTTTTTCGACTAAAGAACTATTGTCTCGCCAAATAGAGGTTTCCATTGAAACACTTTCATTTCTCCTATCGGGCCAATACTAAGGGCCTAAATGGTGCTAAATTAATGGTGATTTCGAATTCTTTTTTGTGATAACCAGCCAAATATGGTCATCTTTGAGAAGTGATCAATGGTACACGGGGGGGGATGGAAGCGGGGGGGGGGGGTGGAATTACCCGATATCCCCCCCCTCCGGCTAAGCCCCTGATTTTAAGCAATGTCCACTGATCACCCTTTGAAAACATGTTTCAGAGTGATGGAAACAAAACTCTTCACTTTCATGCCACATAGCAACTACCCTTCTAAGTAGATCGACTGTTTTTTTGCACTCTACACATCGACAACAGCACCACCTCTTTGCCACTACATCCTATTTGAGCATGCCCGTTCTTCTGTGAGTTTCTAGGTTAAGTTGCCACCATTTAATTTACAGACCTCCTAAAAAGATTTTGAAACCTAGGTTCCCCCCCCCTCGCCCTACTACCTTGCTTAGTGTAGAAGTTTCTTTCTTTTTTGGGAGGGAAGGGAGGGCTAATTTTGGAAAAGTAGGAAAATTTTCTGAATTTATTTTTTAACCAGTTGAATGGAGATTTTTTACCCCCAATACCTGCTTTTGGAAGATAATTATTTCTATAAACAGAGCTGATTCATCAAGGACGATATATGCATCAGCTTTAATTACCATAGTACTGGCACTAATTTCAAGGAAACAATCACAATTTTCTTTCTGTGTGCGTGTTTTTTGTCACTGGCAACATTTGGTGAAACCATTTGATATTGTCACAGGTGGTTTCTTTTTATCTTCTTTGTAAAGTAGGGACACATTCCTTTTAATATAATAGAAGAGTAAAATGCAAAGATATGTTCTTGCTTTATGTTGTTGATTCTTATAATACACATAATTAGGAGAATTCCATTATTTTAAAAGGAAAAGAAAAAAAAAAGGCAGGGTGTAAAATTAAAAAAGGTATTCCATGGTGACTAACATAACAAAGAAAAATTGCTTCTCTTCATAAAAATTATTGTATTGCAATTTATTTTTCCAAATTAATCTTTATATAGTATATGTTCTATGAGTCAAATTCTTTAAATTCAAATACTAATATTTAAAATATTACAATTTTAAATAAATAATTACAAATTAAATCACTGTGACTAATGTAACAAAAAAGGCCCTAAATTTAACACTCTAAATTTGATTTTGAAATTACCAAGGGGCCAATTCACTTAGCAACTTTGTTAATATTTACACTTTGAAGAACATATAACCATAATCTTACATTCATTTTATAAAATTATTCATTTTATAAATATAATTAATACACAAGTAAGTATGACTAATGTAACAAAAAGGAGCCCACATAAAGCAGCTGTTTCTCATGGTGTTTTACTATACTTAATATTACACTGCTTTATAATATTTATTTACAAGTCAAATTTGATAAGCCCTCTAGTGTCTAAATCCTCAGGTTGCTCAGTTTTTTTAATTATTATTTTTTTTTTTTCAAAGCATATTTAGTCATGCTGCTTGGGCTATTTTTAATATGGCCCAAAAGGTACCCTCCTGGATGTACCTGTCAAATACTAGTAGTTCGATGTTGAAATGCTCACTTTGTTGAAATTAAAGCTCTTTTATACTGCATGTACATTTATTTTATTTACATATTATGTACATGAAGATTTCACATTAAACATTTCTTACTCAAATATCAATAAGCATTCAATTCAATATTCAGTATTAAGAGATGGCACTGCCAATGCATCTGTTCTGTCCACGGCAAACAGAAACTTTCTTGCTCGCGACAGTTTCACTAACAGACACTCCAAAGCAGTCATTGTAATGAATTTTTCTAATTTCTCCAGGATACTTAACACAAGATACAAGACACCAGTCCCTATGCTCTACAAATTGTTATTGTTAGCTTCAGGATTTTCCTCCAACAAGTCGCTAGACAAAGAAACTATATCTTTCTATGAATAAGTGATCATATCAGAAGTCTTAAGCAACTTTATCCTAAGCTTTTACTGTAGCAGGATTATTGAATTCCTAATATGGACTTGATATCTTTGAACTCTTTTCAAGTTTAATTGCAGCAACTTTTACAGCCAGTTTTGGAATAAACAAAGTGCAGATATTCATTGCATTAAAGAAATCTAATGGTGTTTTAACAATAACCTGCCTACTTAGAACTTTTTCCAGACACCTTTTCAAAACTGCATCCACACCATCATGGGGCCCTTTGCCATGGTCAGATTCAATGAAGTTTCAGCTTTCGTATAATGGATTAGAAGTCATATATGCCATTAAGTGTCTTTTAAAATCTGCAGCAGCACTATCAGTCATGAATTCTCTAAACAACATGGTGTGAAACTTCTCCAGTCTATCATTATTAATTGCTTGAACTTCTACAGAGGAATGCTTTTGTACATCTGACATAACCCCAACTACTGAGATTGGAATTCATTGGTATTATCTGCTTTATAATACATGATAACTGTACTAAAGACAAACTAATGTTTGTCAAATAGTATTGTCAGATTCACGAAAGTATTACTTTTGCTAGTGAGCAGGTAATCTAAGTCAGAGCCGGCCCAAGGGGGGTGCGAATGTAGGCGATCGCCTAAGGCCCCGCGCTTATAGAGGCCCCGCTCCTGGGTCATTTTATTACTGTCTCATAAGACATGATAGAGAAGAGGCCCCGCTCTTGCGCTTCGCCTGGGGCCCCGCACGCCCCTCGGGCAGCCTCTGTCCTAGTTCTCATGGCTGTAGCAAGAATGGTTATGTTAGTCACACATATAAATGTTATGTTTGTCACAAACAATAAAACACTTATTTTAAGCAAAAAATTTAAAATCAGCAAATGTTATCATCATCCACATAAAGACCACTTCCTGACTGAAATTTCTGTTTCAGAACAAAATTTTTAATGGAAATAATATAAAAAGCTTGTATTTGTATGGGACTAATGTATCATAGAACATGTATATTTTCCACACCACTGAGATTTCTGTTACAGAAATTTTTTTTTAATGGAAGTAATATAAAAAACTTGTATTTTTATGTGACTAACGTAACACAGAACGTATATTTTCAAATAATATTATAAAGAATAATTATTAGATTTTATAATTAGATTCTTGGTTTATTTAACAGAGGATATATCCGTATTTTAAATTATATAAATTAATATTCAAATAAATATTGGAATTTACATCCCTTGGAGAGTGATCAAACTGCAGAATAAATCAGCAGAAAAAAAATCATCCATGCAGCCTTCAGTTTTGAGAGGTGTATAAGTCTGCCTGTCAATTTGTTTTTTGAACTGATGCTAGATTCAGAAACATAAACTCTTTAGCTTTAAAATGATGTATAACATGAAAGAATTAAACTAAAAAAAATTACCACAAAAGGATTTAGATTTTCCATAATTAAACTAGTAATTGCAATGCTAATGACATTAACTTATGATTTTTAAAATGAGGAGTTTTATCAAACTGAAACACCAGGTACTGAAATTTTAAATTGCAAAGAAAAAAAAATGCTACTAAGATTTTTAAAAATGTAATAGATAATTAATCCAAGAAAACTAGTAAAAATAAAACAGAAAAGAAGAAAAAACACAGAAGCCAGGTAACTGGTTGAAATTTTGGTCAATATTAGGTATCCAGCAAAATTGATATCTGTTGCATAACAAAATTTTGAAAAATTCGATAAACCATAGGAACAACAACAAAGATAGTCATATTAAAAAATAAAATAAAACAAAAGGAGGTCTGTATCTACTGTAAACTAAGTTTTCCTTCTAAACTAATTTGGTGAATACTGAAATTCAATGAGATTTACAAATAATTAACTTTCATTAGTTCAACAAGCTAAATAATGTTTTTCCTGCATATTCTCCAAAGAGATGTCAATGGTTCGAAATATTTTATAATTCAATTACACGTTAGCAATATATAAATTAAGTATGTCTGGTCAAGTATTAAACCAGAAAAGGATACATAATTACGAATAGGTCCAAATATTTCATCAATTTGGCCAATCTGTTGTTTGTTTTCAAGATATATAGGAGCATTAAAGAAAGGCACATCATCGATGACAACTTTACATACTATATCATCTTCACATGTATGTGTAAAATATCCTAATTCTAAGAAAGTAAAATAAAAAAATTTATTATTTCACATAACCGCAGAATGAAAATGCACAAAATCATTAAAGACACTTTGAATTTTCAGGTTTTTTAGACTGAGGGAAGTAAATAAATAATTTTAATTAGGATAAAATAACAAATAAATAAATTTACAGTATATCTTCAAAACAACACATTCAATAAACATGGCTGAATCGCAAAAGATGGAACACTGTTTCCATTTTTATTTATTCACAGTTTCTACAGATTCAAAGCTTCTGTTTCCCTCACTTTCCATGACTTCTATAATATTTTTCCCTGACTTTTTATCTCACACCCTTTTGCGGACTTCATATTCCACTTATTTACAGCGTTACTTTGTTTCTTTAAAAAAAACTTATACATTTTACCTTTTTTTTCAAACGCCTGATGATAAATATATTTTTAAAAAATAATTAGATAACTCAACAAAAAGTATGCCTTATAATAATTTAAAGATTAAGCATATTTCAATTAGACAAGATATGTTCATACATAACACACAGGGTTGGGTTTTTGATGTCAAAAACTGGTTATTGACATGACAAGTCAAAAACTGTCCAGGAGTGTCAAAAACCTGATGCATGTTATTTTTATCAGTTATTAGAAAATCTTTATTTGAAATTTCAAATTACAAAACTAATTAAATTAAGCTTAATATTTTTTACTTTATAATTAATGTAATTACATTAAAATTACATATCACCACTAAAATTATTTGTCCTGCTATGATTAAATATTAAAATGGTATAAATGCATTTTTGAACATACTTCTTATATATTTTTTCTTCTTAAAGTATTTGAAATTTAGGAATACAGTACAAGATCTTTATAACGGAAACCTCAAAACGCAAGGTTTTGCATTACATAGATCATTCACTTATATCATTAAACTTCCCTAGTAAACATATTGAAATATAGCTGGAACACATAAATATAATGCTTAAAAATAATTTTTAAATACAAATACTTCTTTAAAAAATGAAAATATGCAATTTATTAAATATTAAAATAAACAAAATATGAAAACAAAAATATGCAATTTATTAAATATTAACTATATAAATAAATAAAATTTTATTTAATATTAAATAAATTTAATATTGAATTAAATTTATTTAATATTAAATTAAAATAAGTATTATATATTCAGTAAATAAACTGGGAAAAAATTGAAATTACTAAAATGATTAAAGTTTGTTTGTTAAACAATATATTGATTTTGATTTGTTCTAGAATTTGCAATCTCTCAAAAATAACTTTTCTTGCAGCCTGTAAACAGTTAATAATTCTACTTGAGTTACACAGTCTTGTGTTTCTAGGAATTTAAAATATTGATCTTTTATGAAAATTTCTTCGGATACAGAAAGTTTTTCAACTTTCTCTCCAGCATTTGATGCTGTTTCAGAATTGTTTTGCTCTGGCTCTAAAACAGAGGAAAATTATTTCAGCACGGGTCAAATGATTAACAATTTGTGACTTATCATCAACTACCAAAATTTCAAAATATTTTCTTCATGCAGGTTTACAAACTGAGTACTTCCATTTTGTGCACAAAGCATTAATTCAGCAGTTTTGATTTTAACTAATGATGGCTTACATCCAGTTCCAAAACTCAGTTTTAAAATAGTGTTAAAGTGCCCCCAACTTTGTTTAGAAAACCATTCATTTTAAAACCTATTTTCTTTCAAAACTTAAAGAAACATAGCTATTTTTACTTTAGAATATGCTATGTGCATTCCCCCATGTGCATGCGCACACACACAACAACAAAAAAACAAAACAAAAAAAAAACTTTTGGTGATGTTACGCCTACAATATAGTAAGCCAAATAGCAGTGTGCGATTCAATATAAAACAAATCAATGTTTTTAATTTACAAAGAATATTATTAAATAAATAAACGGCTGTTTGGGTAGTCAACAGCAGAAGAGGGAGAAAGAGAGAGGTTTCTGTTCTCTTAAAGTAAAAAGTTCTTCCTCTTCGGCCGGGCTGACCAGCTGTTATGCTGATAATGCATAATGCGTGCATCGGAGAGTAACTGTTTGTTTTAAGCTTGGAATCTGTCTAATGTCTCAAAATTAATTTACTAGAATTAACAAAAAAAAAATGCAGACTGTGGAAATTTCTTTGTTGTGATTTTCTCTTTAAAGTATCTCTTTAAAGCTAAATCAGTATTAAATTACTGAATAAGTTGCCGAAACCTTTTTGATGAGTCTACATATTTGATTTTCAGCATAACTGTAATCTGTTACTATTCTGTAGTCACCACTATTACAATATAAATATCCTCTGGTAAATAAATTAGCTATATTTGTAATCAAAATAATGATTGGTTATTATCAAACTTAAAATTTGCTAATACTTTTTATCTTACTTTCAGGGTGTCCACCAATGTCAAGAGGCAAAAATATAGTATCATTAGTAGCCTCATCAACACAAAAAAAAGTCGCCAGTTTAGTAGGCATTTTCCAAATTTTAGTTGCCAAAATAGTAGCATTTTTGATTAATTTTGTAATTAAGAAATAAACTTATGTCAATCAGCTTCATTTAAGAAATAATGAATAAAATTGATAAATTTAAAAACTCCATGCATTATATAACAGAGCATATAGTACATTCATTTCTATAGAATGATTAAAATAACAGATGCTTACTCCAGTGCCTAAATTAAAAAATTATAAAAACTGTAAATGTAATTTTGTTACAAAAAATAGTTTTACACTATTTTAGGTCAGAATTTTAGGTTTTGGCACTTATGAAAAACTATGTCAAAAAGGGGTTTTTGACATGATAGTTAAAACCATGGTTAAAACTGGATAAAACCATCAATTGTCAAAAACTTGCCAATCCTGATGACACATAACACATTTTAAAATTATTTTGAAGTTTAGAAAAGAAAATGAAATTAAAATAATTCCTACAACTTATAACGATAAAAGTATTTTGAATCATATAAAGAAATACACTTTTACAGCAGCATCTTTAAAAGCATACTAAATAAGAAATAATTTTATGAAACAAAAATTGACTTAAAATTGTGTAGAAGAAATTCTCATAAAACTTTAATATAAAAATACATTGATATAAATTATATAAAGTTTAGATTTCAAAAAATATTTTGTTTAAAAAATATATATGGCAAATCAAAGGAATTCTGTTCATTTCCTTCAATGATTTTTTAATCAAACAGGAATTGCATTTCCATTAAAATATAACATTTTAAAATCTTAAATTTAGTACAACTGCTAAAATAATATAAACTTCCTGAAATAACTTTAAAGATGTGGTTTTTCTCTCCAGGCAACTCAATATCTAAGTATAGGTACATTTAAGATTTTTGCGGTTTTTCCATTTTAATATTAATTCAGTATCCAAAGTTTCTGCTTCAAGTTCTAATTGCTTCTTTTTCTGGTCCAGCTCTTTCATTTCAAACTCTAATTTTCTTTTTACAAACTAACAAGTTGAATTTCTCCAATGAAATCTGATTATTAATTTTTTTTTTTTTTTCCGGATTCCCTGATTTTTCTTCATTTTCCTTGACTTTTTTCCCATTTCCGTGACCAAAATTCATTTCTTAGACTTTCCAGATCTGTAGAAGACCTGTTATTTCTTTCTGGCTTTCTTTGGTGCAATCCTCAAGCGACGATGGCACCAGTGAAGAATGCTGTCGATACATGTTTTCACATTCTGATAACTAAACACACATGCAGGGTTCGCGTTTACTCAGATTTCTGAGTCATTTACCCAAATTTTGTTGACTGTGATGCAAAAAAGTATGCACATAATGGATTTTGCATGTGCAAAAACCCATATCTCTCAAGATAATGGGCCTTTGTGACCCACTTTTATCAGACGTCAGCGCGATCCCTGCACACATGTATTTCAATTCAGGGCAGGATTTATGATACAATCACATTTTTTGCATAATGCGAAAAAACTTGTCAAAATGCTAAAATGACATGTGAAGGTTTTTGCTTTTTTGCGAAAACATTCAGAGAAAAAAAAATTATACTTCCAAGAAAACAATTTTTCTTGCGGCTTTTTAACATTTTTCTAAAGCCTTTTTTCTCATTTTAGCTTTTTTGCTAAAGAATTTTTGTACTCTGCTTAAACCCTGTTTCAGGGACTCTTTATCATCAGTTCAGTAAAATAGATGTTTGGAATTTGAAATTTTTTCACGTTATGGATGGAAAGAAATGAAATATGTTTTTTGACTGGCTTTTGGAAGTGTGTGTATTAAAAATTAGGGATGTAACAAATATTCGGCCACTATTCGGTATTCGGCCTGTTCGGCTGTTTTGCCGAATATTCGGTAGGCCGAATACTAAGTTGGCCGAATATTCGGTCAGCCGAATACTGAACAGATATTCGGCCGAATAGTTGTGTCCGAATATTGCTACACATTCAGCTGAATAATTTCAAAACAAAGAGAATAAAAATGTTTTTAACATGTATTTTTTGATGCATTTACAAATAATATCGCATATTTATACTTCAATATGCTAATTTTATATTATAAAATATCCTAAGTCATTGAATTTTAACTTGAATGAAACATGAATTAATGTATTTAATGATATTACAGAAATGCAGACTTTTCTACTTAGGTGACACTATTTGGTTTTCTACCTTCTTTATGGGGTTGGGGAAGGAGGAACCTTTTCAGATCCTCAATTACAAATATAATTTTGAAAAGCTTTTACATATGTTTGCCAAGAGGCTGTAAAACCCAAAGAATTGTGTATTTATGTATAGTTACGAGATTAATCACATATCGTAGGATATTTATTATATTATAAATATCTCAAAATATAACTATGCTGCTAATAGTGTTTAACTTTGTAAAAGATATTTTTTCATGACCAAGATTTTTTTTAATGATATATTGTTGTGTGTTTTTAATCATCTACAAATAATATAAATTGAATTTTAATTAGTCGATATGTAGTATTTAATTACAAATTTGAAAAGCAACATTTTATTTACAGTTAAAATGAATTTTTAAAAATTTAGTATTCGGCCTAAACTATGTGCCGAATATTCGGTGTTCGGCCTGAGCTAGTGGCCGAATATTCGGTATTCGGCAATTCGGCCAAATCACTATTCGTTACATCTCTATTAAAAATGTGGTGTGAAGTTGAAGTTAGTAAAAAAAGCATGTTGGCTGTTTGTGTATTGATGCTGCTTGAGGAGAAAAGAGGGAGTTACACCAATACGTTAAGTCAGTGGGTGAAGGGGAAGGAATGAGATACCTTATTAATTAGCAAAACCCCATTGGTTCAATTAGAATACACATGTTTTTAAAAAAGATTTACCCCCCCCTAAAAAAAACAGTGGGATGCAATTTAACAGCACTGTTACTGGTAACAATGTTAATAACTGCATTTTTCAGCATTGAAGTATTTATCTATATTTTTTGTAACTAGCAATGAAAACACTGAAATTAGGTAATTTCACAGCATGAACACCACACTTTAAAGGATTAAATTGAGACAGTATTGCAATCGATACCACGAATAAAGGTGAGGTGTCGGTCTATCCCTACTATACAGTACAAAAACAATTTACCAAAAAGTAAAATATGTTGCCATACAACACATCACATAGATACCTTGAACATTTTCTGGTGGTCCACTGTCATATGATCTGTTAAATCCACCTCTACCACCACCTCCACCTCGACCTCTTCCAAATCCACCACCTCTTCCTCGGCCACCGAAACCACCACCTCGGCCACGACCTCCAAAGCCTCCTCTGGACATATCTAAAACAAAAATTAACTTTTTTAATACCTTAAGCAATATTAGGGTTGGGTTTTTGACATGACAGAGGTTAAAAAGTTTTAAAAACCTCTCTTATTTTATTTTATCACACAGCAAAAAAAAATTACATAAAATTTACAACAAAAACTACAATTAATTATAGTATTATACACACAAATAATTATTTAAATACAGGGATGCAAATAGGATCCAAATATTTAGTGACACTGACAAAAATTCGAGGTACCAAACTTTTCTTATTTTTCAAAATTGCAGAAACAAATGTAATTTTTTAGGGATGCACTGAATATTTGGTTGGTATTCGGTATACTGCCTATTTGGCAGACAAACTGTATATTTGGTTCAGCTGAATACTGAAATATTCGGCAACCGAATAGTAAACAAATTTAAATATTCACCAATCGGTAAAGAAATACATATTTTTTATATCATGAATGAAAGATATAGTATTAGTACGATAGTACTAAATTGATTCAAGTTGTTACTTACTAATATCACATGTGAATAAGCATTAGAAACCCTTAGAAAGGTCTCCTACCGAGGTACCCCCCCATCCTTGGCAGATAGCCCTAACACAGCGTTCCACAATCACACAAAAAACTAATATCACAATGAAATTAGTTTTAATGTAAGAGAAAACACTCAGATTTTAAAATTGAATTTTGTTGCTTTTCAATTTTTCTTAAATCTTGTGACACATTACATTAACCTTGCTATTTACTAACTGATTTAAATTTGAAACAGTAACCAGGAAAAAAAAAAAAAAATGCTCATAACAGTAAGTGTTCATAAATATGTAAAGTCAATTAACTGCTAATTTTTTAATAAAATTACCAGCATTTCACTAATATTTAAAAAAGTTATTAATAATATATAAAGGAAACACACTTGGATAATACATTTTGCAGCATTTCAATTTTTGAAGTTTTACACCATATGAAATATTGTTTAAGAAAAAACTAATTAAATTAATCATTGCAATCATATATATTATTTCTCAAAGATGTTTTTTTTTTTTTTTTTTTTTTTTGGCGCGACTAGATCTCATTAAATACTTGACCAAAATAAATAAATAAAATACCCAGTTAAACCTTATAATTTCCACTTTTGACAAAAAATATGCAAAAATTTGGAAAAAATCTTTTTGTTAATAAAAAAAATAAAAATAAAAAAATCATATATATTATTTCTCAAAGGTGTTTTTTTCTGCCGCGACCAGATCTCATTAAATACGTGACCAAAAAAAATGTAACTGACTCCATGGTTCCAGGTTGCCTTGGACGGAGTCAGATGAATTGAATGTACTTTCTTTAAAGATGAGTGGCAACGACAGATAAAAAAATGTAAGAAAAATAGAACATCTCGGGGTTGTCATTATGTTTTTTGTATAGATTGAATGGATGATTGATTGGAGGTAACTAGAAATCAGTGATGCTGCTTACGCGTTATAACGCGTCAAATACGCAAAAAATCGATGATGGGACGCAAAAGAAAAGTTACAACGCGTCCCCTGGGACGCGTAATTTCCATCATGCAAAATTTTGGAAAAAAAAAAAAAAGGTGAGAGAGGGTGCATTCAGACTGCCAATTTTGGGTAAATCTCTAGTAAAACACAAACTGCTCGTGTTTTACTCGGGGAGATTGACATCGTGAACGGCTTTGTGGGCCCATTTACATGCACACAAATGCGGAGTAACGCTTCCCCTACATGGGGGGAAAAATGCAGGGTAGAAAGATCCCTAGTCGAAAGGAGGCATAGGAGTGTTCGCTTTCCCATGATGCATTGCGAGTTTTCCCCTATACTCTGCTTTTACCCGGGATATATATCGTGCTGTGAGCACACGTGGTTAAGCTGAAGAAAAAAGGGGATTACTTTGACGTTCTTTTCCTTTCTCCCTCCCCCACACTTCCGTTTTCATGTTAGAGGTTGTTCCATTAGAGATGGTGGACTATCGGAATTGAATAAAGTTTTTTCATTATTTATTTTTAATATTCGCTTGTGTAAATGTAAACAATGATTTGTTTTATATTAAATCTGACAATTATTATTTAGAAATGAAATCTATAAGTTATAGAAGCGATAAATATTTTAAACAATCTAGAAGAGAAAAGGGGGGGGGTGGGTGTTCCATATTTTACTGTTGTATATCCCTTCCTTCCTCAAATATATTTCGATTTTCCTTGTGATAAA
Organism: Cheiracanthium punctorium; assembly: GCA_038373885.1. NCBI lineage: Eukaryota > Metazoa > Arthropoda > Arachnida > Araneae > Cheiracanthiidae > Cheiracanthium > Cheiracanthium punctorium. The sequence continues at coordinate 708,062 of JAWZYV010006305.1, read as the reverse complement.
TTTATTAATACATAGTAATTATTTTTTTTAATTAATATAAGATGGAGGGGCGCTTGAACGGTATTTTATTGTAGTTTTAATAATTTAAGATGTTGTGGCTGTTCTGCGAGTACATTTTGCTTTCTAAAACATTTCTACCGATGCAGCCTTTCTCCCGCTTTTTACTGTACATACAACAAGGGATTTTATTATTAGGATTTATTAATTATTAGGATTCAGGGCGTCATCAGGAAGGCTTTGCCGTGAAGGCAAAGTAAATGACAAATTTTTCAACAACAAATTTTTCTTGATTAATTATAATTCATTTTATTTATTTATTTTTTGAAATATAAGTTTTAGGTTATTTATAAATAAGATATTCATACGCATGAGCACACCAAAATGGGTAAGACATGATAACATCAGTCGTGAAATTAACCAAATGCTTTTATATCGATAAGGACCCACTTTTTGGAAAAAAGGACCTGTAAATTTTGGAGTCCTGGGTCCCAAGGACCCGTCTCTTCCAAAGTCTAGCGACATCACTGAGAAATACAGACTTTTTTGTAAATAGTTTGTAAAATAAATATTTAAACACTAACAATTATATGTGGCTTTTTCACGAGTTCGCAAATTCAGTAATATTCATGTTTGTATTAAAGAAACATATCGTCAAAAAATCAATGATGGTCACATAACTGCTAATATTGTTTTTAAAGAGGTTTTATAAAATAAAACAGTTAAAATAAATGTCTACTTTTTGAATGATTTCCAATCAAACATCTAACTGACCCGTGAAAATATTTAACAGAATATTGTGTACTTATAGACACATTTATTCATTTTCACACTATAATATTTACAGTTGTAGTGTTAAAACGACATTGTGCAAAATTTTCGCACGGGTCAGCTAGTCAAAGTTTAATAACAGTTTAATAACGGAAAAAACACTCAAAATAACTGGTGTTAAACGATAAAGTAAAAAAAAACTTTGTAAAAAACACACATAAGATGTTATAGGTAAGAAGATACGTACGTTTCGACCAAAAATTGTTTTTCCTTCGTCAGTCCAAGCCCTTCGTCACAAGGAACACAGGGGGTTATAGGTAAGAAGATATGTACGTTTCAACCAAAAATTGTTTTGGCCTTCTTCAGTCCAAGCCCTTTGTCACAAGGAACACAGGGGTGGGACTGACGAAGGCCAAAACAATTTTTGGTTGAAACATACGTTTCTTCTTACCTATAACATCTTATGTGTGTTTTTTACAAAGTTTATTTATTTTAACAGTTTAATAAATTTTAACCAAGTATTTGGTAAGAATTTTAACTGAATATTCGGTATTCGGCAAAATATGGTATTCGGTGTATCCCTATAATTTTTAGTCACATATACCATTTTTTTGGTTGCACCATTCAACCCCTTATTTGCATACCTGCTTTAATATGCTATTAATTATAAATTATTAAAAGTTATTGAACATTTTGATACATATGTACCTACTAGTACCTTATGTTCCGATATGCAATGATATTCAAAATAAACATTTTGCACTTACAAAGCATTAATTTGTTTTTAAAAAGCACCATACAGATTTTATTTTGTTACTGCCACTTTTTCAGCATCTACATATTTTAGGATATACCTGGTTGCCTGTATAATGTTGAAATATTTATTCAAAATTTATAACTACTCTAATGAAGTACCACTGCTATTTTATCTCATTTTAGCTTCGATTAAATTAACTTGCTAGTTGTTTGTGTGTAAAGAAAAGAAATTCAGAAACTTTTAGTGTTCTTTTCTACAGCAAACATTTTATAATAGAATTCTAAGGCTGGATAAAATTCTAATCTAAAGCTGGGTAGTCTTGTGTTCTTTCCTTCCCCTTATTAGTATCAGTTAAAGTTATCTAATCCACTACAAAATTATTTGGCATTACAGTATTCGAAAAAATCAAAAACTTATATGGTGAACCTTGGTCCAAAAGAGTTAAAATATTTTACATACCATAAAATATATTTAAATAATTACCTAAGTTGGAAATTTAATTACATATAAAAACAAAGAGTACAAAAATTTTCATTAACTAAAAAAGAACACTTTGAACTCTACAGTATCAATTCTGCTTCACATTGTTTCGACAAGATCAACCCCAAGGCACAAATGAGTTACTTTCAAAGAAATTAATTTTTTTTCTTAAAAGGAAAATAAAAAAATAAGATTACAAACATAAGACTTGATTTTAAAGAATTGTACAGCTGTACGAGAGAAGCTTGTAATTTGGAATTGGCGGTAAAACTTAACCAGGCCTGACCTTAGGCAGGGGCAACAGCCTCAGTTCTCACTCCTGTAGTTACAGTTTTCAGGGAAATATAAAAAATCACAAATATAGCATTTCTGTGTCATGTAATTTTTTTATACATTTTAATAACAACGAATTGTGGAATTGAACTTCCAATTCATTGTTTGAGGGCCTTTCCTGGCTCCATTGGACATGGTCTCGTCCAGTCTGTCTCATCAGATCAGAGACTGGGGGCCATGCAGGCAAGAGGGGGAAGGTGGGGATGTGGATGTATGTTCTTTCGCAGTCATCGTAACTAACACATTCCACTCTTCGCCAGCAAGCGTCTGTCATCATTAGTCATGCTTAAACAGAAGTTAACTGCAGGGTTGTTAAAAAAAAAAAAAAATGGATTTTTTGTAAAAAGCCCAAACCAGCGGCTTTTATTAAAAAACCTGGTGTTTAGGGTGAAAAAACCAGGGTTTTATTGGGCAAAATTTAAATTTTTGGTACTTGAAAATTTGCACATATAAAAATCTAAACCTCAAACCATAGACAAACATAAAATTATGGTTTAAATCACAAAGGGAACTTTGCACTGCACTCCAAAAAAAAAAAAATAAATAAATAAATGAATAAATTTGTTTCAAAAAACTTTCACAGAATATTCTTTTGAATCAATAATTATTAGTTTAGTAAATGATAAGTAATAGAAACTTTTAAGTTTCTATTACATATACATTACTTTATATTATTACATTACATATACATTATTTTATATTATTATATTACATGGTTTCTACTACATATGCATACATTTCTATACATATACATCCAATGTACAAAATTGTGCAAATAGAAATGTAGTAATGCAAAACATTATGGATATCTTTTTGAAAAGGTTTATCTTTTCTACAATAAATTAAATTACATCATCATTTTACTGTTTACCCCTCCCCTCCTAAGAAAAGTGATATAAGTAATAATTTTAATTAAAATATATCTTAAAAAGTTAAAATGTACAAAATACAAAAAATAGCGAATTTTAATAACCACACCTACGCTTATTTACGAGAATCACTAGAAATATTAACTACAGAGGGCAGCATCAACAACATGACGCACGCTACGGTTGATGAAGTATGGAATGACATCATGCGCAATAAGAACGGCGCAGAAGAAGAGGAGGCGGGGAAGAAAATCATTCCCACAGAAACGAGAGACTGATGACGGCTGTGAGGATGGGCAGCTGAAATATATATCTCCGGAGGTTGTGGTAATACTTTTATCAAATAACTATAAAATATATCTATATAGGAAAAATAAAATTAGTGTACAAAATTGTACAAACAGAAATGTACACCTTCCCAAAAAAGTATTTGAGTGTAAGTCAAATTTCTTATATCAGCATTTCCTAAAGCATTGTTCACCATAAAAAGAGCATGATGCAACAAATAACAATAACTTCTTATATTTTAAGCTCTGCATATTTCAAAAACTAATTAGTTACACACTAAACTGAAGTGAGAAATTTGGCTTTTACTTAAATACTTTTTAGAGTGGATATAGTAAAAAAAGTATATGGATAATTTTTTTCGGCCTTAGACAAAAGTTTATCTTGATTTAAATATGAAAGAAAATATTAGCAATAGCACAATAACTTCAGGGTTTTCATTAAGAAGAAAAAAATGGGTGAGAATTTCTCACCCTTTTCTCAAAATTGAGTGAGATTTTTAAAAAAGAGTGAGGTGAGACTGGGTGAGAGAATTTCCTACTATAAAAGTGGTTTGGGTAAATACCCAGTGGGTAAGGTATTTTCTCCTGCCAAGTAAATGCCCAAAATCAGGGTATTTATGATTTTTAGTTATTTTTATTGCATGTAACTGGGACTCCCAAGTCTGTAAGTCAGGCCTAGTTGCATGCAATACAAATAATCCAGTCGAGGAACAATCGTGTCCCCGGAACCATTTTTTTTTTTCTTCCAGACTTTTTAGTTCTTGAAAATCCACTTTTACACTCTGTGATCAACTGAAAAATGGAAGTGTGCGCAATTTGTTTTGAAAAAAGTCCATATTTTTCAAAAAGCCAGAATTTGTGCTGAGTGAAACTGGTTTGTAAGGTGTGCAAATTTCTCACAGTAATACTTTTTAAACGCAAGAAAAAGAAAAAAAAAGTGTGAGATTCTCATGCTGTAGTGAAAACACTGAACTTCACACAGAATTTCTCAGATTATTTTATTTTCTTTGCTTTTAAAGCAATATAAAAAATGAATGTCAAAAACCTACCTGCACATTTCTTTTTAATCTTTAAATAGTTAATGAACACAGAGTTATGTTATAATTCCTTTCATTCCATAATGTATGTACTTCTTTATTTTATGATATTGATTTATTAATCCTGTGCTATCTAATTTGAACAGTTATTACAATACAGTGCAACCAGACCTGCTTTTATTATACAGCCAAGAAATTACTATCACATATTTGAATTTTTGTTTTATTTCTGAAATTTCAAAAAAAGGAAATATATTGCATATTATGTTTGCATAAACATCTTTTCCTTTCTGTAAAAATTAATGGATGCATTTGTATAGCTCTATGTCCTTCACGATTATATATTCTGTAAACAACTACCATTTTATAGAATACCGTTTGTTTGGTCATAGAAAACTTTATGACAAATTTCAACTATCAAAAATTACTAAAAGTAACTTTTAATCAGTATTATAACTGGTAGAAAACAAAGATTTCTATTTTTCATAAAAGCAAAAGAATGGAATTAGGATTTACAATTTGCATTAGTGATAAAAATAATCTTGAATTGAAATAGAACTTAAAAATTTTTAAGATATTGAATGCTTCTACAATAAATTAAATTATTATTCCGATATTTCTTTTAAAATGATGCAAAACAAAGTTTTATCTTAAAAAAACACATGGTTTTTTTAAGGTTAAAAACTCGCCCCGTTGGGGAAAATGGAGGCCGGGCAGCAAATCTGACTATCCTGGTCTAAATCTTTAAAGTTATGCTAAAAATTTAAGGTACTTACATATTATCCCAACGATCTGCCAAGACAAGCCAAGATAAATACCGAACACATGAAATTCTTGATGGTTCGGAATATGATTGGCAACAGTTTGCAGGCACATTTAGCGAAAAAATAGTTTGACGTTTATGACCGACAGGATAATACGCAAGCAGTGGCATACCCAGGATTTTAGTTTAGGGGGGGCTGGGCTACATACAAATACTGCTGAACTGTCATAGTGACCTCGGTTTGTTACAACTCTCTTATAATGTCAAAATATTCGGTACCACTTGACTGTCCCATAGAACACAAGCAATGTAACTCATTATACAGTCATAAATAATTATCTGATCTTTTGAGCGACGTTGTAACCGTATGTAACAGTGTTTCAACTAACTGTAAATAAGCATTTATTTAAAAAAAATTTTAAATAAATGTCTTTTTTGGTTAGAAATAATTTGAAGACAATTAAAAAAAGAAAGAACTAAAAAAAAAGGTACAGTTTTAGTATTGGTCCTTTGGTGCACTTTATTTTTGGCGACTTTTTTTGGCGCGATAAAGGATGCCAATATGGTAACCCTGTCGTCGGATGCTCCGGAGCAGAGAGCATGGTAACCTTAACCTCGGGCGGGCAGTGGATTCACCCGTGACGTCACAGATGTGTTCGTTTACCTCTGGTGAATTGCGACCGTTTGTTCCTTTCATGAACTTTTGGAGCCCCGCTTTTTTAAATGCCACCGGTTTGAGTCGCTGATCTGCCATTACATTTTTTTTTCAGCTCGATTGCGTGTGGGTGCTAGCGGTCCGTTGCGGTTGAAGGTTTCCAGGTATTTCTTTTTTGATTTTGATTTTATTATGCCTTTAAGTGTTGTTTTGAGGTATCAGGGCTTGTTGCAGGACAAGGTAGCTTGAACCTATTCTAATAATAGGCATACCTTGGGGAGGCCAGGTGTAGCGAATAGAAACTTTGTTACGACTTTATGTAACAATGGCGATTTATTTCTGGAGTTTTTGAGGAAGGTAGGGATGCTTAGAAAGGAGATTAATTGTTTGAAGTGTGAGGGGGTTATGAAGGTTGAGCCTAAAAAGAGGCTTTCAGATGGATGGATGGATTTTTATTGTTGTATTTATAGTTATATTGTTTTTATGTGCATAAATGTTTGGTTTTAAAGGAAACGGAGGGGTTGGGGGGGCTGTCCCCCCCATAAAAACATTTTTGTGTTAATTACTGTGGACGTCTCTAACCATTTTATAGTTGTTGACGTAAACATTCTTAATGCATTTTTATGGAGTGTCACGTGAAGCAGGGTCCTCGTCGCACACTCCGGTAAACTGCATTAGCGCAGGCAGATGGCTTCAGCCTTTCATTGTATGTGCTGTTGTTTGATCAATTTTGACTAAAAAAAAATCACTTTTTAAGTCCGATGTTTTGCGCTTCCGCGCTGTTTTTTGCAGAGTAAATTTTTAAAAAATGCATTATTGCTAAATTTTTAACTTAAAAAAACAGATTTCAATGATTTAATTAAAAATGTAATCTCTTTAGAAAGCCGATTTTTTGCGCCATTGATTACTTTCGGCAAAGCCGGGTTTGCATCGGGGTTTCGTCAAAATCTACAAATCGGCAAACCCGGGGGTCTACCCTTGGCGACAAAATATTGTCGCCAAATCAAAAAATCGCCAAAAAGGACCTATACTAAAGCTGTTCCCTTTAAATGACTGAAGAAGACACCAGTAAAATAAGAAACATTAATATAAGGGTACAGCTTTAGTATTGGTCCTTTGGCGCGCTACATAACTGTCAGTGAAAACTAAAATCTTTACAGCACAAAATATACACACATTGGATTCACCCCAAACCTTTCTGGCTAGGGGCATCGCTCGATACGTTTAACTAATGCACAGCAGAAAAAATCAGAATACCACTTCAAATGTTCCAAATCGATAGAATTACACATTACAATTAGAGCTTAATAATGCTGCCAGGCTCACAAAAATTTCTGGGTAGGTCACTGATATAGACATTAAACATCAGATAATATAAAACTATATGTATTACTAACTGCTTGACAAAAAAGATTACCTGTTAAAATAGCAATATCAAATCAACAAACAATTTCAATGTGATGAGCGAAAAAAGTAATCGATCATATCATTTCTGAGTCCGAACACGTTGTTTACAAGGTTTACAACAATGAAATAATGTTGCCACCAATCAGGATAAAAACTGAAACCGGCTATTCATTCGGGCACTTCTAACACATACGGATAAGGACACACCTTGTGAATGACATCAAACTGATGTCAGATAACGTGCATTCATACTGGCCGTACCGTGTAATAATCCGCAGAAGAGCGTTTCCAGAGCTTTGTCCTGACTTCACACTTCGCCGGCCTACGACTTGATTTCATTGGGCTCCGCAAGCTCGTGCGCGGACAACAAGACAAATTTGGGCTGGGATGCTAACCGTCTATGGATGCTATTGACAGTCATTATAAACCAGTTTTAATGAAGATTCAAGTTTTTATAAACCAATAATAAAACTGGAATCGGTCAATAAACTCGTTTGTAATGACGGTCAATGAAGTATGCATCCCATATCGGGCTGTGTGGTGAAGTGCGTATTCCCAAAGATAACTCCAGTTATTAGGATGTGCTCAGGTATGACTCAGTAAGGAGAGTCGACAGTCGTTGTCTGATCTTCGATGGTGCAAATCTTGCTTTGCTTGTCCTGCAAACTAGCACTGGGACAACCTACGTTTCAAAGTGAAAAAGAACAGAGCGGGGACGTCGCTATGGGGTCCTTTCACGTGACGTCACAGCCTGCCGAATACGTATATCACGTGATCTACCTCCATCGTCTGCTAGCATCTAGGGAGTTTGTTTTGATTTTAACGGCGATCTCATGATGGCTGAAAGTGGTTATTTAAGCCTTGCTAAGCAATATAATAGATCGAATAGAAATAAAAGGACTCGCAAAAGGGTTTTAAAACATTTTAATAACGATATAAGTTCAGTAGTCAGCAGTGGCGTAGCCAGGATTTTCTTTCGGGGGGGGTCCAAAATTTTTCCTTCGAATATCATGTAGTTAAGATGAGCGGGGGGGGGGGAGTTTGTATTAAAAAATGAGTTTTGACACTAGAAATTAAAAAATACAACAGAAAATATAAAGAAACTTACATAATGCTTGTGAATTCTTCTCTATTTTGGTAAGCAAAGGAAATAAGTGACATTTGATGTAAAATAAAATGAATGCTGGAGAAATATCACTAAACACACCGAAAAAAATAATCCTCAATAAATTATTAGAAAATTCAAAGCAAAACTTTTCGATTTGTCATTGCCAGTCTTTTGACAACTTCGTCGGAGTTGACATATTCTCTATCTTGATAAATGGCGAGAAGTGTCAGTCCTACAAGACGTTCTTCACTCATTTTATTTCTGAGATAAGTCTTTATTCTTTTCAAGCATGAAAAGCTTCTCTCAGCAGAGCATGTAGTGACTGGGAGGGTATTTAAAATGGTCAATAAATACTTTATTATCGGATAAAAGCTACCATCACACGATGACAGCACATCCAAGGGATTGGTCAGCTTGGATTCATCTTTGGCCCATTTATCGCACCATAACATGTACTCAGCCTCCAGTTCTGTCCGGGAAAATTTTGACTGCAAAAAAATCTCCAGATTCTGAAGTTCCTGAATACTCGAATGTTTGAGTTTGGAAGGTAGAAGAAGTTCTAACGCAGATAATATTTTAGTATTTTCCTTGTTGAATCGTTTTGTTAGATGTGCTATGAGTGTGTCCAAAGACGGAATGAATAAAGATATACGGTAGTAATCGAGAGGGCTCTCCGCGTTAGTATAATTACTCCTGTGTGTTTGCAGCTTAGTTAAACGGGGAATTTCAATATTTAACCAAAGAGATCTTGCATTAATGTCTGTGCTTTTTCAAATATTTCTTTGAGAAAATATTCGTTTGGCTCTTCTCTTATGAGTTGCAATCTTTTAATGGCACTTTCTGCGTGATTTAATGCTGAGCTCAAATCTCTTGTAGGGCTTTGTAAGTACACAGACAAAGTAACAGTGAAGCTTAAGAGTTTTTCACTCGTTAAAAGGCTGATAAAAAAAGAACTTTGTTTCATAGCAGCTAAGAATGCAAATGCCTTGGAAGATATAGCACGACCAGTATTAGTCAGTTCTTCAAGGCACGCTACAATTGGTTTTAATAATTCCACAAAGACAATGATAGCATCATGCCTCTCGATAAATCGAGTTTCGCAAAACTGAATAAGTCGGGTACGTCTGCACTCGGGTATAAATTCCGTAATTAATTTTTTTAGTGTATCACTCGCTATAGTGGTATTGCGCATGAAATTGATTATATCATTAACAACACCCAACGTGTTTCTGACTTGCGGTTCAGAAAAGGACGAGGACAAAGCTAAATTGAGTCTATGAGAGGCACAATGTACAAATATAGCTTTTGGATATGATGCCTTGATACGTGCCTGTACCCCATTGAAGCACCCACTCATTGAACTCGCACCGTCATAACCTTGTCCAACTAACTTTTCTAAATCAAAGCCAAGTTTTGAGCATTCGGCTAAAATTAAAGCAGTCAATCCTTCAGCTGTTAGATTTGTTGTCGGCACAAACCCCAAAAAATCTTCGTATATCGCATTTTCACAAATATAGCGAATGCACAGTACAACTTGTTCAATTCCCGAAAAATCGCATGTTTCATCGCATATAATTGAGAAACAGCTAGCTCGGTTAATTTGAGTGGCTATTTTTTCTTGAATTATGTCACCACAAATGCCAATTATTTAAATTAATTTAAAATATAAATCCTTTTTACCCTAAATAATAAGTCTGACTATATCTTGGGAATTTGATGTTTGAAAAGCTTTAAAATTGTTCGATATGATTTCTCAATAATCAATTAAGACTAAACAGGAATTTATTTTAATTACCTCGCTTTCTATCAAAACTAGGAACATAAAATAACTATCATTAGATTCATCCTATAAAACTATTTCAGAATGATTGTACGTCTAGGATTGTTTTTATATTTCAGTTTTTATTCTATATTCTAAATTTTATATTTAATATTTTACACTATCTAATGAGCTATTTACACAGAATTTACAAACTTAGGAAGCTTGCTTATTAATGCCAATAAAGAACGCACGCGATGGCTATAATAAACCTATACGAGGAATACCTTGTGTGGAGGTCTTTCTAAAGGTACCTATTATGTATTTATGCTATATTCGAAGAAAACTACACGATATTCGAAGAAAACCACACTTCTAAATCATTTTTATCTTAACTATAAAAATGTTTCTCTACTAGTACAAATATAAAATAATAAAGAATGAAGATATAAATGTGGACAATCCTCAATTAAGATTTTTTGACATAGATAAAATTTATTAAATTTTAACTCATGGTGTAGCCTCAATTGTCCGTATGATTATTTTAATTATTGGTATTTCATACAAAAAAATAAATAAATAAGAACAAATAAGTAAAAAATAATTAAATAAATACACCCTCCAAAAAAAGTATTCGAGCAATAGAGAAATTTCCTATTTCAGATTCGCGAATAATAATCGAGTTTTTGAAAAACGCACAACTTGACAGAAATATGGAAAGTCATGTTTATACATAGCCTAATTTGTATTGTATAATAAATAATTTTTAATATACGAAACCAACGTAGGAAATTTCTCTCTTGCTCGAATACTTTTTTTGGAGGGTGTACATAAAGAAACTTACCTTAGTCTTCTTTTGTGTGATGTTAAATTCTCTCGACAGCAAGAATGTAAAAATTCTATAAAAAGAAATTCGTCTCAAAGCACACGGAGTTCAACCTCTATGCCGAATTCTACTGTCTCGTAGCAAAAGTTTCATTCCTCGGCAGAACACATGCAGTTGTTCTCAAATAATTAGTTTCGCTGATAGCAACATGCTCAAGCATACACGACACCAGCGACCAGCGTACGGTGGGTCTTGTAACATATTTGTTAACAGGCATTCAGATTTTGTTGTGTGGATCCTATCCCATACAGATCAAAGAATATACAGATGCTTAAAACTGAGATTGCATCCCAGCATGCCCTGGAGATGCCATTAATCTTATAACTCTTTTGTAAGTTCAGGAAATGATCTGTGAGTGGACAATGTCTAGTCTATTCGAAGGCTCCTGGATGCCTGGTTTATAGTTTGAGCTTTAGTTTAGTCTAGGTGAAAACCGGAATCATTTTTGTTCCAATAAGCTAAGCGGTTCCTTTTCCCGCGGCTTTTGACCTTCTGGTTTCAAAACTGTATTCCGCAGGGAGGGAGGGGTGAAAAGATTATTTCATTCTTAAAAGCGGAAAGAAAAAGTTGTCGTCAAATTTATTTGGGTTTCTTTCTATGATGACTAGTGCCCACCCAGCTCCTCAAAACATCATAATACAACAAATGACAGTGCAGGTAACTGATTGCCCTGTATATGGTGTGTACTGGTTTTTCCCACTAGAGACTAGAGAGTAACTTATCACTGAGAAGTTTCACGGTATATATACCATTTAAGAAAATAGGGATAAGCTCCTTTTTCCTCTGTCTGTCTCTTTCATTTCGGGGGGGGCATTTCGGGACCCCCCCCTTGGCTACGCCACTGGTAGTCAGTTTTGTAAAGATAATTTTTGTACAAAGGCATACAGATTAAACTCGCAAAATAAATTTGCGATTTGTATTCGTTAGAGTTGGAATGTTAAAGTTTTATTGTGAGTATATTTTAAGTCTTATTGTTTCTTTACGCCTTTATGTTAATTATACTCTTTTGCAATAGATAAACTGCAATTCATATTCTTTCTAACACTGCTGATTAATGTACATTACACAGTTATACAGAGTGCATTGCAATAGCATTTTCTTTTCTTTTCCTTTTTTTTAAATCACAGGATTTCTTGTAATGTGCTTTTAATTAAGATACCCTACATTTATTACGCTAGTGTTTAAAATATACTACTGTAATATGTTGTACTGTTTGTTGTTTTTTTTATTCATTGATAGTAGTAACATAGGAACAGCATTTGTGCTATGACACTACTCTTTCCCAGGTGGTATATAGGATGATTCAAAATTAGAGGGACAGACATTTAGGAATGGTAGAATACACCAAGATGGCTCAGAATCACATATCAATGTGGCACCGGAAATGTCTTCTTCATGTATGTGTTAATAATCACATTAGAAGAAGTGTTGAACTGTGCATCTAATTTCTTAGCCAAGTTTCATAAAGAATGGGCTCTCCGCTGACAATTTCATCAATGTAATCATTAAAAAAATCTGAATTAACAATTTTTATGAAGTGCCATTTGTGAAAGATGCATTAGTTTTTGAAAAAAACGGACCAGAAATTTCACGGTTACTTCAACATGTCTTCTAAGGGATTATTAAAAGGTTCAAGACTATGTTTCCGACCTCTCATCACTTTGTGATTCTGGACTGTCTTGTTATAACCTACGTTTCCTAAAAGTTTGTCCCTCTAATTTTTGAATCACCTTGTACACAAGAATGCTGAATAGTTTTGAATTCCATGTTTTAACATATATTTATTACACGTAACACATATATGTGCAATCCCTGATTTTAAGAAATTATTGGATATGCTTTAAAAATGGGTTTCAAGATTTTATTTTTCTTGTAAACACCTTCTATAATTTAAAAAATATTGATAAGTGCTGTATGTAGTCGAGTACTAGTATATTCTTTTTTTTTAAACAGATTCCCAAGATTGTTTTTACAAACTCCTTCTCAGATTAAAAAATCAAAATAAATCCCTAGTGTACTAATACATTTTTTTTTCCATGTGTGTATATGTGTGAACTCTTTTTTTTTTTTTTTTTCCACATCTCAGGACTGGTTAGATACAAATAATATATTATAGTATATAGTTTATCTATTTTTTGCTCCTGTTCACGTTGCTTTATCAAAAATAAATTTTTAAATATTTCAAATGAAAATAATTACTAAATTACAGGATTGAATCAGTGCTTTTATGGATTTCAGTCGTATAGTTTAAGAACAATATGCTAACTGATTTTTTGGGAATGACAGAAATATTCATATCTCTGCCTTCTCAAATAAATCTGTTGGATACTCTAAAAATAAATCTCTAATTGCTAGTGAAGTGTGCTACATCACCTAGAAGAGATAACTTGCCAAAGTGTACAATGTTAGAGTTAATTGCAAAAGGCAAGCTGTATCTTTTAGTTTTATATAAGTGAACTTGTCCTGCATAAGACCACCAGCATTCCAAAAAAGTATCTTGAGCTGAGAAATAGACATGACCAGGCCCTAAAAGGACCGTTGCTGGAGAGTAAAAGTCAAGAAAGAAGCAGCAAGATGTACTTGTCGCTGAAGATTGATCAAAGGCTGCACAGGGTGACAAGTGTCAGTCGTTTAGTGAGAACAGGGGGCACCACGTGTAGGCGACCAACATCACCCCCCCACCCAATAGAACACACTTCAATATAAGTACAAATTTACTGTCTGTTTTACTATGTAAGTTTCTTTAATACATATATATATTACTGTATTAAAATGAACACTGATAATATTTAAGTAAAATTATTACATATTCTTGTTATGTCTGATTATTGTCACTTTGTAACAATAAGAAAAACCTGTGTCCATTGTGATATCAAGTAGAGGTGTGCTGGATCGTTAAGTTAGAAACGCGGATATGGATCTGTAAACAGATAACTTGTTTTTATATCTGCAGATACGGATATGAAAACAGATCATGTGTTTCTTATATCTGCAGAAAAACATTATAAAAGAATATTACAAATATGCATTATATTACAAAAGATAATTACTATCGTAAGACATGCTCAATTTACTGATGTATGTTATACACTGGGATGTACAGCATATATATATATAATAATAATATGTTATAACCAGGGTGCGAATTGATGAGGGGATGCCGGGGATTGTATCTGCCGATTGGATGCCGGGGATCCCTGCCAGGGATCCATTAGACAAAGGAGCAAGTTTCAAACATCCTGCTGAGAAACATGTTTTGGTGTTAGGCGATGAACATCGTGTTTTTTTGCTTTGATTAACTTTAAATCAGGTTTTATAATTTTGTTCACAGTTCCTACAGAGATATTTAAAGATTTTGCGATAGTTCTTTGGGTAGTTGGATTTTCCTTTAAAACATGAAATGTGACTTCAGATTTAATAACAGGTGTACATTAGAGATGAGACGGGCTCAGCCCGAGCCCGGGCTCTGTAATTCCCAATTGCGTTAGGGCTCGGGCTCGTGAAAAATTTCTCATTTATTTAACATACTCCTTGAAGCAGATTTTAAAAAGTGATTCATGAGGAAAATAAAAGTACTTGTAAAAAAAAAATAGTGGCACGGTATGGTCAAGCTCTTTGGGTATTTCAGAAAAGCGGCTTTTATTGCTTAGTTAGCCATCAGATCGGACGTTATTTGATAAACATGGATATAAAGAATTAGAAAGGGCATTGAGAGTTTGCAACTATATTTGCCGTTAATTTACAAGAACATCAAAATTTATTGTATTCTATCAATGAAGTAACTGAATTTTTTAATCTTTAGCTGAAATTTCGGGCTCGGGCTCAGACGTAAATAATATTGCTCGGGCTCGGATTAAAAGTTCTCGGGCTCGGGCTTCAAAAAATGAGCCGAACTCATCTCTAGTGTACATACCTTTGTTGGGTATGCATTTTTTGCCTTATCCCAAATGAAATATAAACTTTGACGTTTCTTTCCTTACATATTAATTATGTCACTTATTTTATGTATAGAAATATTAAAACCATGATTTTGACATCTTTTCTTAATAACTGAATAAGTATTTCTCTTTAGATAGCGAAAAAATATAGCCTTCGTTCCATTGTTTATTTTTCAGCAACATTTTAAAGTAAAGAATATTTTTAATGCTACAGACATTAAATAAGCCTTATTACAATTTGATGACAATCACATTTTTATTTTCAAATTAATATTTAACTTCACGGAGAAAATCAAAATCGTTACAAAAATGTGTGAACACCCTCTGTAATATCATAGTAACTATGGATAAAAGTGTGATATGTTTTTGTGTCTAGAAAAAAGGATAGCCACTTTTCTGGAACTGGAGAGCTTCGTCAAGAGTTTGAAGGTAAACCTTTTACAAAACACTGTACTTTGCACTGGCTTGGCGAAAAACAAATGGCGGGCGAGCGATACTAAAGCTGTTCCATTACTTCCACAATGAAAATACAAGTGTGTTTCAATCTGGCTATGAACAGAATTGTACATCTGTTTTAATGAATAGTAGGTTGGTTCTATAGAAAGGAGGGATGAGATAGCTTGCTCCACGGACCTTACATCAGTGGTTTGCTCTGTTTGACAAAATGAATAGGTCTTCACGCGGGGACGTAGCCAAGGGGGGGGTTAGGGGGGTTATAACCCCCCCCCCCCACGAGGAATTTTTTCCCTTACAAAATGTATATTCTTCACTCCCTTATCACAAACATGTATGCATATATGTGAGCTGCAGTAGTCGTAAACCCCCCCCTCTGATGAAAAATTTCTGCCTACGCCTCTGTCTTCACGCCATGTTTACATTTTATTGTCGACTACACATGTGTGTCATTACAATTGGACAATAGTGAACATTGTTTTTAGCATTTCTCTAAGAGACATTTAACAAATTAAAACTTTTTGGAATGTTTTCATTTTTTTAATTACAAATACATAGATACATTTATAAATTTGTTTTAATTAATCATGATACTCACACAAAGATATCACATTGCCATCTGTCTTCAGCACTTACCTGTGCTGATCTTCTTTTATTCTTGCAGCTTATAAAACTGGGCAGATAACTTCATCCTATTTTACAAGCCGAAAAAGTACAAGTACAATGCTGCTACTTCAAATGTACAGCAAAATTGTACAAGCACTCATTAGGCATAAAACTGTATCTAGGCATGAACTGTATCGATCACATTCCTAAAAATAAAATAAAAAAATTTTTAAAGACTACACTTTTAAGGGAAACTCAAATTGTCACTTTATAAAAAAATTTTATTGAGTTGAAAATTCATTTTATATCACCTCTATTTCAAAAGAAAATCCTATTCTGTACACTAATGCATTATGCCACGTGCGGTCTCCCCTTCCTTAATCTGTCCTTGCTTTTCAAGCTTAAATCAAAACCAAATATAAAAAAAATTGAACTTATAACAATGTACTTTACCATCATTTACACACCAATCTAATAATGTTTGCTGTAAACTTGAATGAGATGAAACCAGACTCATGAACTACAAGAATGAGCATACATCTAAAAACGATAACCAAATATTAAAAACTAAACACAACAATGGGCAAACTGCTTCGAATGTACAGCAAAATTGTCACTTACTGTTTATAAATTCACAGTACAAAATAATTACAGCACACAGAACTCAAAAGTTTAACACTATGTCACAATACTTTACCAACTGCCAAAGAATTATACAGTTTTATAAATACAAGACAGTTTAATGAAAATAAAAACTAATTTATAAATCTTCAAAAATTAATAACATTGAATCAGAGCTCAATTAAGGGAAGTGTAGATGGGAGTAACAGGACAGCTGCCCTGGGACCCAAATTATTAAACAGAAATATTGTCTATGGTAGAAATGCATGTGCAGTGCATGATACATATGTGAACATATATGATCAATCTACACAAAAACCATATTATGTACGTGTGAATACATATGGGCGAGCATAGAAGTATTTTTAGAAGAGGGCAAACGTCAAATTTTTTCTAGATAAGGGTAAATTTCACATTTATAACAATTTGGTTTCTGATGGTACTTACGTATTATCCAGGCGATCATTCTCGCCAAACTATTTTTTATCAAATGTACTGGCAAACTGTTGCCAATCTTATTTCAAACCATCAATAAATTCACCTGCCATTCATTTATCTTGGTAAAAAATCACTTGTCTTGCCAGACCGCTGGGATAATATGCAAGTACTGTTTCGATTTTGCTTAATGATACACTTTTGTTTACATCATAAGACAATATACTAAATCTTTAGGCTGAGGAGAAAAAGGGGGGGGGGGCAAGTGCCCTTTCATGCTCTCCCTTATGGATGCCAATGTGAATACATAAACTTATAAGGGACCCTCATGAGCATTGCCTACCCCATGTCTCATAACTTAGTCAGGCTTTGCATGAAATTTTAAATTTCTGTCCATGAAAAAAAAATAATAATTCCATAAACTGATAATTTAACATGGAAACAAAAAAATTCAAACATTTGTTATGAAAAAGCAATACATAGGTAAATTGCCTAAATAATTGGCTTTATTAATACATAATACTGAACATAAATATGTTTATTTTGAACATTTATAATTGCATTAGACAGTAAATAATAGTTAACATTTCCATGATTATTCTTTATAAATTAATTCTATTTATAAAAAGTTATTGATTCATTTTACATCACCTCTATTTAACAAAGGAAAGTTCTATTCAGTATACTAATGCATTTTCTTTCAAGCACTGACAGGTTTATGCAATTGTGAGTGGTGGCGGTTAGTTGGAAGATTTTAATGCACATCCATTTTATGGGAATAAAGTAGCATCTTTTCATTATATAGGATCTTATCATTAATTCCTTTTTTCTCGGGAGGGGGGCAGTCGCCCACTTCAATCATCGGTACTTGCTTTCAAGCTTAAATGAAAACTAAATATAAAAAAATTGAACTTATAACAATGTATTGTATCTTCATTTACACACCAATCACCTAATGTTTGCCATAAACCTAAATGAGAAAATGAAACCAAACAAACAATAACAAACAAATAACTAAACCAAAAATTAAAAACGAAACGCATCACGAGGCAAACTAATTTAACGTCCGTGTTTTATTTCCAAATTACGAACAAACCCTGTTTTGACCCTTCAGTTGAATTCTACTATAAGCACTATTTATGAAGAAAATAATTAAATATTACTTTGCAGCATTTATTCGATGTTTGTTTACGTTCTAAGCCTAATGGCGAATAGCTCGAAAAATTCTACTTGTAACCATCTAATTTGGACAGAAAGAAAATAAACATATTTATTTAACATCATAAACATACATATTCACTTACATGAACAGACACAAATACATACGAAACCTTTCAAAACGAGCATCTAACAAACTTATCCTTTGGAACAACCGATGACCAGAGCACACATTTTTCTGGTTCATTTACAATATAAAAGTTTTACTAGCTGCTGTTGTGACTTTTCCCATTTACTTCCCACCAAAATCTACAAGATATAATGGTTTCTCTGATAAAAAAGTCATTTTTAAAATAATTTTTTGGCCAAAACGCAATGCGGAACAATACAATTGAATGGGCGGGATAACATTGTTTTGCCGACACCAGCTGATTCAGAGGTTTTCTTCTTCTCGACGTGAAAGGACCCCATTAGCAACAAAAACGCGAATAGCGAAGGCCCCGGTCAGAGCGGAATCTGAAGCGCCACGATGACGTCACTCGGTGAAGTACAGAAATAAAGACGGAAGCGGGGCTGTACAGCATATTAGCAACATCAACTTTACGCAGCCAGTTAACCAGGCCGTGGTAAGAATATTTACCACCTGCCGTCTATTAAATACAGAAATCAATTATCATTAGTGAATTTTCTGATTTTTGTGCAGTTATATTGTATGTATATTTTTTCCATACATCTAGATTCTAAATAATATTTGGCTTATGAACTTTTCTTTCATTCGTAATTTCAAAGAAGGCTCCAATAATTACTCCAAAATTGAGCATAAGAATCATCGCTTTTATTTTATATATTTTTGCGTTTAATTCCGCGTACAAGCAGCAGGTAGTTTTCCAACTTTGATTTTGTGAATAATTAATATATTGTCCCGTCACATTTCTGTGTTTGTTTAATACTTGTTTCTCCAATTTTCACATGGGAAAAATCCCAACTACTTTCGACTCTCTGCACATAAACTATCCTCATAAAGGGTTAACATCCCGAATCCCTTTATCGCACCTGATCAACTCCTATTTGCGTAATCGCAACTATGTCGTTTGCATTAACAATACTTTTTCGCATCACACTCCTATTGATACAGTGATTCCAACAAGGCGCTCTCCTTGACCCTATCCTGTTCAATCCCAGACAGCACATAAGCTTAAATCAAGTTTGACATTTCTTTGAATTTGACGCACTAATGCAACCTTGACAGTTACACTCATTCTAAGCTGGCAGCAAGCTTGCAGCAGTCAAGTTGAATTGTCAAGTTTAAATACAGCTTGATTTAAGCTTGAAAAGTGATACTCGCGTGATTTTTCCTTTTTAAAGGAGCGTTGATGGCGCCATCTGTGAAAGAAAATGGACATTAATTGTCTAGCGTCCTAATATTTGCTGAAAGTTCGTAAAAGATGTGTTTTATTTTATATTACCGGTGCCATGTTACCGGCAGGGCAAACGGGGCAACTGCCCAGGGCCTACAGATTTTAGGGCCCAAAAATCTTAAATCTTACAATTTTGCAATTTTAAAATAAAATTACAAAGGATAAAAAAATTCAGAAGTTAAATAATTTTTTTAATTATAAAGTATGAACAATGAAAATAATTCAAATTTACATTTGTATAAATTAATTTAA
The DNA here is from genome assembly GCA_038373885.1 of Cheiracanthium punctorium. Taxonomy (NCBI): domain Eukaryota; kingdom Metazoa; phylum Arthropoda; class Arachnida; order Araneae; family Cheiracanthiidae; genus Cheiracanthium; species Cheiracanthium punctorium. The sequence continues at coordinate 688,072 of JAWZYV010006305.1, read as the reverse complement.
ACTTATTTTTAATTCTTCAAAATGCTCTATATCGATATAGCATACCAATATGTAGGAAAATAACCACATTTGTAAAGAGAATTTTTAGCGTTAAAAAATAGCAAAATTTTTCAATTATTTGCTATTTTAAGAAATATTTACAAAAATGACTAAAGTGTTTGTATTCCATACATGTTAGCAACTGTGATATAGCATTTCGAAGTAACGTTTAACTATCTGTTTCTTTCATTTCAGATTACTTAACACAAAATTTGTGTTAAGTAATCTGAATAATCTGAATAGTGTCTGAGTAATCTCAGACTGTAGTGTCAGTAACTGTCTGAGTAATCTGAATAGTCTTGGAAATAAGAATGGGTTTACTTAACACAAAATTTGTGTTAAGTAAACCCATTCTATATTTCCAAATATGGAAATTCTTCAAAATAAAATACAATTATACTACGAAATTGATTTCAAAATCAGTCGTTTGTCTCGATTTTGGTAAGCAGTATTGCTTCATGAGTGTTGCGGTACTGAAAGTTTTAAAACGTGTTTTTTTATTTTATTTTAATTTATTTTGATGCATTATTTTAATTCTGATGCATCCCATGGAAAAATAAAAGAAACAAATAACACATCGCCCACTTATCAATTTGGCGAGAAAACAGCGTGGTAAGTAACTTCAAACTTTAGTCACAGCTGCACAAGGCTACGGTGGTGGAATCTATAGCGTGCTCGACTACCCGGGCCCGAAGCCAAAGGGCCCGGGTTCTATCCCAGCGACGAACACTCGATAGAAGCAGATTAAATTAAATTGAAATTTCAGCTTAGAGGGGGGGAAATGAGTGGAAAAATAAATTATGTGGGGCGCGTTAGCCATCGGGCGCCCCGTGTATTTAAAAAAAAAATTTTTTTGGAAATTTTTTTAAGCTTGAAATGTCAAGCTTAATGCAAGCTGGGCAAGTGTGACCTAGAACACTTGATTCAAGCTTGCATCAAGCTTACACGATTGGAATTTTCAAGCTTATTGACTTGATAAATCAAGCTTGCTGCAAGTTTGCTGTGCTGTTTGGGATATATATGTCACTGCCAAAGCCCGAAGTTCGTCCAGTTCGCGATTTGGCTGGCCGATTCGCGTTTTGGCCAAAGTCCGAAGTACTTGCAATTAATATTGTATATTCTACTTTGGCTGGCCATTTCGCGAAGTGGCTGGGAATCCTTGACCAAAGCCCGAAGTGATAATGGTAGACTGAGCAGTAGGGTGGATCGAAATTTTTTTTTTTTTTCGAAATCGTTATCTCCTGTGGTCTCAAAAGTTGTATATTGATATGAATAAGACGTGTGTAAAATTTGAATGTTCTACGATAACGTCTTGGGTTTGCGCATCGAGCTTGAAATTTAGAAATTTTTTGAAAAATGTGACTTTTTTAAAAAATCGACCAAAAAAATTCTTTTCCGAATTATTAGGCTCCTGAGACTTTAGGAGTTGTAAATTGTTATGAAAAATACGTATGCAAAATCTGTAGGGGCTACGACAGTTTCTGGGGATTGCACATCAAGCTTAAAATCTATAAATATCTGAAAACTGTGTGTTTTTTGAAAAAATTATGTAGAAAGCAAACTTTATTTTTTAAAAATAGTTTAGTCCTTTTATATGTTAAGAAATGTTCAGAAAAGCTCAGTAAATCCCCAAAAATGGCTTTACGAATAATTAATGCACACGTTATGCTGTCGTTGTGTTTTGGGCGCAGTACGCAAGCTGTGCTCCAGACAACTAGCGCCGGTTTGCCTGCCGAGTGGCGATGCACATACGTTCGGTTAAATCAGGCACGATATATTTCGTTGAAGCAGGCATTTAGTTTAACATTTCAGAGAGATGGTGCTCCCAGTTTACTCTCTAAAAAGCTAAAAGGTGGTGCCTTGCACTGCTACGATTCTGAATAGGGTGAAACTGTCTGCAACAGGACATAGAACAAAATCGGTGTTAACAGAACAGCGGGGGGATATCAAAAGAATTAGCTTGTACCAAGTTACCAACCCTAGAAGACATACTCGTACTTCTATATTAATATTTTGTACTTAAGAAGAAAAATTTCTGAATAAAGGTCAGGATCCACCGGAAGAAGAAGGAACCTTAGTTGTGGCGATCAAAATACAGAAAATTTGGATTAAGGCCAGTATCCCTACTGTATCGATCCAAGGAATTTAAGAGATAATTAGAAAAGGTCATGAGCAAGTTCAGCAGCTAAACGAATCGTACGTTAGAGACGGACATAAGTAATGTTTTATGAAGAAAGTGAGAAAAACTCTCCCTTACCAAGCTATTGAATATCGCACTTGCAAATGTACTGACTTTTCCCGGAGCAGGTGTGGCTCAGAGCCTCACATACCTCACGCAGAACGGGAGTCATTATCAGACCAGAGGGAAGCTAGATATGTGACAATTGATGGAATTGTAAAGTAGAGAAGTTTATGGTGAATAAAAGTTGAAAGGTTGGAAAGAGAAATTTCGAGATTGGTGGAGAAAGAGGTGAAATTTCTAATATCCAGTGAAGGTTTCAACTCGAGTCATTGATTTGGAAAGTCAAAATAACGAAAGAGAAGTACGAAAGACTGAAGAAAGCGCTAAATGCCTATCTACCGCCACTTTGAGAGATACGTTCACAAACGACCAAGTTAGAATAAAAATCTCAATGCTTTCAAAAGTCTGTTACACAAAGTTATTATGGAATGGGCAGCAGTAACTCTGGTATCAACTAAATTTTCCAATCTAGAAAGCGGAAGGAATGTAGATGGTGAGAAACCTTCTCAACTGATTCTCAACCCATATAAAGTTAACCCATTTATGCCCAGCGTCCCTTTTTTGGGACGGCATTTTCGCTATTAGTCGAAAACGTTATTTATTTTTCCTAGCCTTTATTCATGAGTATTGAGCCTCAACTCTAAAAAATATTTTAACATGACCAAGTAGGATGTTGATATTTCGATTTTTATACATAATGATTTTAAAAGAAATCATCCCTTGTTCAAGAAGTTGACATCAGAAATTTATCTATTATTTCTGTTATCAGTAAAAATCGAAGAGAGTCGCAAAAATATCCAGGCACAAATGGGTTAAAGGAAGGCTAAGATGACTCGCAGTAGAATAAACGGAAGGCTTTAAAATGTTCTTTGGATTGTGTTTTGATAGGAGGGAGAACAAAACCAGATATATAGAAAAATTTGTTGGCTGCAAATTACACCCAAGTGTTTGTCACAAAGAAAATATCTCGCTGATAATTGAACCTGGTTCAACATACTTTGGCCATATGTCGCGATCTGATTTTAAGAATTTCACTGGAAATTTGGGAGAGTTTGACAAGAAATCTATTGATCTTGGCACGCTAAAGTGCACTGGCGGTGGTGGCGAATCATCGAATTCTGGAAATAACAAAGGCGCCATCCGAAATCTAGAAACGCAGTTCTCCAATCTAACTAAATCTCTGCAATGCTGTATTTGCCAACTTCACACCATAGCAAACAGCCACTCCGAAATTTGCTGTCTATCCATCTATCAGATGATGGTTTCCTACGATCTAGATTACTTGGTCTTACTAGATCTACACCCTCCAAAAAAAGTATTCGAGCAATAGAGAAATTTCCTATTTCAGATTCGCGAATAATAATCGAGTTTTTGAAAAACGCACAACTTGACAGAAATATGGAAAGTCATGTTTATACATAGCCTAATTTGTATTGTATAATAAATAATTTTTAATATACGAAACCAACGTAGGAAATTTCTCTCTTGATCGAATACTTTTTTTGGAGGGTGTACATACTAGGTCTTATTACTAGATCTACAATACTTGGATGCTTGAGCTGGCATGGGCAGGACTCGGATCGCAGGCAAATCAACGAGGTGGGTCTTAGGTAATGTAGCTAGGATTGTGGTTGTACTAGAGAAGAGCTGCTGAATATTTTTCAAAGGGACTAATTCATTAAAAATATAATTTTTGCTTTCTACATATTTTTGTCAAAAAACCCCAAAATTTTAAGATATTTATAGATTTCAAGCTCGATGTGCAATTCCTAGAAATTGTCACAGTCCCTTCAGATTTTTCATACGTCTTATTCATAACGAAATACAATTTCTAAAACTTCGGGAGCTTAATAATTCGGAAAAGAATTTTTTTTGTCAATTTTTTGACAAAAGTCATATTTCTCAAAAACTTCTAAATTTCAAGCTCGATGCGCAACCCCAAGACGTTGTCGAAGACATTCAAATTTTACAAATGTCTTATTTATATCAATTTACAACTTTTAACAACTCAGGAGATAAAGGTTTCGAAAAAAAAAAAAAAATTCCGATCCACCCTACTGAGCAGTATCCATTTGCCTTTGCAAAAAGTTTCATATTTTTTGAAGCGATATTTCGGGAGACAATGTGATCTGGGATCTTTAGCATTAGGTCTATGGAGCAGAAAAAGACTAACGATACCCCTTAAAGGTAGTTTAAAAATGGAGTACTCAATTTGTCTTTGTATTCACACAAGTTAAGCAACGCATTTGCTCAAGATATAATTCGACATTTTGAAGGGCGCAAATCCAATATTCTTCACGCTATCTCGTTGTTTCAGCGTATACGCTCACTGAATAATTTCTATCATGGCTATCAAACCACTAAAATACTAGGCTATACAAATAGAACTTTGATGAAGGTAGGAATTAACCCAGATAGCACAAACTTGTCCAGAACACGTCTAGAAGACGTCTTATAGACAAGCTGACATGTCCATTAAATATCCAGGATTCGCCCAATTCTCGTCCATTTTACGTCAATATGGCACTACAGGACGCCCATATGACGTCTTATAGACATGTATATGAACGTAATAATGGACGTGTTTGTCTATTTATAGACCTTTTACGGTCGAATCCTGGACATCAACAAAAACCATTTAATAATTTTTAGCTAATTGTATGTAATGATTAATTTAAATTTATCGTTACATCTTAATAACGAATTTTGGAAAATTCATTATTATTATTACATTAACGAATTTTTGGTCTATTCAGATTCGTACCAATTTTTTTAACCAACCTTTAAGTACTTGACCCGCTTCAGATTCGATCCCAGATCACATTGTCTCCCGAAATATCGCTTCAAAAAATATGAAACTTTTTGCAAAGGCAAATGGATACTGCTCAGTAGGGTGGATCGGAATTTTTTTTTTTTTTTTGGTCTTCACAGTAGAGTGTGCTAACCATTATACGCAGCGAGACTTGCTCTGATGCGTCAAAATGCTGAAATAAAGATTTTTTAGTTTCGGACTGGGAACTTAGAAAAAAATATGCATCTATTCGTTTTTGGATGTTGAGTCGCTAGAGAATTTTCTTTTTTTTGCATGTGGATATGAGTTTCTTTTTACACAATACCGCTTTTATAGGAAATAATAATACATAAAAAGTATTTTAAATTTCAAAAGTTCCTCGACAAAACAAACAAACAAAAAAAAAAAAAAAAAAAACCCTCTAGAATGTAAAAAGTTTTTAAACTTTTTGGGGGTAAAATGTAATATCAATAAAAACATAAAGTATAATAAATTCATGCGTCGTAAGTACAGTATTTGGTAAATTGAAAATCATTTTACTATTTCAACAAGTGTAAAAGTTACTTATGACAAAAAAGTAACTTTTCCATATTTTGTCCATTTTTGGACTTATACACACATCCATTTTATGTCGTATCACTGACATAGTATGGATCATCTGGAATACGTCCATTAATGGACTTATTCAGGATATTCTAAGTCTAGTTTTGATCTATTCGTGGACATATTCTGGATTTTCCAGATTATATCCATAAATAGATGTCTTATGGATGTCTATGTATAGACATGGATGTATTATGGATGAGTTGGATCAGAAATAGACATAAAATGGACAAGTGTGTTATCTGGGGCGCGTTCGAGAATTCATCGGTTGTGCACCGGTAACACCGGTGCACGACCAGAGCGTTCGAAAAGGCGGAGCGTGGGGCGGAGCTCTAGAAGTAACCGCGTTCGAAAACGTTTCGGTCATGTAGCGGTTGTCTGCTCAGCGTGACCAGAGCGCAACCAGAATGACCCTGCTAGCGAGGTGGGTTATTCCGGTTATTATCGTAGTGTTGCCAGCGTTTATTTTTGTTTTCTCGGCTTAGAATCCGATGTGGTGAGGATGACCGAAACCGGTTGACAACCGTGACGTCACTTAACCGGAGAATGACCGCGACCGGTAGCACCGGTGCATAACCAACCGGTGAATTCTCGAACGGGCCCCTGGGAAGTTATATCCTTTGGGACTAGGCACTCCAGACAGCCAAATTTGTTTTGTCTTGTATTTGTACAATTTGACTTATATGTGGTGGGGACATCCGGGGCCGTCGTTATTAGCAATTGGTCCTGCTTGTTCGATGCCTCCTTAAAAGTAAGTGATTCAGTGAAGCCTGTTATCCCCATTCACACTGTTCTATTAAATTTTATTTTATTTTATTATTTAAAAATAATTTTGTTATAGTCTTTACATAGTGATTTAATGAAAAGTGATTTAGATGTACACCCTCCAAAAAAAAAAAAAAGTATTCAAGTAAGAGATAAATTTCCTATTTTAGATTTGCGAATAATAATTGAGTTTTTGAAAAATGCATAACTTGACAGAAACATGGAAAGTAATATTTATACATAGCCTAATTCATATTTTATGATAAAAAATTTTTAATATACGAAACCAAAGTAGGAAATTTATCTCTTACTCGAATACTTTTTTTGGAGGGCGTAGGTAATGATTTTTTGAAGATTGCACCTTTTTCTTTAATGGAAATATAAACAACGAATTCAGACGTTTAGTTCTGTATGTAAAGGTAAGTGTACAGTTGTTTTATTTTGAAGTTCTACAAATTTATGGGATATAAGCATGTTTTGAGAATTAATATTATTTGTTATATATAAATTATTTTAATCTGTAGTCGTATTACTTGGGTAGTTCATTATTCTGGTAAATAAGCATGTCGTTGTAATGCTAGTTAGACATTCTTGTCTGTTTAATTTTTCAGTTGAGAATGTCACTTATCATTTATTAGATATACATGAATTATGTGATTTACACTTATGTGTGATATTGGTTTCAGTGCAGAGGTAGTACTGTAAAATAAAAGTTATTATTATTATTTTTACACATGTGTATGTAGGAACTTTCATTGTAAATATTTCGTATAAGCGGTCATTATGTTCAATTTCAAAGTTTGATTGAGATATTGACAAAAAAATCTTGTATATAATACTTGAAACAGCTATAATAAAGAAAAATTAATTCAGGGATCGTTTATTTTTAGTTTACTGTAGTGTTTAGCGCAGCTCGTGAAGAGGGGTATCCCGAAATTTTTCAAATCCATGAGCTGTTATTTATCTGCGGGGACGAGAACATTGTCTTCCAGAGCCAGTTAATAATAATAATAATAATATGTTGAATATATTATACAGTATGGTTTTCTAAAATTTAATATTTTTGTTTGAAAAAAAAAATTATGGAACTGAAAACGAAAATTATAAATCATTTCCATTTCGTATTACAAAATTTTTGATAAATAAACTCATTTGAAATAACCAAAATAAAAATAGTTAACAAACACTTAAAACCTTTTCTGCTGAGATTATTAACCGGTGTATGAAAACATGGTGTTTGACCGTACACTGTTACGTGATTCTTAATCTTTTTGATATCTTTTATCTCTCCTTAAAGTTCGTACTACTATTTATGGGACACCCTTTACTGTGTAATTTATTCTAAATGTTTCTCGTTACATTATTTTTAATTTAGGTGTCAAGAAAATGCAGTGCACCAGGTTGTATCTCTACATCTAATTATAGCAAACATTATCCAAATAACCACGTCTTACAAAAGATTAAAAATGAAATATTGTAGCAGTACTTAAAATGTGAATTGTAAATGTCTAATTTCTATTTCAGCACCCCGTCACATATTCTGTTAATGCATTAACTGGACAAAATTTAATAAACACAAATTTAATAACCAGTAGCGTAACCAGGATTTTATTTCGGGGTGGGGAACTGTATATCAAATTGTAAGCTAAGTTTCAATTGTAAGCTAAATATCAGATTGTAAGCTAAGTAAAGGGTCCTATTAAGGGGGGTTGTACCCACACTCTTCCCTTTGGATACGACCCTGTATAACTATTAGTTAATTTTAATTAAAAAATAATAATGGTTGTAACTGTTTTAAAAATGTGAAACTTAAACATTCGGTATAAAGAAAGGCATAAAAATGTCTGTATGAATAAATTGTTTATCATTGTGTATTTGTTTACTTTAATGGATACTAAAAATGAGCTTTATTTGCTTAATATATATTAAAAATCAAGCTAAAATAATGAATTCTGAGAGATTTGTATTCCCATTCCTTCAAATTAATGCATCTATTTTTACATGATGTCCACATGTATCATAGTAAAGGAACTAATAATGAGTTCGTACTTAAATTAGTAGCACAATTATGACATAAAACTACATTAAAAGACGTTTTAAAGCATTGGAAAGCTTAAAAATTGCTTGATGTGTAGTGAAGACGCAAGCATCCGTAGGACTCTTTGAATGACTCATCGAAATATACGCGCAGGCCCATTACAAATAGCGACGGCCCCGGGACAACTGCATGGTTTTCAGTTTTTCCGCAAGCTTGGCATGGCACATGCACAGCACAGATCATGTAAAAGGCAGGCAGGCAAGGCATACTTGTATGGAGTATATGGCATCAGGATGCTTTATCGATCGTAAAGGATTTCGTTGTTTTCATCCTGCGATTATGCAGCAGACATGGGCCCAAAGGTTTTGGATGCGTTTTTTTGGTATTACATCGTGTTAAATTTTTATAAATCGGGTGAAAATGAAAGAAATATATAGTCTTTTTAAAAAGTCAACATTCTTTTCATTAAAAATACATCACAGTCTTTCATAATGGCCTGCTAACCTTGTTCATTGAGGTTAGTTTTTTTTTTCTTTATATTGGCGATTGCTACTCATTTTGAAATAAATATAGTCTTTGTGTATGTATCTATTTCTCTATGTATTATAAGTTAACCCACACTGTTTTTCGTAAAACAAAATTTATAATTTACTGCGGTTTTTAGAATTATGATCATAATTTCTGTTTTTCTAATGGAGGAAAATTTTGAGAGTTGTGTTGCTTATAACAACATGATCACGTATATAATTTTTTTTCGCTGTTTTTATTTCGCATTGTAAGAAAAAAACCTGTGTTGAAAATGGAATTTTAAGTTTTAGACTTAAACATTGATCATATATATGTACAATAAATTACAAAATTACGTAAATTAAGCAGAATTTTACAGCATGTATTAATATTTTCGGAAGAAGATTACATCTAAATGAATACAAAGTTTCAATTTTTATATGGTTTCAATATGTTTCAATTTTATTTCCCTCACAGAGGAAAAAAAAAAAAAAAAAAAAAGTCGGTAGAATGTACTTCTCACATTAATCGGATCATATTTCAATGGTTCTCAAAACAAAAACATCCCACCCAAAGATCGCATTTCTGAGGCTATACAAAAATAATTACAAATGGAAATAATGATAAAAACAACGCTTTTGCATGAATACATGGCACTTGCTATTGTTAGTATTGTATAGCCTCTACTGTACTGGGGCCTTATAAAAATTTTAATTTTGTATTTATTTGATCGCCAGAAAATTTTAATTGATTAAAATTCTGTACAAAGTTTCACATGACTCTGTATTATTATATATATGTTTAATGTTTAAGGAATAAAAGCTTAGGTCAGTGCTTTTGTATATATACGTATATATATATATCTAAAATCTGAAATACCAGGGATGCTGATTGTAGGATTCTACACTCCCCTCCCATTATGAAATTTGGAATATTTTTAGAAAAATGATAATAATCAAGACTTCTTGAACGAAATCTTATATTTTCCACATTCTTTATGTATAATTATAATATCAATGGATATAAACACTTTATGTAAAACTTCAACTTACATGTACAACCTACACTATTCACTTGATTGACTTATGGAAACATCATAGAGGTGTGTGTGTGTGTGTGTGGGGGGGGGGTTCCATTGAGTTCGAACCCCTCTAAAGTAAAATTTAATATTGTTTTCAGGTACAGAGCTAAAATTTCAAGGGAATAAAACCTACTTTTTGTTTATATACAAGCAAAAATTAAGTTTTCCATTTTATGATGGGCAGTGTATAGGTAAAACTAGTCTCTAGCTTTTTAAGTTTGTAAGTTTTTACTAGGGTATCCATAAAGGGGGGGCAAGGTAGGGCACTTGTACACCCCCCCTCGCATGTGCAGGGTTCTGTATAAAATGTGCCTGCACAAACATATGTAATATTAAAGACACCGATGGATTTAGAGATGTGAAAGGCCCTAATTATTTTCGGTAAAATCGACAAAGATGGTGTGCACCCTATCATTGGCCATTTTGCTTGATCAACAAAGCAAAGTGAAATGTTGATAAATTGAAATTGCATAAAAGTTACACTGACAAAAACAGATAAAAACTAATATTGCAATGGATATCAATTTTGCTAGATACCGAATATCCGACCAAACTTTCAACCAGATATTCGGTTATTTGGCAGCAGTATGTTTTCTGTTTTATTTTCACCAGTTTTCTTAGATCATTCAGCTATTACCTTTTTCTTTAAATTTTGTCATTAATTTCAAATCTTTTAATTCAAAAACTAGAAATCTTTTTGGGATTGTCTCCATGGAATTAGCACCAGTTTTACTGCAATTAAAGCTGATAGAAATAACAATGTCATTGATGTTCTCCTTCAAGAGTTAGAGATAAATATTTGAAAAAATCAGTTCTTGGAAAAAAAAAAAAAACCCATCTTCATTCAACTACTGGAAAATTAATGTAACTTTGACAAATAATCAATGACACCAGCCAGCAATACTACAGCAAGTACACTAATTCTCACAAGCAGGGTCATTTATTGGGTGGGTGTGGGAGGGGGGATAACCAAATTCTTACAAAGATTGAAAAACCGTGTTCTTGCACAATAATTTTCTCCAGTAATAATTTCCTCCAATCTTAAAAAAAGATAGAAGTTTTTTTCTTATTATCTAATCATGATAAAAATACATTCTAAAAGGTATTGAAAACAAAATATTTTCACAAAACTTTGATTTTTCTCTTTTTTATTATTGGAGTTTTTAGAATTTATTAATTTATTTATGCTATCTCTCAGCATATAATGTTAGGCCGGATGTACTGCCGGATAGTTGTAATATCCTTCTAATGACAATTATCTGGCATATTGGACAGATGTAGTATGTTTGCAGGATATCTGTTGCATCCCTAATAAAAACATCAAATTCATTACAAAATTATTCAAAAATCTTCACCCACCGGTCCATATTTAACCTAAAAAACTCTGCAAAATAAGCAACAGCTAATTTAAAATGAGCAAACAGTGGACTATTTTTAACCTAAAAAAACTACAGTGTATTAAAAAACCTAGTTGTATGGCTAATATAAACTGGGCAAACACTGGCCTGTTTTCAACCAAGCGTGGGCGTGTGTGTGTCTCTTCTCCTGTGGAGGCACTGGAGCTGCAGTGCCAGTTGCTCTTCCCTAAAACCAGCACTGATCTGCAGTTCTGTTGCTATTTTGCATGCGATAATGTGCATCAAAATACCGTAATTTCTTTGAAGTTTCTTTCCTTGATTTTTTGGACCCTCCCCAAAATATAATACTTGTTTACAGTAGAAAAATGATTCAGTACTCTATGTAAAGTGAAGTCATAGGTAAAATCAATCGGTACTTGTGTGTAATACCATCGACATGCCAAGTGAAGAGATTACTCGCCAAGGGTTTGTACTCTGCAGTTCCGTTGCTATTTTGCATGCGATAATGTGCATCAAAATACCGTATGTTCTGCTATGGATAAAATGAATCATGTTTCTTTTAAAATTTATAAATTGTTTGCGGTTGATTTTTAAAATTGATTTACCTATGATTTAATGAAATTTAAATATTTAACAAAGTATTGTAATTGGAATAATAGGAAAAGTGTGTGACATTAACTGCGGAGTTTGCACTAAGCGGAACTGTTATGTGTAGGCTGCCAAGGCACCATTTGATGAATTGTGTTTGTGTTGTACTTATTTTAAAATGTTTGTGTGTGTATATTTAAAAAATGTTTTGTATGTGTTGACAGAATTTAAGTATTTATTAAATAGGTTTATGTTTATAATACCAAAATTTTTGTGTTTTATAAACTGCATATTTCATTTAACTAGAGGCGTGATATTCAGTACTTTATGTAGGTGCTATTTCAGAGTAATGCATTGGTGTTTAAGTTAAATATCAATAACTTTATTTATTTTGAGTCCAGTGCAGTTTGCCAGAAATCATGGATTGCATTTTGAATTGCAACAAAAATGTCTTCATTAGAATGTAGACGTCTCCACATAAACTCAGCCAAATATGAGTCGAGATGTTGTCTGGCTGTTTCACGGTGCTTTTTGTTTCGCCATTTGGCAGATCCCCACAGTCTTTCAATGTCTTGTGTGTGAGCACCGGTCTTTGGATCGACAAAGTTGTATTTGTGCTTCACCTTAAAGTGGTTGAAATGCTCGGCTTCCAAATTGTCTGTTTTATATCCTTTCCAGAAATCGGAGTAGGCAGTAGTTCCTTCTTCAATATTGTTTTTTATTTCATTCAACAGAGTTACAGCCTTTCTGTTGGGCACACGTAATGATAAAGCATTCGTTAGTTTCCTTGCAAATTCCTTCAAAAATCCACTGCTCGGGTAAAATTCTTCCGCAGTGATCTTTTTATCTGGAAAATAGACTTTCATCTATCTCGAAGATTTTTCCGGGGCCAACAATTCTTTCTTTTCTGTATCCAGGAGAGCATTTATGCATACCTCACGCATGTAGTTGTTCCAATGTATAACGGTTTTATTGGACATATCAAGCTGGTTTTTACCCCATTTTATCGATGTCAGTTCTTGAGCCCAACAATAAACAAATCTTCATGAATGGTAATTTACTTCATTCAAACCAAGTTCCTCTCTGGATAGATACATGCTTTTGACACATTACATCTCCATTGTTCATCTTTATTAACATACTATATTTTGTGATCATTTTCACAATTTTTATGCGATGGAACAACTTCATACTTTTGCCAGTGTTTAACAGCTTCCTCTTCTGTAGAAAGCAAGTCCCTTATTTTAATCATGTTGCTTTTAACTGAAATGGTTTTTCTTAAACTAAGAAAGCATTATTTTCTGGTTTCCAGAGAAAACTACGTGTTCGTTGCCACAAAATGTTGAACTGATTATCTATCTTAATATGAATGTATGAACCCCTTTTATATATTTATTGCTTTAAATCTATGTACACACGCAAATGAAAGAGGCAGTATCTATTGGTTTTTGCTTTTGTGGTAACTCGGGTGGTATGTAAATATTTGACCTGAAGTATTTTAAGGTAACCCAACCTTAGCAACGCCAACTAGGCAAAAAATATTTTTGGCAGAAATGCTTACGATATAATACACAAGTAAAAATCAATATATGGCTGATGAGATATTATTAAAATTTTGTATGCTGTGTTAAAGCTATAATTTTTATTCTTCTAGGTATACATCATATTTTTTATTTTAATTCATTTTCCTAAGGTATATTTCATAAAGTTATCTAATCAACTTTGTACATTTTTATTTTGCGATATATTTAAGTAAAATTACCGATTTAACATAAAAAAATGACGTAATTCTTATTATTATTATTTATTTATAAGGACTATATTGCATATCTGGGGCTGTTTACATATCGATGTTTGTTTGTACATGTTTCATTTGGTGATCGTTCTGGCACCATCGTGGGCGATGCACAGCAGGAGTGAAGTACTTTGCCGGTGGTAGTTTTGACTTGCAACCATAAAGAAACGTGTATCGTCAGTTTGGGAATTTGAAATTGTTTCATGTTATGGATGGAAAGGAATGAAATATGTTATTGTATGAAAAGAAAGTTTGTGTGTGTTTGTTTGAAATATGGTGTGAATATTAAACTAAATAAAAGAAAGCCTGATGGTTTTACGTTATAAGCCGGTGTGTGTGTATTTTAGAAATGTAGTGTGTATGTAAAACTAAATAAAAGAAAGCATGCTGGTTTTATGTTATATGCCGGTGGGTGTTATGGACATTTCTGAGCGGTTAATTAAAAAAAATAAAGGTAAGTGCTCTTTTTTTAACAAATTTTTTCGATGTTTAAGGTTTTTAATGTAAATTTTAAATTGATATTTAATGTTTTTATGTTTTCGTTAGTGCTATTTATTTGCTATTCTAATCATACTGACTTTATATGAGGTGTACAACTAGGTTGTTTAATCCACCAATGTTTTTTTTTTGTTGTTGTTGATAACGGGCCAGTGTTTCTCCAATTTATATTAACTGTACAACTAGGTTGCTTAATCCACTGTAGTTTTTTTGAGTTAACAACAGTTCACTGTTTGCTCATTTTAAATTACCTGTTACTGAATTTTCAGACGTCTTTTGGGTTAAATATAGACAGTGTATTTTGTCTTAATGTTTTTGTTTGTAGAATTTATGTGCAATTTTAGTGTGTTAAAATTCTTTGCTTTGCTGATCATGCAAAATGGTCGCTGGGGCTTGGCAACCGCCAAGCTGCAGCGACTGTCGCCATGTTTACATGGGGCATGCACCGTCTTGGTTGATTTTACCATTTGTAATTTTGGCTGATTTCTGACAGTGGGAATTTGCCCACCCTTGCCCATAGCTGCTGATGCCCACACCCTCGGCAATACTTCTTATCACTGGTCGTTGAAGAGCGTTATAATTTTCAGAGACTGACAGCTGTAACTTTGTGCTTTCTGCTGCCCATGAGCCTTATTATATTATGAGCTTGAGATGAGCTTGATGAAAAAAAGTCTTGATATTTTAATTTTTTGGTATTAACACTACACATGAAATGATTTTAATAAATGAATTCTTGAGCAAGCCTTGAAATGAGCATCACTATATTATGAGCTTTAAGTCTTGATATTTTAATTTTTTGGTATTAACACTACACATGAAATGATTTTAATAAATGAATTCTTGTCTTTTGTCTGATTTTTGTTCCCAGGAAGAGAGCTCACACAAGGTGAAAGAAGCTGCAATCGTAAGTTTTGTGTAGTGGTACTAATCCCCCCTAGTCATGTACCAAGTTGCATTTTGGTTGAGTACCGAGTACTCGACCATTTAGTACTCAGCCCAGTATCGAGTACCGAATACCGAGTAATAATATAAAAAGGATCACTGACCAGCAAATGAAGAATTTTTCTTCTTTTGAAGTGAAAACATGTATGTCTTTCAAGTTAACAAAAATTCAATAAAACGTAACATTAAAAAAAAAAAAAAAAAATAATTTGTGCATTGTATACATAGTATCAGGGTTCGCACTAGACCGTGGGATTGCACGATTCCCGCAATACCACACAAAATCCCACTCACAATGACAATCGTGGGCTTTTCTCGCATGCTGAGTTCGATTTTGATGAAGCACTAAAATATTTAATGGGATAAAGAATCAAAGATATCATTAAATTGTATTATTATCAAATTCATTTGTATATTATATTGCTAATTTTGATATTTATAATCTTGTTGCACTGTATTTTTGTAATGATATTAATTTTTATTCTAAAATGTGAAAAGGTAAATAAACGAATAAAAATAAATTTTTGAAAATAAACAAAATTCTCAAATTCTCACTCAGATTTCAAAAAATCCCCCTTAATTTTGAAGGTAAAGTGGGAGAATTGCACCCAAATTTTTTCTCTAGTGTGAACCCTGATAGTATATAATTGTATTATTTTAAACTTTATTATTGTCTAAAAAAACATGTTCAGATTGATACATTATTCATAAACTTGATCATTAAAGCTTCTTTCTTTAAATATGTTTGATGAAAAACTGCATCTGGCATGAATTTAAATAACTAAATTCAATAAAAAAATAATATGTAAAACAAGGGTTGATTTTTAATCATTAGGTATTGGAGACTTCAGTTACGGAATGCTCAGTAAAAGATTGTCATTTAGAAAAAGGATGAAGATTGAAAATTTCTCCCTTCCTCTGTAAATAAATTTTAAAGGCAGAATAATCGGAGTTTTTTGTTAATTATCGGATTTCTGGAGCAAATTAAAAATATTGCAGAAGCTCCATGGGGAGAGAGTGTAAAATTATGTTATTTCTGGGATTACCATGAGAGAAATCACATATACTGAATGCACATATTTTTCAAATGATACTGTCTCTCTGCACAGTGCTTATAATTAAACTTCCCCTATAAACAGCAGTCTACAGTTGAAAAGGATGAAAAGATCATCTCCAAATTTGCACTTGGACACTACATAAGATGTGCTTAATTTTTTTTTTTTTTTTATATATATATAGTTCAGAAAATGTTTGCTAAGTGGCACTTTGCAGCTTGAAATCAACTCTATTAGCCTAACTAGTTATAAATGTGCTCAAAAACTACTGAACAAATGTTGAAATTGTGTGTTTTATTTTGAATGATCCATTTTCAGTGTTAAATCTGTTTTTTCAGTTAAAAAATATATTCCTCTGCTTTATGTATCACTTTATCAAGAATGTCCAAATATAATTTTCCATCCTGTTCCATGCATATTATAGATAGAACTTCAGTAGTATATAGCTGGATATCTGGTAGTTATGATTCAGATATCTGACAGTATTTCAGGTAGTTAAAAATCAGCTGGATAGGCTGAATACCGGATACTTGCCGGATATCCGTTACATCCCTAATTATAATACACTGGCCACTGATTATTTTTCCAGTGGGTGTGTTTCAAAACATTGTCTAACTTTGGCAGCTCAGTAAACTAAAGCCTACCTTTTGCTTGCAGATCATTCTACCACTTTTGATTTAAAAAAAATTTCAAAAATTATATATTTTATAATTTTTGACAGTTTTTCTTTTAAACAATTTAGGAAAGGAACGCTGTTTCAATAAATTTTCAAATAGATGGAATGTATATTTTTTTAGGATTTAAAAAAAAAAGGCAATTAAAAAAAAAAAAGGGCAATAATTGATCATTCTTTCAAAAAATCACTGATCTTTTTTGGAATTAAAAGAACTTTCCAATAAAAAATGTCCAGTCAATAATTAGGGAGATAAAAGCTAATATGTGTTGGGGAGAACAATACTGAGAACAAAATATTTAATAATTTAAAAAAGAAAAATTAAAATGAGCAAGTATTCATGCTATTGGAATTGTACATGTATGTAAAGTTTCAGCTCTATTGGACAGTAGGAAATGGATTAAAGTTTGTATACAAGTTTTAAACTAGAACAACATACACCGACCAGACCACCCTAATGAAAAGCTTGAATAATTATTTTAAGTGAAAAAAAGATTAAATGCATGTTGAGTGTATACCATTAGAGTGATTTTTTTTTCAAATAGGGTCATATGGGGGGATTATGGGTCACTCTTTTTCTGGGGTAAATAATGGTCAGTAACTTCATAGCATTAAAATGTTTTTTTACAAAACAGCTAAATTATGCCAAGTCACCTTTATGCATTCTATTTTCTTATATCAAGTTCAAAAACAATGTAACTATGAAGCAAATAAGAGAAAAAACAGACTTTACACTACTATAAACACATCTTCAAAAATGATTGTCTCTGAAAATCATGATTTTTTAAAGGTTCATGACAGTGAAGTATTTTTGAAAAAACAATTTTGTTGGTGCTATTTTTTACTTGCAGATGGTCTAAGCTTTCCATACGAGTACATACCTTTTCTTCATTATTTTAAAATTAATTTTAAAGTATGCTGATTTATCACCCCAGTTTACTGGGGTAATTCTTGGTCAGTCTTGGTCTAATTTTGGTATTTTAGGTGTACTTTTTATTTATTTTTGTATAAATAATATTAGTATTTACTATAACTGTTATACTTTAATGTTATATTATACTTTAAGTGGAAGATATAGACAGTCCCCCGAATGCTAAACGGGCAAATTTGGAATTGTTTAGTGATAAAGAACTGTCTAATGACAATGAAAACAAGATTGAAGAAGTTGCAATAAAAAATTCCTCCTTAGAAGTTTCAAAGAAGGTGCTACAAGGAATTCATACTGTACGTGAAGAGCAGAAATACTTTGCTGTGTATTATGATTATGGTGGACAAACACATAGCTGCCAAGTGTTCCGTTTTATACGGATTCGTTCCGTTTTTTGAGCTTTGTTCCGTAAATACGTTTTTAAGCCAAAATGTTCCGTTTTTCAGCTTCTATGTAAGGATTTTTAAAAATTATAAGAAAAAAGGAAAATTGTGTACATATTTAGCTTTCGGTAAATCATTTATCCTTGTAGACAAGTCAATAAATTTAATTGAATGATATTTATCTTATTATTCTTTCAAGTATTTATTACATTAAACATTTAAGTGTATTGTAGAAACTGAGCTAAGTATATTTTATTTTTATAAATTAATGCTTATATATGCACATCATCTCTCTACACATGATAATTTAATTTTGTTAATGTAAGATCTTTAATTGTATATTTAATCATACATTTCATGATCACACACTTTGTTCCTTATTTCTGATTTTATGAGCACGTGCTGTGTTCCTTATTTTTTTCTTGGAAGGTTGGCAGCTATGCAAACATCCCCAATTTTCAGAACTTTTTTCAGTTTGTTTCCAAAATGTAAAAGAACAGTTGGGGACAAAATTTTAATTAAAATAGTTATTTCTTCCCAATTTAAAAAGAAATCAATCACATTTCCTTTATTTTATGAATGCTAATAATGTTCTAGTTGAATAAATGGAAGCTGTTTTGAGAAGAACATTAAAATTATAAAATGTCCCCAATTTTTGTTTCAGAATTAGGGACACAATGCTGATTTTTCTCCAATTCTCTCTTCAAAAATAATCTTTTTATTTAATTTTTTTTCTTAAATAAGTACATTAGATAAATTAAAAAATCTGTTTGTGTGCTAAATAATTATAATTTAAAATATTTATTTACTTTTTATATGCATTACTATAAAATAAAAGGTGACCCATTTTTACCCTATATGTGATCTATAATTGCCCAAATCCAGGGTAATTCCTGGTCACTCAGTAATTTAAATAAAATTAATAATAATTCAATTTCAGGTAAAGTGATTATTTGAATATTTTCTAAATTATTTAAACTTATTTCATATTGAATTAAATAATTTTATCTTTCATACTTTTGAAAATACAGTATAATCTCCAGGGCCTGATTAACACTTTCTGATACTATAGGCCCGCTATCATTTCGAGGCCTCCCTCCTTCCTATTCCATTCCACAAGTATAAATAATAAATATTGTAGTTTTGAGACTTCTAGATTTTTTTTTTACTATAGGCCTGGGCCTTATGGGCCTATTCGGTAATCAGGCTCTGAGAATCTCCCTATAACGAAGTCTCCTACAATGAAACTTTTAATCGGAGTGTAACTCTCAGGCTTAGATAACATTAAAAATACTCTCCATATAACGAAGAACTTGTGTCCTTATAGCTAAATTTTCAGATTTATCTTTGAGAATTTTCTTCAGTTTTGAAGAAAATTTCTAATTTTTGGACAGACCACTTAATGGAAGAGTAACAGATGACCTTTTCGATCTTTTAGAAGTGGATGCAACTACTTTTAACTGTTACAGATGAATAGATTTTGAACAGTGTAATAGACAAAAATGAAGGCCAGGAAAGTGAAACTGATTCTGAAAATGAGGACGTTTCACAACCAAAAACACATCATGCCGAAATGCTAGCTTTCAAAACCATTAAAAGAGGTTTACAAATGGAAGGAAATGTGCCTGAGTGTATTTTCAGTGCCCTTTTAAAATGTGAATATTTTTATGAAAATTTAAAATCACAGAATGCAAAGCAATGTAAAATAACAGAATTTTTTGAGTAAAATAAATGTAAGTGCACTACATATTTTATTCTCTCAATTCGTGAATTGTCGTTACTTTCGAACATTTCATTTATTCAATGAAAATAACATTAAACATGTAAAAAAACATAAGTTTAACAAATTTACAGTATAAACTAATTTATTTTAAATTGAACGTCATACTTAAATACTTTTAAAATCGAAGTAACTAAAAAATTTGTAATTTTTGATGAAATAAGTGTAAAAATTTCTAATCTCTGTACAATGAAATTTTCTCTATAGCAAATTTTTCAACTGGAACCAAGCGAGTTTGTTATAAGGAGATTCTACTGTATTAAAATTGTTTTTTGACCCATAATTCCTCCCATATGACCCTATATTTTTTCTTAATGCTTGATACAATTGCTTTCACATTGGTCTTTATTTATTTGTTTAGTGTAGTCAATCAAGGTTGGAAAAACCCTGTTTTTTTTCTATAGTTAATTTAGTTTTTTTTTCAGATTTTTTTACCAAGCATTTAAATTGACTAAAAAATGAACCATTTTTTATTTGATTCATTTTCATTTTTATATAAGTGTTAGATTAATTCCAAGCACTTTTATTTGAAGTAACACTAAAGTTATTATGATCACATTAAAGCTGTATTTAAGGTTGCAGTTTTAATGATTTATCAAATAAGTTGTTGGGATTATTAAAATAGGGAAAGTAGAGAGCTCTATGAGAAAAGGGCATGGAAAAGAGAAAAGTTTTTATTTGTTATACTTTGCTGTTACCTTAAAAATCAGAAAAGAACATTAAAATCTAAAAGTATATTTTATTTTATTAAAAATAAGTAATAAAAAAATTCATTATTTGGTAATTCGCTTTCTTCAACTCCCCAACTATGGAGGTTGTAAGGTCTTGCAGTGTGCCACTGGGTATTATTTGTATTTAGATAATTTTTGTTTTGTGCTGTAAAAATGTCCATAAGTATTAAAAAGTGTTTCATGATACATTAATTTAGCTCTGTTTAATTTTTCAAATGATCTAGGATCAAAAATGAGTGAGAAGGAGCATTCTCTGTGGAGGCATTCTCGACGTGAAGCATTTACAAACAGATCTTCATCTGCTCCCCAGTGTCGTCAGAGTGTGACCCCTCAGAGATGGCGAGATGTCCCATGCCCTACTGTCGGATCATTCATGGTCACAAACAGGCTCGAAGAGGTCTTGATGGGGGTTGTGCCATCTGATTTACCACTGAATCAATTCTGTATGCTGAAAGAGGACGACTTGAAAACAAAGTTCAATGTGGATGATCCAGAAAAAATTAAGTGTGTGATGACTGTGATACAGCTTGCTAAAGAATTTGAAAGTGGCTCTCATGTGAGTTTTTCAATAATGTTCGTTTTTTTTTTTTTTTTTTTTTAAATTTAAGTTTCTATTTGTGATTATAAAAGATTAGGATTTTAAATTTTCTGTTGAAGTTTGAATGTTTTTCTTAAAAATTATTTACTTAGCATAATAACTATGGATTATTAAAAATAGATGTTTCCTTTAAATTAAAATGTAACTTTGTTCAATGAATGTTCCTTGTACAATTTCATGTACAAGACATTTTTACTTTATGCCTGATTCTCTTTTGATACTCTATATAGATCTATCTAGTAGATCTTCTCTATTCACACATTGCTCCATCAGTTCCCTTGCTTTACTGTCTGACTGGAATTTAAAATTTATGTCAACATCTAGTTGAGACAGAAGTGAACATATCTATTAGTGATGTAGAGGTGAGCCCAGTAGCTTGGTAAATTTAAAAGTTCATCAACATAGAAAAAACACTAAATGACTGCCCGACCTCTGAGAGGGAAAATACCTGCACTTTTCACCCACACCCCTTCAGTTAAACTGACCCCTTTTAGCACTGAGCCAAACTGCTCTTACTAGTGTGGTTTGACAGTAGCTGTATTTGTTGATGACATTATAGAGCATCTCACCTTTGTAGAAAAAACAGCTCAGAGTTAAGATTTAATTCTTTAGCATCTAATATAGGTGCATATTTTTTTTTTCAAGTGTGAATGTGATGAATTCATTCCATACAGTACCACTAAAAAGTTGAATGTTTAACATTATTAGTAACAAAAAACCACCTGTGAATAACAATAATAATAATAAAGTCAAATAAACCTATCTTTATAGCTGTTTTACCCCTTCATTTTCTCTGAGGTGCAGGAAGTAATTTTAAAGATGTAATTATGTATAATTTTTGGATTCTTAAGAATAATAAAAAATTGAGAAAGAAATGTGTGCATGCAAAATCCGAAAAAACATGGTTATTGTATGAGGAAAAAGTGGGGAGGAATTCATTGCCATGGTGGTTTAAAAGTAGGAGTGTGTGACTTCAGTACTCATATTTATTTTATATTAATTACATTGATCGATTTTTTTTTTGTTTAAAATATATAAGATCAGTTGAACTACATTTTTAAGGATGTAATGTAAATATATCTTACAATTAATGATTAATATTTTTGTTAATTATTGTGATATTAGTTAATAATTGATACATTATTTGGTTAATTTTTGAATACTGTTTATCGTGAATAAGCTACAAACTTTTTAAAAATTGAGTCATGACCCACCCCTGAAGACTTTTCAAAACTTAAGATATTTTCCCAAGTTGCTCCTGATAAATGTTTTTATATGTTGGCAGGTATGTATATATATATATATAAATAAATAAATGAATAAATAAATGAAATACCAATTATCAGAAGAAAAATATAGAATTTAATTTAAAGACTTGACCAAGATATTTGTGTATGATTTATTGAAATATTACCTCTAAACTTAACACAGATTTTATTAAAATGATACAAAATTCTCCTTTTTTAGATATTTCAGCTAAATAATTAAATTTTATTGTATAATACTTAAAACTAGAAAAAAATAAATAACTATAAAAAATTTATGATGTTCCTCTTCCCTTAATAATAATAATAATAGAATTGTAGAATCAAACAAATCTGTTTTTAAACCCATTTTACCCCTTGATTTTCATGGAGGTGCAGGAAGTAATTTTAAAGATATAATTATGTGCAATTTTCAGATTCTTAACGTAAAAAAAAAAAAAAAAAATCTGATTTTGGTACATAAATACAAATAAACTAATTATGGTAAGCCCTTCAGAATTTTCAGAATACCTCTTTACAAGCTGTACTATACTCAGTAGTAAATGGCAAACATGTATCAGGTATGAAGCTTTCAGAAAAATTCTTAAAAATCAAAAAATTAGCAGGAAGTCTGTTTTTTGAAAATTTTTGCTGTGCATCTCTCCATGTTGAAAAATTGTTTTAGAAAGCTTCATAAAGGACACTGTTGTTTCATTTATTACAGTGTGTAGTGCAGCTTGTGAAGAATCTTCCTGAAAATTTTCATGTCTCTGGTGCAGTTAGTTAATTTTCCTTTTGTGTATAAAGTTTGTGAGGGAGATTTCGTTTCTTCGAACAATACCCTTAAGAAAACTTTCAAGTTACTTTAGATATATTTTGCTTGCCTTCTGTATTTTTTTTTTTCAATGCATTTGTATTTTGTTTTATGTTCTAATCTTGTGTTTAAATCATAATCACCATATCTTGTGAAATGAGGTTTGCTAAAATGTAAAAAGAAATTAAATATGAAATACCAATTATGAAGAAAAAATATTTTTATTTTATGATTTATTGAAATATTACCTCAAAATTATTATTGAAATATTACCTCAAAATTATATAAAATTCTCCTTTATTAGATATAGGTAATTTCAGGTAAAAAAATTAATTTTATTGTATAATATTTAAAACTTCAAAAACAAATAACTATAAAACATTTTATGATGTTCCTTTTCTCTTCTGCCTCCCCTCTAAAATTAGTCCAGTAATCTTGACTTAGATAAAGATTTAATTTGGCTAGAAACATACATGCTTGATATCTGACTTAAAAAAAAAAAATACCCTTAATGTTTTTTTGCTTTTAAGTAGATAAATTGTTTGTTATGCAAGTCTTTGCCAGCGTGGAACTGTATCAGTTGCATGCATCATTGCCAACTGTCTCCTCCTGCCAGAGTAGATTTTAATGAAGACATTTTACCTTACTCTTGCAGTTTTATTTTTAGAAACAATGAAAGGACCAATAAATTAAGCCACCCACTTATGAATTTCTATTTTCCTTTAAATGCACTAGATGTCAGTCCCTCGTATTTGTTAAATTGGGTCTACATGTTTATCTCTCTTACAAATTTCAATTAACTGGTGGCATTTTTTGGATTGCTTTCAGTTCTGAATATGTTCCAAGTCCTGGGTGTGGTCCAAGATTTGTACTTCTTACCCCCCCCACCGCACCCCCCTTGACCCTGGGATGCTTTTACCCTCTTACAGATTCTTATACTTTAAATTTTTGTCATAAATTGGTTATTATGAGAGGGAAGAGGAGTTTGACTCTTGATAGGGTCATACTTATTGATACAGATTGTGACCTTCTATTTCCCTTTGTTATAATTCAATTTTTATTTTTGTTAATATGTTTCATTGTAAACAGAATTGATAAAACTTTGTTTATGATGCTCAGCTCTTAATATAATATTAAGCTATTTGCGTAGCTAAAAATCTTCTGCATCAAATTTATTGAGTACTTGTGGTAAGTTTGTGTGTTTTGTAATTTGAGGCATTACAGGGGCAAATCGGGCAGGGCATTCCCATCACCATCTCAGAATTTCATGATTTTATTTTATTGTGTTGCCTTACCCAAGGAAAGAACAAATCTGAAATATTTTTGATTTACCTCTTTTAGTTTTGGAGTTATGGGGGGTCAAAGTACCCCAGAGGAGCAACGTCGAATTAATTTAGGGCCATTTTTGCCACTTTATTGTCTCGACTGTGACTGGCTCAGAGGTGCTTCAGAGAATTTTTTCATTTTATCCTATAATATACCTTGTATATTAACATCTCAAATTGAAAATTCATTCGAAAATTGTCAGAGCCCCAAATTAGGGCCCCCCAAAATACCCCCAATTTCATAAAAAATACAGTTTTAAGAATGCTTTAAATCTTGGCTCTGACGCGATACAGAAAAAATTTTTGCACAGTGCAGTTATATATCTTCATATAAAGTGAATCCAATGTTAAAAATTTTTGAAGGCCCAGGGCCCCGTACGGGCCCAAACATGGTCCTTAGCGCTAATTTACGCAATTTCGAAGCATTGGTACAGCTGAAGCCGACTTCCCACAGGAGAACTATTGACATGGAGATGTAGTATCAACATAGTAGTTTGATATTATGAAAAAAACATTTCTTGAAGGTACAACTGTTTCCAAGAAAAATCCCAAAAAGTACCTCCCTATTTGGGACATTCCACTGGCACGCATGGGGGCATTTCGGCGTTACTTTTAGAAGTTTAATCGACAGTGGCAATATTGAAAATTAACTTATTCTTCATATATCTCAAATATATCCTCCATATATCACAAATAGTTATTTTACAGGGGCACTCATAAGAATTACATTACGCTGTATGGGGATCTCTGTAACTACTGAACCGATCCGAAAAATTTTTTCACTGATGGAAAGCTACACTATTCCTGAGTAATATAGGCTACCTTTCAGCATGCAGCATAACTAGTTCTTTTACAGGGACACTCAAAAATTCTAGCACATGACGCTATATGGACATCTCTGTAACTACTGAATCAATTCTAAAGATCTTTTCACTGAAAGCTACACTATTCCTGAATAACATAAACTAAAATTCATACATGCAGCATAATTTACAGGAACACTCAAAATAATTCGTAAACATTGCCGTAACTGTCTCCATTCGTCACTCAAATTTATTCAAATTTTATTATTAAACTCCATTCAAATTTTTGAAGAGTGATTCTAAGATCTTTTCACTGAAAGCTACACTATTCCTGAGTAACATAGGCTAAAATTCGTGCATGTAGCATAATTTACAGGAACACTCAAAATAATTCGTAAACATTGTAGTAACTGTCTCCATTCGCCACTCAAATTTATTCAAATTTTATTCAGATTTTATTAAACTCCATTCAAATTTTTGAACAGTGCAATTATATATCTTCATATAAAGTGAATCCAATGTTAAAATTTTTTGAAGGGCCCCAGGGCCCCCCCGGTATATTTTTTGAAAGCATCCCCGTTTTCAAGAAAAATTTAACACAGTAATAAAAAAATATATCTTTTCATAATATGAAACTACTATGTTGAAACTACAACTCCATGCCAATAGTTCTCATGTGCGAAGTCAGAGCCAGCTGTACCTTTGCTTCGAAATTGCATAAATTAGCGCTAAGGACCATGTTTGGGGCCCCGTATCGAGGGGCCCGGGAATTTTTTTTTTCTGTATCACGTCAGAGCCAAGATTTAAAGCATTCTTTAAAACTGTATTTTTTATGAAATTGGGGATATTGGGGGGGGGGGCTTATTTGGGGCTCTGCCTATTTTCAAATGAATTTCCAGTTTTAGATGTTAATATTCAAGGTATATTATCAGATTAAAAAAAAAATTCTCTGAAGCATCTCAGGAGCAAATCACAGTCGAGAGAGTAAAATGGCAAAAATGGCCCTAAATTCGTCACTCCTCTGGGGTACTTTCACCCCCCCCCCCCATAACTCCAAAACTAAAAGAGCTAAATCAAAAATATTTCAGATGTGTTCTTTCCTTGGGTAAGAAAACACAAGAAAAAAAAAATCATGAGATTCTGACATGGTGATTGAAACTTTCTTCTTTTTTTTTACCTGATTTGCTCTGGCGATGTCTCTTAAAATGACTGAAAGGTAGAGGCCGCAAAGCTGGGAGCTTTCAAAAATTGGAATAAATTTGATTGGCGAATGGAGACAGTTACGGCAATGTTTACGAATTATTTTGAGTGTTCCTGTAAATTATGCTGCATGTATGAATTTTAGTTTATGTTATTCAGGAATAGTGTAGCTTTCAGTGAAAAGATCTTTAGAATTGATTCAGTAGTTACAGAGATGTCCATATAGCGTCATGTGCTAGAATTTTTGAGTGTCCCTGTAAAAGAACTAGTTATGCTGCATGCTGAAAGGTAGCCTGTATTACTCAGGAATAGTGTAGCTTTCCATCAGTGAAAAAAATTTTCGGATCGGTTCAGTAGTTACAGAGATCCCCATACAGCGTAATGTAATTCTTATGAGTGCCCCTGTAAAATAACTATTTGTGATATATGGAGGATATATTTGAGATATATGAAGAATAAGTTAATTTTCAATATTGCCACTGTCGATTAAACTTCTAAAAGTAACGCCGAAATGCCCCCATGCGTGCCAGTGGAATGTCCCAAATAGGGAGGTACTTTTTGGGATTTTTCTTGGAAAACAGTTGTACCTTCAAGAAATGTTTTTTCATAATATCAAACTACTATGTTGATACTACATCTCCATGTCAATAGTTCTCCTGTGGGAAGTCGGCTTCAGCTGTACCAATGCTTCGAAATTGCGTAAATTAGCGCTAAGGACCATGTTTGGGGCCCCGTACCGGGGGGGCCTTCAAAAATTTTTAACATTGGATTCACTTTATATGAACATATATAACTGCACTGTGCAAAAATTTTTTCTGTATCGCGCCAGAGCCAAGATTTAAAGCATTCTTAAAACTGTATTTTTTATGAAATTGGGGGTATTTTGGGGGGCCCTAATTTGGGGCTCTGACAATTTTCGAATGAATTTTCAATTTGAGATGTTAATATACAAGGTATATTATAGGATAAAATGAAAAAATTCTCTGAAGCACCTCTGAGCCAGTCACAGTCGAGACAATAAAGTGGCAAAAATGGCCCTAAATTAATTCGACGTTGCTCCTCTGGGGTACTTTGACCCCCATAACTCCAAAACTAAAAGAGGTAAATCAAAAATATTTCAGATTTGTTTTTTCCTTGGGTAAGGCAACACAATAAAAGAAAATCATGAAATTCTGAGATGGTGATGGGAACATTTTTCCATTGACCTGCCCGATTTGCTTTTGCAACGGCTCTTAAAAGTATTATTTGGGCTGTGCAAATTTATTGAACTTCCTTTTCTATTTGTTCAAATGCATCTCAGTGGTGAAGTTTACAAATTTGCAAAATCAATTAACAGAAGCATTGCATTTGAAATGTTTCAAAATATAATTGTGTTCCTGAAATATTGAACTAATAATTCAGCATCCCTGGACAACAGCTTTTAAAATATTTAAATGAAAAACATGTAAGTGAGAGACTAGTGAATTTCTGATTTTGCAAAATTTGACTTGTCTTTTAATAACCTTTGTGGGGGGAGAATTCATGGTTATTATTATTTTATTTATGCAAGATCGTTTTCAGCAGTTTGGTAGGAAAATAATTAAAGTATTATTTTGTAATACGGAAATAGAATTCTGGTTATCCTTGCCAACTTATCTGTCAGCTATGATATTTTAAAAATGCTTATGTAAACAACAATGCTTCAAGAATATCCATCTCCCTCTCCCCCCCATTTTTAAACCCTTTTTTCTCATTTTTTTTTATTTGATGATAATCTTTCTCTTTTTTTCCCATTATAATTTTATTTTTTAAGTTTTTTGTAATCATATTCAGGTTATACAAAATAAGCATTTGTTTTAAAAAGTAAATCCTTCAAAATATGTAAAATTAGTTCTAGAATTCAAATTAAATGTGCTGGAATTCCTCCTACTTACATATATAAAATGTGATATATACTTTTGGCTCTGTTTAACCAAGTTCTGCAAACTTCCTCCATTCCCCCCCCCCCCCCCCCAAACCCTTGAAATTCCCTTTTCAAAACTAAATTCTAAATTTTTTTTCAGGGATTTTTTACTATGCTTTACTGTATTTGATATTGCTATCCTTATCATTATTAAATTTGGATTATTTAAAAAAAATTGTCATCTGTATTTAATTTTTTGGAGTATTTCTAGTATAGTTTATTCTAATTTATCCAGGTTGAAAGAACTTCATCATCTCCTGCTATCTCTCCAAAACCTTGTGAATATGATGATCTACTTTCTCTTTTTCCTCGTAAACCTCGACCAATATCTCGCCAGATTTCAGAAGATGTCAGACTTAGAAGAGAAAGTTTTACACCAGCACCTCATTCACAGCATTCACCCAACCAAGGTATTGCTACTTAAACTGTGTTAACCAATTGAGTACACACTTATTAATAAAATGAAAAATTTTCTTTGCAATGGTGTAAGTCCATTTTATGTTGAATATATGGAGATATTTAAGGGTTTGTTAATTCTGTTAACTACATAAATTTATATTGACAAAATGATAAAAATTTTGAAAAGTTTTTGTTTGGGAACTGTCTATAGACATTAAAACTCACAGATTGTTTTCATTATCATTAACAAACTTTTTGTCAAAAATGGACTTGCACTGCTTTCAAAGAAAATGAATTAAATATATTCATCTAAAAAAGAAGCATTTTGTTTAAATTTGAATAGTAAAATCTTGGTTTAATGAATTTCAAGGGATTAAAGATCATAATTTAGAATAATTTGTGATGGTGAAACATTTTGATTGAACTTATACTGTATGATTTCATTTTAATGAAAATGTTTTATTAATTAATTTTAAATATTTATAAAAGTTATGTTTGTTGCAAGGAGAATTTATTGTGTATACTATACTGTCCTATTATTTATATTAAAGTTATTTTCCTTTGTGACACAATTTTGTATATGGGCTCTTAAGATGGAGAATTGTGGATAATTCATCTATATGTGACACAGTTGAAGAACATTAAAGTATAATATTAAATTTAAGGTTTAAAAACTTTCTTTCAAAATCAATTTTCTATTTATCATTTTAATCACATTCTGATTCTGCTCCCATTGGCCTAAGATTGCTTCAGAGCTTTGTTTTGATTGAAACTCGAAAAATAGCAACTTCTTGAACCACATGTTATAGCTGTAAAAACATTTTGTTAAGGAGATTGCTTAATTTATTTACCTTTATATTTTTTTCTCGGAATAGGATGCTATTCTTATTTTTTTTAAACTTATGACTGATAAAATTGTAAATACATTCAATACGTTTTATCTTCTATACAATGAAATAAATAAATAAATAAGTTTTATACAATAATTTTTTAATATCTACAACTTTTATGGATGCTTTACAGATGACTTGACATATACAATTAATATTCTTTTTCACATTTGTATTAAAAATAATAAGTAATTATTTAAAACAAATTTTTAAGTATTATTTAACTTTACAAATTTCAAAATGTTTATTTTTTTATTTTTTTGATGATAGTGAAATTTATACTTCAGGTCATAAGAAAGGTTATGAAGTCATTTTAATGTAAAAAACATGCTGAACCCACCCCCTCCTCTTTTACTTTCAGCAAAGTTTAATATTTTTAACTATTGTATTGCAGGGGTCCATGCAGATGAAAATTGAGTCCATTTCGCAGCCCCCTCACAAAATTGCAATCTATTAAAATGGCCCTTCATTGGCATTTTACATTATGTTTAAACTGTTTTATCAATTATTTTTACCAAAAAAAGTGATTTTTGTTAAAAATTGGCATGAAAATTCACAAGAATAAGTGTTGAAATTCACAAAAATAAGTAATTTTCACAAAAATAGGACCCTGGGAAAAATTTCTGGATTGACCCCTGTATTGATAATAATAAGTAAATATTTTTAATGCTCATGAAAGTTGCAGTAACAGATTTTTAAATTTTGCTTAGAAAGGATTTCATTTGAGCTTTTATAATTACAAATAGATGAATATAATTGTTATACTCAAAATGATAAACTGTGTTCATATTTTAGCTGAATCTTCAAATTTGCTTCGAATGCGTGCTTCATTGATGGGCCAGTCTGCTCCGTCTCTGTCAGCCAGTATGGTTAGTATAACCTTTTTTCTGTGCATTCATTATTTAATTTCAAGTAATGCTTTATTTTAATTCTCTGTATTCAAGTTATTTTAAATCTGAAGTATTTTCTAAAACTTAAATTTCAAAGTTTTGTAAACTTTGTGGTACTTAAAAAAAAAATAATATTTTCAGTTGTTTGTTAAAAAAATCAAGTTATTATAATTTTTTTTTGTAATTTTATTTTAACTGTAAGTTCTTTTGAAAAAAATATGCTAGATTTATTCTCTTTATTTAGGCTAAATTAACTTAATTTTTTATATTGCAACTATGCTTTTTTATGTTTTGTAATTAAAAAATTTTTTTCCAGTCATTTGTAAATCAATGTTTGCTATTAAGAGAAATTGATTATTGTAGAATCAATTATCATGATGTTATTCCTCTACAAAAATATTTTTTATAAAAAACATTAAAGATACATGTAAAATAATAATGCATATATATATATATATATATATATATATATGTAATAAAAATGGCATTGTAATAAACACAATGTTAGAGTGGTAGATTAGGTTTTCTGTAGTCGGGCCCTGGGTGGAGCGATATTGAGCAGAGCAGGCGAGACCCTCGGTAGAGTACCCCAGCCACCTGCTATTGGAACTTATAGTTGGGCCAAGAAAAGAAATCTTGCGGGTTTACATCCTTTTATTATCGAAGTTTGTTACAGGTTATCTAGGCGAGAGAGCCCATGCAATCATCCTGTCTTTCTAGATGTGTCAAGCTTTTTATCACTCTGTAGAGGTCTTGTCATGTGACCTTGCAACCTGTAATGATTGGGCAAACCCATATCAGCAAGGCATCTGGGCAACAAGAGGTTTTGGTTCAAACATGCAAATGGGACAAAACAATAAGGACTGACCACAAATTTAGAACGAAATTGCTAGGGACTGTGCAGTGGTTGCGGTTTTCGAAAGCAAATTTCCTTTGTTCTCAACTACGCAGTTTAGCAGTTTGGGATTTTTAGCAGGCTTTTGATTTAGTATGTTATATATATATATTCTTATTTTTGATTAAAAATCTAACTTTTGTTTTCTGAAACTGCTGATTAGAAAAGTCTGCTTCTGTTTTTAAAATTTTTTTATATTTTCTTTATGCTAAATAACCATAACTCCCAAGAAAGTTTTGACTTAGATGATTTTTCATCTGGAATACATGTACAGAGAGAAGTACATTATGAGTGTTCATTACAAAGTTTTATTTATTTCAAGTTTTGAGCTAGCTATAAAATAACTACAAATTATTTTCTGCTTGAAATTTTACTGTGAATAAAATATTTTAATTATACTTTGTCATTTTCATGCCTTTTTTTTTTTTTTTTTTTTTTTTGTGCCTTTTATAAGGCTAAATCCTGTCTTACAAAATGAAATGTTTCAACAACTTGAAAAATATCTTATCAATATTGTTGTATTGAATATGATCAAATAGCTTTACTTACTACAACTGCATAGCTTTATCGTGCTGTAGTAGTGGTAGATTTTGATATGCAATTTAAAAAGATATAAAAATTGTAGTATACAAAAGGCAGAGATGCAAAAAACCTAAACACCTTCCAGAAAGGGTTTTAATAACTTATTTTGCTTTGGTAACTTGAAATGTATAAACTTTGAAACTTATTATATTTCATAGGATTTTATGAAATTCGTGTTCCTAATACTTAAACTATCACAAACTTAGGATATTATATGTATGTATATATATATGTATATGTATATCATAGTTTGAGTTAAAATACATTTCATTGGGAAAAAATCCTTAATAAAAACCATCTAAAGTTTAACATGAATGTTATTTTTGAAAACAATTTTAATAATAGAGGTTTTGCTATTTGTTAAGGCAGATCTAGAGCTATCTGCCTAAGGGGAAGATGTCTTGGTTACAGGACTTTTTAAACAGTTCTAACAAGTATTCAATTTACATCTGGAGAAAACTGCACAAAACTCCGGACCATTAGGTCGATAGTCATGCAAAAGTCCAAAGCCCTGCAAAGTTGAAGTAGGGGTGAGGGGTATTTGATAAAATTTTCTTTTATAAGCACATGCACTTAAAAAATACTAAAATTAATAGTTTAAGTATTGCAATAAAAGATGAACTAACAATAAAGATAAAAGTTTAACTCACCTTTAAAAATTTATGTACAAATACATATTTCATTTTATGCAAAAGGAGCTATCCAAAGTCATCTGCTTTGATTTTTCTCTCATAACTTGCTTTCCAGCAAAGATCAGTGAGTGGAAATTAATTAACTGCATTTCACTTACGTAATCGAAAAAGCATACTCTGAATTTTTCAGTGTATGCTTTCTTAAGCAATGAAGCAAAACAGAAAAAAAAAAAAGACACAGTATAAAATATCATGGCACAGTATAATGAGGTGTTACTGTAGTATTATTTTAATTGTGAAACATTACTGACTGCATATTAATTTTACTACAAAAATATTTAAAAAATTTTGTTGATGAGATTTCTCATTTCTATGCATTTTCTTAATTGGATATTAGTTTTGGCAATGCACACACACACACTTACCATGATTTGCCTGAAAAAGTTTTGTCAGTTGGATGAAATCATAAAGCAGAAAGGTATATTAAATCAAATTGAAGCATGGGAAATAATAATTTCCCCCACCCTCCCTGGCCAGTCTATAAAACTTACTGGGTAGTAACCTAGTCAGAAATTCCAAGAAAAGAACCTGATGTTTTTTACCCTCCGCTAAAGAGGGTAATAGTTTTGGGCAGACAAAAAAAGTCGTGGATGATAATTGATAGTAAATAAAATCTTACAGATCTCACGGAAATTTGAAACACACCAAGATCCGACACATGATTGGAATAATGGATACTTGAAAAATTTCAAAGTAACTTTCAAAGAGTCTATTGTGGTCAGTTTTTCCATGCCGTCTGTACGTACGTACGTATGTTCGTACGTACGTATGTATGTAACTCGCATATCTCAAAAACTATTGGTCATAGAATGTTGAGATTTGATATTTAGGATTGTTCTATGATCTAGTTGTGCACCTCCCCTTTTGGTCGCAATCGAGTGTATAGTTTATGTACAGGACCGCCCAAAAGATTCGAAATACATTACGCTCTATGGGCCGAAATTCATTAAACTCGCCTAACGCAAAAACTATTAGGCGTAGAATGTCGAAACTTCATATTTTGGATAGTTGTAACATCTAGTTGTGCACCTCCCCTATTGGTTCCATTCGACTGGATAGTTTATCTACAGGACCGCCCAAAACATTCGAAATACATTACGCTCAATGGGCCGAAATTCATTAAACTCGCATATCTCAAAAACTATTAGGCGTAGAATGTTGAAACTTTATATTTAGGATTGTTGTAACATCTATTTGTGCACCTCCCGTTTCGGTTCCATTCGACTGGATAGTTTATCAACAGAATGGCCTAACAGATTCGAAATACATTAAGCTCTATGGGCCGACATTCATCAAAGCGTTTTTTAGAGGTTTTGGGCTATTTCAAACGACGCAGGAGTGATATATGCTGTAAAGAGTTAGAAAATGAATTTCTCCATTAAAAAAGTGTCTTTATCATTTACAGTTCTGCTACAGGAACACTCAAAAGATTTCCAATACATTACGGTCAATGGCAATTTTAGGGGCATTCATCCATTTCAAGCACAATACCGTCCTACCACATAAGTTAGGTAATGGTCCGACCACGGTCACGTGCCTCCCTCAAGAACTATGCCAAAAGTCGCCAAGCTTGGCGACTTTTGGTGTACGTGTGTGCATATTTAACTCTCAAATCTGAAAAACTGGAAGAACGGTTGGTTTCTCCCCGTTTGATTTACATGCAAATACATCCTGTACATGGCTGCCAATACAAATTAAAAGGTTCTGTCAAAAAACCTCTTTAACGGAGGGGAAACTAATTTCAGCTGAAGGCTGAATATTTTTTTTTTTTTTTTCTTTTTATAAAAATGAAAATTATATTTTTAACAGAAAATTCAAGGTTTTATGTATGGGCTGTTGTACTAATTAAGTGAATTGCTGTATGTAATATATAAAATTATAGCCCTGGCCTTTTTTAAATTTTTGCCAACCCATTCACTGAATTTGATTTCACCAGACATCATTAAAACTACAATCAGCAGTATTTTCGCCAAAACATATTTTCTTTTGCCAAATTAATTTTATTTTCGCAATTTGTGATGTTGGCGATCGGCAGCACAACTCCTGTAATAATATTCTCTGTTTATATTTTTATCTAGTTGCTATTACATTATGCACGGTGATTAGTGAGAGTACTGTAAAAGTATTCATATAGAATTTTCAATTATTAGCATTTGAATTAACACAATCATATTTTTTTTTGTCTTTTGTAGAAGGATTTGATTCCACCCAGAAGGGGAAGGTATGAATATGCTTTTACATTTCTTTTCTCTGTATATTATAGTGAAAGTGAGTCTGTGAAATCATTTTAAGTAGATGTCACACACACACACACAACAAAAAAAAAAAAATCTGATTGTGAACAATTTTTTGAGTTCTAATTATTATAGAAAAGACAAAGATGATTAGCGATGTCACTTGAATCGGGGAATCCAAAATTGTGTGTGCAGTATAACTTATACAATACTGTGAACTGTTTAGTGCCTTTTCACGTGTTATTTGCATCCTACTGTGCATGCAATGCCATCATTTAAAATTTTTTTGACAATGTTTAAATTTGTGATTTCGCTCCCCCCCATCCCCCCCTCCCCTGTTCAAAAGTTTTTATTCATTAGGTGAAAGCTGTTTAAAACTTTTTGATTATAAATTCAACTGCATTAAATGTTAATCTAAACTTCCTTTTGATCATCTTTTTTAATTAATTAAAAAAATCAAATTAAATTGGCATTTTTATTGTAACTCCCTGTTTACTGTAATGATTGCAAGAGATTAATAACATTACATTGACAGAGAATTTGATGTTTTAGCGTACTTATTCATTTTAAGATTTTTTATGCCATAGAAAAACGACTTACAAAACTATTTGAAACACCACTATCAATGCAGTTTTACAAACCTACTACATTTTGTTATTCCCATATTAATGGTTTTGTGGTGTGGGGTATAGATTTTTGTGAATAACATAACATTCTTTTAGAGGCTGTTTGATTAAAATACTTGTCTCATCAAGTAGTAAATCTATTTTTAAATTATTATGAAGTTGCACAATTTAGTGTTTCGCTAGGCCTTATTCATACTGGAACTTGTATGTCTTGTATAATCTAATTACATCTTAATATTACAATACTGGTCTGAAAAAAATTAGTTAAAACTGAATTGAAACTATTACAGTTAAAATATTCATGAATAGGCAGGCTTAAATAATTTATGCATGAGCTCACTGTTGATAGTCTTTAGT
Organism: Cheiracanthium punctorium; assembly: GCA_038373885.1. NCBI lineage: Eukaryota > Metazoa > Arthropoda > Arachnida > Araneae > Cheiracanthiidae > Cheiracanthium > Cheiracanthium punctorium. The sequence continues at coordinate 651,784 of JAWZYV010006305.1, read as the reverse complement.
CTTGTGTGCAGAAGTTACCTGAATTATTTTATATGTATATATGTGTGTGAAATTGAATTTTGCTTGTTCTACTACTATTGTTTTTCAAATATCATCTATTTAACAAGAAAAAAATCTCATACAAGTCTTATACAAGTTTTCTGAAAACTTTGTTAGTCTAATTATCATTTTTGTGGCTGTAATTCAGGGGTAGTCAACATTATTATACCTACCCCCACTGTTGTATTTATTTGTCATAAATTGTTCCAACCATCTATTAATTCTACAGTAGTGGAATTTATAAATTAGAGAAGTAACTTTACTTTATAAAATTTATAAAACAGCGTGTATTGGTTTCCACTTCAGGGGGGGGGGGTGGAGTGGAGCAATCCAGTATTTTAAACCTTATTAGAGTTAATATAAATTTTTTAAAATAGGTGTTTTTAATAGTTGCTTTACATTTTCAGAACCGCTCCCCTCTCATTAAATATGCCCCTGAGCTTCATATATAATCATAATTACTAGGGCCCGGATTTATATGCACAAGAAACTAGAGAAATATGCACATAAATATGCATGAAAATAGGTAAAAATATGCATAATAATATGCATAAACAAAATATGAAAAACTCAAAAATCTGCTCAAAAATAATGGAATATCCATTAACATATGCAATAAACATATTTTCAAACAAGAAAAAAAAAAAATACATACCTAATATAAACTATATCCAAAAAATAAGAATTATTTATTACATGCAATAACTACATATTGCTTTAAGGGTTCAAACACTGGATTCACGGATTGGATGGTTCAAGATTGGTGATTTTCATGGAAAATACTCTTTAAATACAGAAAAAGACATTTCTACATCACATGATACAATCGGCACATATTTATAGCTTGATACATCTTTTATATTCAGTTCCTCAGAATTCGATAACTCTTCAAAGGAAGATTCTCATTCAAAAATTGGCTTCATGATCCTGAGCTCTTTAAAGTCTGAATTTTTCCAGCCAGGGTAAGAAAATTTTTCTTCTATCAGATCCAGTTTTGATCCCAGTACATCTTCACATTTTTTCTCCAGAGTATCTGTATATCGAACTGATTGGGAAAGTGTTAGTTACCACCAAACAGTTAAAACCGCCGATATTATCGCTATGTCATCTGTAGTAGATGATTGCATAAGTAGCTCTTGCACAGTTTTTATCGACGCCGCCTCAGTTGGATCAAGATAGATACAAACAAACCTTTTGATCAAATCAAAATTATTATAGTAAAGTACTGCTTGGATCCATGTACCCTATCTTGTGATTACAGGTTCCGGGGAATGGGTATATCAAGCGAGGTTTTGAAAGCCTGTGAAAGAGATGGAGCTTTCAGGGAAGTTTTAGTTAAAGCAGGTTCAGGTTTGTATCAGCGCCTTCCGGAAAAGAGGGGAATTTGGAATTTTAGCTGAAAAAAACAAAAAAGCCTATGAAAATAAATTTAATGAGCATGCTTGTGTTTGCTAAATGTCCTGGAGTTAGATTTGTAAGCCAGTATATGCAGTTATATGCACAAAACCCCCAAATTATGCGGATATATGCGCAAAAGTCCAAAATATGCTGATGTATGCGTTTATATGCAAATGCATATAAATCCGGGCCCTAATAATTACTATATGCCTTATGCCAGACTTTCTCTAAGTTTGGTAGAGTTGTCGAAACAACTCTCTTGAACTCATTAAAACAACATACTATAGTTGAATCTATTTATTTGTACTTTTCATAAACAGAAGTATGAAGCATAAAAATTACATTTAGTTTAGCTCTAAATCATTATTGAGAGAGAGAGATGAGACTGATGCTACAGAATTAAATACTAGATATCTTGTTAAATTTTTGTAAGGAACAAAAGAAAACAAAAAAAGGTTTCCCTCTTCAGACAGTTTCTTTTTTGGGGATAATACAGGATAGCCACTAACTTGGAGTTATGAGAGAATTTACAGTTTCTATTTAAAATGGTAAACTTGGAACTGAACATATGCTTTTTTAATTGCAATTTGGTAGAAGCTTCAAGGAGCTTTTAGAAGAATGTATATCTCAAAGATTCCACATGAAGCGGGACTTTTGATTACGTCATAGAAGAGAAATATTAGGGTATTATGCATGCTAATGCAGAAAAACTAACTTTACAAGCCCCATTGGGGAAATTAAAAAAAAAGTTTTTCAGATTTTATAGACTTAATTTTCTAAGCTCATTTAACGTGTTTTCATCATTCTATTTTACTTTAGTCTGATAAAATAGGGGATAATTAATGGATTTTGATTGTAGGCAGATAAGTTCTCATGATGTTTAATTTAAAATTATTTTTTCTTTCTTCTACCAGAGCTGCACGTAAGAGCTTCATTTGCAACACATCTCCCACTTTACCTCGTTGCCAATCACCAATTTTACAAGGTAAAGCTAATTGCAAGTTTTGTTTCTTTGATGATGCTGTTTTGCGATCATCTTTGAGTGTGCTTAATAGTTTATGATAAAATATTATCACCTGTATTTCAAATTTCAAACTAAGAACATCCTTTCTTTATGCATTGTTTTTATAATATCTAAATGTGTGATTATTTATAAGCTTTAAACAAGTGCATAATTTTGTATTAGTATAACTCTTGTTTGCAGGGTTTCATTTTTAATTTCTTTTTGGAAAAGAAGTCTTTTATAGTTCTCTAAAAATAATTCTTGAATTATTTTAACTGTTTTGATGTGTTTTAAACAGAGATATTTATAACTGTGATACCTATTTTGAGAGTATGTGATATGATATCTCACTGAATAGTGATGTCATTATGAGAAAAATTAACATTATGCTGCCTGATTTATTGCATGTAAGATTACTTTTTCTGACCTCAGTTGTTTTGTAGTTTGGATAGATTACATATGATTACATATGAATGAAATAATATGCCATAATACAAATTTTAGTTACTTTTAATAATTTGCTTAGACTATCTTTTACATTTGGGCAATCAAGCTTCGTACACTCTCATTCATAAACTATTAAAATAACTCCTTAATTTTTGTTAACTTATTAAAAAAAAAGTTTTAAAAATAATTTGTAAGTAGTATTCACATTTCTCTTGAGAACGAACTGGGATAAGGGTTGGGGGATTACAAATTGCAGCATCTTTACCAATTTTGAGTCGTAGAAGAGTACTTCTGTTTTGATTATAAAATGGGTAGCCAGTAGTTAAGCATAAGAAAGTGTAGCTATTCAATGTGGGTGCTGAAGTACCTGGTCATTGAAGGGCATTTGGTCATTGATGCTAGGGTTAATCACAATAAATTATAAACCAACACATGGAACAATTGGATTTACTTTGCTTAATGACCTGCGTACAGTTACAAATCTATTGAACAAGCATCAAATGTCTTAAAAAGAAAACCTTTTGGATTCTGATCACAAATCTGTTCTCAAGGCTACAACTAGAAAGGGGAAAAATTGTCTTAGTCCAGGACAACGTGTATTCTTTTTCCAAAGGGTATTAACCCTTTCTATCTCACTCCTGAACAGATCATGGGATGAGCTTTCGCCCTGTATTTCTCTTGCCCGTGATATTTCCAGGCTTGAGTGTTTAAAGCTGTGTGCCAGAAAGATTGGAGCATTTCAATTTTATGCACGGAAATTTCTTTATATCTCATTTTACACAACAGATGATAGTAGCAGACTATTTTTTAACTGAATTGGAGTTTATTTTAAAATATATGGTAGCATTACTCAAATATTTGTTATATGGACTGTGCAATCTTAGCTCACTTTTTACTTAAGTTGAAAGAAAAATTTATTGATTTTTAAAAAAAGTTTAGTTTATGAAGTATTGATAAAATTCTCATTTAGTGTTTAAAATATATATTTTAAATTTTTTCTTGCTTGCTGCAAAATACACAATCAGTCACAATAACCCTAAATGTCGACTTTAAAAAAAAATAATTTTTTTTTTATATGTTCAAAACCTTAAAATGAATACTTATATTGTACATATATTTATTTTTATACAATTTTCTTGAATAAAAAATAGACACTTTTATGACCATTTTCTTGGAAATAATGCAACCTTTAAGAGGCTAACTTGAGGTTGAATGTTTTAATGAATAATTTGTATCTGATTCATATTAACCCATTAATGCCTGGCATCCTTTTTTGAAGATGATTGAAAAATTTGTCAGTTGCAAAAATACATAAATATTAATTTATTCTTCTATCTCTCCCTTAAAAAAATTTATTTCCACAAAATACTCAGCAATAATAAGTAAGTTAAAATGCTAAGCTTTAAAAGTTTTATTCATATTTTTAGAAGAGAAATGCAGTCTTCATATTATATTAATTATTATCATTTAGAAAAGAAATATGTTCTCCACAAATGTAGGAAATTTAGCACTTCAAGCACCAACATAATTTGGAGAATGTGATGAAAAAATCCAGGCACTAATGGGTTAAGCTAATTTGCAAAATTTCCTCTGTAGTGTAGAATACATGTACGAATATTTGATATAATTTCAAAGAGCTGGTTGATTGAAGATCATATGCATGACTGTCATGAATTTTTACTTAGGTAACTCTGCTGATCCTTGTAGAAATGTATCATCTACCCATTCTGTTTGTATTCCTGTCAAGCGGTAAGATTTTAAAATTTAAGATGTTTAAATTGTAGCACTTTAAAAACAAATTAAGGCATTGAAAATAAGTATTTAAACTTAATTTCTTAAGTTTTGCTAATTTTGAATTTATTTGAAATAGTCATTAGTTTTCTTAATAGTTATTTATGCAGCTCTAGAAAGAGGCTGTTCCAAAGAGGCTGAAAGAGGTCTAACAATTGTAATGATTCTAATGTTGAAACCTACTGGTGACCATACTTTAATCACAAAAATATGGATCATAGAGCAGCTCTGCAATTTTTTGTAATTTTATACAGTAAAGGGTAAATATATACGTGAATATTAAAATGCGATTGTGTTGAGATGGTTCTTGCTGGGTCTTAAATAATGATTTATGAGGTAGCCATTACTCAATTTTTAACTGAATTTATGACCTAGGCTGTCTCTTGATTTTTCATATCAAGGACTAGAAATTTTTGGACCCCCCCCCCCCCCCCCCCCACACACACACACACACACACACAAAAAAAAAAGAATTGCTGATCTCCACTCGAAATTGCAAGTTTTTTCCCACAATAAAGACACTTTAATCACTCTGTAGTCAGACATTAAAATAAGATTTTTTTTTTCGCATGTGATTAATTTATGAGTAATAACTTAGCACGAAGTGTACAACTTATTTAAATAAAGCAGGAACGGGGAAAAAGAGTATTCAATTTAAATATTAATAGTGAATAATGCCTCTGATGTATTTTTATTAATGGAATAATGCAAAAATCAAGAATTATATTAGTTATTTCATCAGATGTATGTAAATAAATATTTAATACTATAAGCTTAAAACAGACTCTGTTAAAATTTACATTTTCTTCCCCCTTGAAACACATAAAACAAATGTCAATGAATTTTTGTCTCAAAGCTACATGTTCTTCTTTTGCAAAATCGTAGGCAAATAAAAATTGGGAGGGGATGGGGGATATGTAGCGCTGAAATTTTTTTTACCTATAGTTGAACTGCAGAATCAATGCAAATAAAAAAACTTCTAATTTCATTGACTAAAATTTGGGGGGGGAGGGGGGGAAATCAATTAAAGGAATTTTAGAAAGGGGACTAATTAAAGAAACCTGTCCCAGCCCAGCTAACCCCTGCTAATTCACATGGCTTTGTCTATTAAATTTTGCAATGCTCTTGCTGGGAAAAAAAAATAATAATAATAAAATTATTTCTTTTTTTCTGACAATATTGGGATCATGATTGATTTTGATGGTATTGTAGTATAATGTCGAATTTATACACCTAATTAAAATGGTTAAGTACTTCATCCCAGAGGGCCTTACTTTTTTAGAAATAAAAAAGAAAGAGATGTAAAAAAAAGGGGGGGGGGTTAGAGAGCAAGAAGGGAAACTTTGGCCGCAGCGAGGCCAGAACCCTGGAACTACTGCTTGCCAATCGCTCGCTTTACCGCTGCGCCATAATTTCATTGACACATTTGCTGTAAATTCAAAACATTTCCTTTTTGGCCTGTTTACCGTTTACTTACTTTGATGGTAATGTATTGGAAAATCCTTGACACACAAGTCTTCTAAACCGTTTATTTTCTCCTCACACATAAATTTTGCAAATCTATCAATAAATTCTAAAATTTCCATATCTTCTGTCTTCAACAGCGCTGTAGTCCGCCATGTTTGTTAACAGATTAGAGCCTCACAGCGCATGCGTCGAATGTAACAGGTCGGTAACCACCCGAATTCGGCTGGTTACATTCGTCTGTTAAAAACGAGATGTAACCAGCCGATTTGGCCTTGTGAATAACATTTTTTTTTAAACCATCCGATTCTATGGTAATCCGGCTGTTACCAGCTGGTAGAAAGTTTCGTGAATACGGGTGTAAATGATAGAAGTTTGACTACTGTCTCTAAAAATGCATTGTTAATTTTATTTAATCTCACCATATGCCGATGGTTTCATATAACAGGATGGTTCAAGATCCTGCATTAAAAGAAATTCTGATGAAAAAAAGTTTAATTCATTAAATAATGAGTTATACAAATTAGGAAAAAGACATTCCAAGATTTTTGAGATACCAGTATTGTGAGGGAAGAAAGGAAATCTAATCTCATTAGCTAATCCATTAACCAATTAAACATCTATAAAAATTATTAACTTCTATGTTTATTGTTTAAGTGATTATCTTTTATTATAATACTTACACTATTAATTTGTTATATTTTAAATGCATGTGTTCTTAAAAGTAAAATTTTATAACACTTCCTCCATTAGATTGCAGATTTTTCTTGTCTTCAACAAGTGTAATATAATGAGGGGTTACTTTATTAACTGTAAATATTTTTTCAAGGCTACTAACTTTGCAATTTCTGAATGAATTTATTCTCAATTATTTTTTCTGTTTTGTCCATTAAATATGTAGCTCAAACTTGCATCATGATAGTTATATTGAACAGTTATCAAAATTATTATTTTTAGTGTTGATGGCCGTCGTTGGTCTTTAGCATCACTTCCATCATCAGGATATGGTACTAATACACCTGGAAGTTCAAATGTTTCTGTAAGTACATTATGTTTGTAAATGTATATTTTTTAAGTCTTAAAGAATAGGCCAAGTCAGTTGATAATTTATTGGCTATTGTTCATATCTGACATGTTTAAATCTTTATTAACTAGCTGAAGTATCCGTTCTTCGCACGGGAATGAATGGACTTTCCGATATTATGATTTGTTGTGATTACTATTTATTGTAATAAAGAGATATATCAAAATGGATATCGCGTTATATTGTATTCATTAATCATCAATACCGAATTTCAAGGGAATGGTTTGTACGTTGCAGAAGGCGAATGGTTTGTACTGTGCAGAGTAGCGCAATCTAGTGGCGAGTTTTAGTAAAACGGATACGGCAGAAATATTCTTCGCATTCAGATATCAATGTATACGAATTTTCATGATGGTCGGCTGGACAGTCCTGAAGTTCATGTGTGGACGCAACATCGAATGGCAAGTTATAGGAAAATGGATAGCGCCAAACTCTTTCCCCGTGTTCAAATATCTATGTATACCTATTTTCATAGCGATCAGTTACCATCTAGTGGTCAGTTAACAATCTAGTGATTAATTAAGGTAATGATTTGCTACAGCGCCGTCAAGTGGCGAGTTGTAGCAAAATGGATAATGCCAAAATATTCTCATTGTTCAAATATGTATACTGATATATGTATACTGATTTTCATAGCGACCGTTTGAATGGTCAGGAATTTGGCCTGCTGCATGGTCATCTAGTGGCGAGTTAAAACAATAATGCATTGCAGTGCCATCTAATGGTGAGTAACATCAAAAGGAACGCAGTTAGAATATATTCTTCGTGCTCAAATGTGTAAGTATAAAAAATTTTATGCCGATTGGTCGAACGGTATAGAGGTTGATGCGTTGCAGTGCCATTTAGCAGCAAGTTACAGCAAAATGGATAGTGAAAGATATTCCCCGTTTTTTAATATCCGCGTGTACCAAATTTCATCGAAATCAGTTGGACGATATTCGCATAGCAAACGGCTAAACGGAATAGAATTCGACCTTCTGCTGCGCCATATAGTGGTAAGTTAGAGGAAAACGGATAGCATAAAAACCTTCTCCATGATAAAAGACTTAGGTCAACCAAATTTCATGGTGATCGGTCAAACGGTGCTGGAGTTTTTCAGCCTCATACACACATACCAACATTCATTTTTATCTATAACCAGTGTTATTATATATACCAGTCTCAAATAAAATCCAGTTTCAAATCTAAGTATTGTCAAAGGGCCAACATACGTCATTTTGCAAATTTTTTTCAGGGAATCATTCGAAGCATTGACTTAGCAGCAATCAAAATGGGAAATGGTTTGACCGCCAATAAGTAAAGCAGGCATTTATTTCAAAAGTGGAATTCCTTAATAGCCGCATTTTTAAAATTATCAACGTATAACGTGTTTTATTCATCGTTACTCCAGTGTACTAAATGCGAAGATTTCAATTTTCTGAAATTTGGCGGAATTCCACTAACTTAAATCAATATACTCAATTGGAGAGAATTCTGAAGATAGATTGCTCGAAATCCCTTAATAACTGCATTATTTATGCACGGATTGTCAGAATTTAACGCTGTATTCTAATAAAATCTATGCACTTGTTTTCAAAAATCTATTTCCTTAAGCTCTCAGTAAATTGCGCCAAGCTGAAAACTGTGCAAACCGCTAGAACTCACTTTCTCAAAATCGGCATATTAGCCATTTTATTTTTCGCCAAACTAAAAAATTTTACATATTAGCCTTGGAAATCTTCATTTCTTATTGTTTTGCGAATAAAACATTACATTCCTGCTCTGATTTCCCATGCACACGATATTATAATTAAAAAAAATAACCTTACAAATATAAACTTAAAAAAAAATCATTATTATTCTTTTACTTTTTACTTTAAGAATTTAAAACATTTTATTCGGCAAAATCGCCCCACATGGCAATAATGATGCTTATTTAATACTTTTTTCACTACAGGGGTTACAATTACGCAAAGCTTTCTGCGTGGAGAACATAAAAAAATCTCTTAAATGGGGAACGGGTGGACTTTGAAAGTTTTAAAGTGAACTATAATTTATTCTATATTATTTTACATATCTGTGCAAAATTTCAGGCTGATAGGTCCATTTTTGTGGATTTGTATACTATTCAAATCCACTAACAGAATTTCATTTTTATTTATAAGATGAAATAAATAAATAAACTTATAAATCTGGAAAAAGCTGTTAAGTATGACATCAAAATGAAGTCATTGTCATTTGCAATAGCTAATTTTGTTACACAAATGATTAACTTTTTTGACTCTCGGAAATGAAATGTTGCCGAAAATAGCAAAAAATCGCTTTAAAATGAGGGAACGGGTGGATTTTCAGATTGTTAAAGTGGCACAGATTGTTTTCTATATTTTTATACATAATTATGAAAATTTTCAAGCGGATCGTACAAACGGTGTAGAAATTATTAGGCTTTTTGTCCTTGACATTGCAATATTTTGCAGCAATGGCGGAAAAAGTTTTATCTTGAAGTCAGGGATCAGCGCAACTATATAGTAATTAAAATAATTATAGTAAAATTCCTTTTATTTTAAAAAGAAAAAGAACATCTTTCTAACATTGGCAATCGATTCGACTGTGAATACATTGAGCTGACGTCACTATGCCACTTAAGACTACTAAAAGTCGAGCTTATTCTAGCATTGGTTCTTCCGTGTTATCAGAATTATCGTCTGCAGGAGGCCTTTAGTTTAGAATTAATAAGTGGCATTTTAGTCCGTTGCTTAGGTTTATGAATTTAATTACTTTAACTCACTCAGCTGAAAATGTTCTTCATTTTGAATGTTGCAAAATCACTTTTGAAACATGATGCATTAAAAATTTCCCATTTACTCATTTAATTTTGTATTTAACCATACTACAACCGTAACATTACGTAACATATGCATGCTGCAAAATAAAATTACTTTCCGATTGCATTTTGCTATTTTTGGTATATTTCTTTTTATTTATTAATTTTTTTTAGATTTTAGGACAAAGTTTTACATACATACCTAATACGAATGTAGTAAAATCTAAATCAATACGGTAAAATCTTCTTCCAGACGCAATCATATCTTAGTTAAGCACTCCCAAGGGTAAAATAAATCATTTGAAATCTAAATTTTTTTTTTATTTATTAACGAAAACGCTGGAATGTTCTTTCGGTGGCAATCAAATCTAGTTCAATCATAGCGCAAGGGATAAAATGGCGGCTTTTACAAGGGTTGCCATATATTCACAGAACGTTGCCAAGTATATGACTGGTTAAAAAAAAAAAGCGTCATCTTTAATATTGAACTCCTGGTATCCAAACGATCTTGCTATTTGAAAATAGTCAACTTTATGTTAATACACGTATTTGTTTCTCGTGAATCTTAACTTGGCGTAATTCCAACTTCATGTTTTTTCGAATCCAACATACTTTTAAGAGCTTTCCTGCTTTGTTGCAAAAGCATAAATCGTTTTTTTGCTGGAGCAAGGTCGCCAAATATGGTAAGCTAGATGCTCATTTCTTCTGTTTTTAATTAATATCTTCTAAATAATTCGAATTTCAAATTTTTTTTTTTTACGGCACTGGCTTTTTTTTTAACCTATTTAGCCTCTGTGCCAAATTTGACCCGGATCCGACAAGCTCTCTGGCTACCTATAGCGAACACACACACACATACATCTCATTAGCATACTACGCTATTATTAAAGAGGATGCTTACCACTTGTACAAAAGGTTTTGAATTATAACAATGTTCATGTTAAAAAAATTTTTATACAGGAAAAGTTTAGATTTATTGTATTCATATTATATGCTTGTATACATGACTTTTTACTTTTATTTTCTTGTTGAATTTCTGACATTTAAAAATGTTTTCTTTTTAAAATGGTCTTAAATATGTATAATGTGAAATTAAAAATAAAATATTTAGTTATTTTTATTTTAGTCCTTGTAATATTAAATAATAGATGCATCTCAAAAGCTAAAAATTTGCATAATTTATGCAATTTGTGTTGCATTCTAGTTCAAAAGTAAGTTGGAAGAAAATTAATTGCTTAAAGAACAAATCTGAATAGCTTTAGAAGCCTCACTTTATTATACAGGGTGCCCCAAAAAGGTGATAGCAGTCTTTAATTCCTTGTCTATTAGAGATAAGTGGGCAGTGTACATTGAAAAAATGTTCAAAATAAGGTCAGAAATTAGACTGTGAAGAAAAAATTCTTCTCGTTAATTTTCTAAAAGTTAACTTTTTTAATTTATATATGACCTTTGTACAAAACAATTTCAAATTAGTAAAATGTGTCCCATACACTAATGAAATGACATTCAAAATTTGAAAACTATACCTTAAGTATCAGAGAAATGAAGATAAATATAGTGCTGACTTAAAGAACTTTTCAATGGCTCTCAAAGGGAAAAAGTCACTCCGAATGATCGCATTTCAGGGATCGTACAGAAATTACAGAAGGAAATCTTTTTTCCACTTTAGCAATAAAGTTTACATTGAAAAACATGTATTGTCCCTGATCATCTTTCTTTAAAGATATCTCTGCGAGGTTGCATGATGAAAGGATCAAATTTGGTACATCACCTTATTAGTGTATGGCGCACATTCTATTAACTGAGAATGTTTCTGTAGGGGGTTGTATACAAATTAAAACAGTGTAACTTATTAAAAATTAACGAGAGGAATTTTTTCTTTACGGAGTCTTATTTCGGACCTTATTTTGAGCATTTTTTCACTTTACATTGGCCACTTATCTCTAAAGATTAGAGCCTGTTACCACCTTTTTGGGACACTCTGTATAGTAGCATTGCATTCTGGTTCAAAAGTAAACTGGGGGAAAAAAAATTAAAAACTAGAGGTCTAAATAGTTTTAGTAGTCTTACTTTATTATATGCTTAGTGCTCAGCTATAACAACTCTTTTAGTTACAATAATAGGAGTCACCATATTATATGGTGAAATAAAACTCATCTGAGTCTGTATTTACTTAATTTAACTAAATTTCGAGCCTTAATACATTAAAGCAGTGGCATTCAAACTTTTTTCTATGTTACCCGACTTAGAACATCAAGATAAAATTTTACTCAAAAGATGTTCACATGTGGTTTATAGCAGTGTTTTTCAACCTTTTTTTTACATCTGCAGACTAACAAAAGTAGAATTTTGTGGACTACCATAAGCCAAAAATAATAAATATTATTAAAACACATATTTTATTCATTAAATTAAGTGTTATCCAAATATAATTTTTAGTTGGAATGACATATGCTGCTGATTATTTTTATAGTTAAAATGTAAGTAGTAAAATTTGCATTTGCAATAAATTTTGAGATTTAATGAAATTTCACATTTTAAAAACCAATATGGTTTTCAAAAACTTTGGTCAATGTTGCATTTGTATTCAGTTAAATATATTAAAAATCTTTTAATTTACCTTGTAACTTCAAAGTAAGTTTATGATACTGATAGATTACTGATACATTGAATATTAAACAGTGTTTTTACTGTAGATTTTTCTGTATTGCATTGAAAAAGAAAAGTTCCGTATTTTAATATGCATGATTAATTGCACGTATTCAATTAGTCACAGTGTTCCTCACAAGAAAAACTCCACACATTACCACATGGTGCTACGGATGATGGCCATTCTTCTCATACTCATTTTAGCAGCAATGAAAGTAACCCAGGTCTTGAAGAGGATGGTCGTCATTCTCCCATAGTTAGACCTAGATCTCGGAGTCTGAGGTATGTCTGTGCTGAAATTGTTTCTCTTCCTATGCTAGTTTATAAAGGCTCTATGAACTAATTTGAGTCTGCATTGCATTGTTTTTTCTCAAATGAAAATCATAGAAATTGTTTTTACAGTCCATGTTTGAAGAAAGACTGAAGGTACTTGATAACATTTCTGTGTAACTAGAGTTTCTCCTTTGGGTTAATCACAATGTTATTAAAACATTTGAAAAGTTTTTTGCCTGGTGTGGCTGTATGAATCATTTTTGATTGAAATAAAATTTATTTCTTTTTACACAAGTCGTGAATGTGACTATCAGATAACGTATGTTTTGTATTGATTGTTATTATTTTCAACAAGTATTTGTTATGGCTGTCCCTTGTCCTAGTGAAAAATTTGAAATAAAATAACCGAAATTGTTTCCCTGCCAAAATGATTCTAAATAGGTGTTACAGATAAATTCCTTTACAAATAAATTTTGAGTAAAGCTTACCTCTCAATTTTTTCTGTGGGAAAAACCTAAAAAACATACAATAAAATTCATTGATTTTGAAGAGAACTTGCATGTCGTGTGATGAAATGAAACTGCCCGTCATTCTAGTGTTAAGGATTCTCAACAGTATGTGTGAACTCACAATTTCGTGTGTAATTTTTTAAATAGTTTGTAATTGTTTCAAGGATATTTCATGCTTAATGTAATTATATCTCTTCATACTTCCCTTTTTTTAAAAGCATCAGTAGTCACAGTCAGCCACAGAATTTACTTGGGGAAAACTGAAGTTAGGCAATGGGAACTGATCCTGTTTAACAAAGTATAAAATGCTATTCATTTCAATTAAAACTTTTTATTTATTGGCAATGATTCATGTTATCAGAAGTTTTTCTGTGTTTCCAATTAATAATTGCTCCTTTTTCAGTTTAAAGTTTGAATAAATTTCCCTAACATCACTATATGTATGTCCTATTATGCCTTTTTTCATTAACTGGTGTTAGTACTATAAAACGATTTAAAAAATTAAAAAATAAATAAAAATAAGGGAGTTGTGTGATTTAATTTTTGTTTATAAACTAGTCAATTCCTCATCAATTGATTAAAAAAGAAAATGGAAATACAATATTAAGTCAATATCAATTAATGGTATTTCACAACTTACTACTGGTGCAAGAACTTTTCAAATGATTTTTCTACATTTCATTTTTATAGTTGCAAAATTTATCCCAATGTTTGGGGGGGCACCCCAAACATTGGGAAACACTGCACTAGTCTGAATATTTAATTTTACATTAAATTGTATATTATGGAAAACTGAAAACTACCTATATATTATTCAGTTAATTTTATTTTGTTTAATTATTATAAATATTAATTTTAAATAAAGTTATGTAAAATTCAAACTGTTATTTTTCATTGCACCAAAAAAAAAAAAAAAAAGAATCTTAAGGTATGCATTTCCCTGGTTACAAATACCAACTATAATTAATTTATCAGCTAACATAAAAAAAATTAAATATTTTATGGTCTGAAAGAGCCGTTTATATTATTACCTACCGATGTATGGTAAGAAATTAAGCATTTAACTCAGGCTTTCAGTTCATATCAGCAGTCTTTATGATCTGTTTTTAATTGGAGGATCGATCAACATTAGTGAGACTTATTTTAATTGTAGATTAAAGGTAGTTCTTTGCTAAAAATTATTAAAGAAATTCTGTGAAGGAATTCTTTAGCATGTTTTTAATTTAGTTCTCTGACAGTTTTAGACTTTTAAGACCTCCATCTGGATTATATACTCCAGTTCAGTTTGGCAGAAGGTAATTTATGTGTGGAAGTGTATATAAGCATGATTTTTCAAGTAACTAATCTAATTTCTATTTAACAGTTAAGAAAGTAAAGTCTATTTAATTTATTTGTCTAGACTTTTGCATGACTTTGATAGAATTACTTAAAAATTACTTTTTATTGAAATTGGAATTTTTAAATTTCTCAATGAAACAAATGTTGCAAGTACAGAGTAAATTCATTTAATACTGCCTTTTGTATTATTTAATAATACAGGTTTTGTATCAAAAGGTTGCACACATGCACATAAAACGTTATTTCTTAACTAATATTTGTGTCAAAATGGCATAAAAATGAAATTAATACTGCTAATAATAAACTCCTTTTACTTTTTATCCTTCATTGTATACCTCCTAAGACCTAAATTATCTTAAAATCTAAACTAACTAGTTATAATCTATTCAGCAAGCCAAAAGACATTTAGACAATAGAAATTTGTCTATAAAATTATTACTAATTCATATCATTACTTGTATAAACCAGGTATTCATCACTGAAGTAGTCAAAACATTTTGTTTAACTTGAGTTTAATTTTAAAATAGATAGCTATTAATTGAAGCTTTTTCTAATCATAGTTTATTAGTTTTTTGTGTGTAATTAAAAAAAAATTAAATCTAACCAAAATATATCAATTACTTAACACATTGGAACAATTTTATATTCTTAAAGCTCTAACAAGTGCATTTGTTGTTGTTAAGATTGTGTAAAACTCTTAAGCATGATTTTTAAAGTAATTGCTTTACATGCATTATGATACTTTTCTTTTGATTGATATTTATCTATTTCTTTGAGTAGTTTTATTGTTTTTAGAACAGAATTTAACCTATCAGTATTAAAGTATTTATCTTTATTTAGTAAAACTGATACTTATTTATAATAAAGTTCATTAATTAAATATTTAAAATAAATTCTGCATATTTTGGGTTTCAACAATTTTAGGCCATTTATGCTTTAGTTTGATAATCAAATAATATTTTACATTAAAAAATGATTATTAAAAACTGGTTTAAATAAGCTTCATATTTTTATCTTTCGGTTAAATGTTTTCTTTTTATTGTTTCATGCAGATCAGGGGTGATCTGAAACGTACTGTTGATTTTAATTATTTGATAATTGAAACTCGTTAAAATGTTAACAATTTTCATTACTGTTTTTCAGTTAATAACACAATTTAAAAAAGTAAAAAAACGAGAAAGTAGTTTCTTTAGAAATAAATGACAGTCTTAGTACTTTTGTGTGTTAATAATTAAGTTATTGGCTCAACAAATAATTTTAAATTGGCAGAATTCATACTTAATAATTTTTGAAATATGAAATTTTACATCATTTTTGTTGTCCAAAAATGTAAAACTCGATATTTTATTGATTTGAAAATCTGTAACTTTTTTGATTAATAAAAGGGGCTCTTGTCACAAAATCGAGTCAGTGTTTCCCTGATGAATTTAAAATCTGATATTCTACGTGGGCATAAGATATTAATAATTTAGTTAAAAATTTTCTTTTAAAAAAGTTTAACAGTTAAAAGTATTATATAGAAAGAATTTGATGAAAATAAATTTTAGTATGAAAATTAGTGTTTAGAAGATAGATATTTGAATTTTGTAATTGCAATTTACTTTAAAAAAATAGAGAAATGGTGTTAAAAAAGAAAATATAAAATAATGACTGTGTAGAACAGACTCTAAGACAAAAAGTTGCTCACATTAGTTGCTGTTTGTATGTTTTACTCAAAGTTTTTATTTTTAATTACAATTTATGTTTTTTTTAATGATTTATGACTGTTTGCTGAAAATGTGTTTTATTTACAAAACTATTAGGTTATGAAAATTTATTTTGATGAAGTGTACATGTGATTGTATTTTATATTAATATACTAATTCTTTTATAGGTATATTTTACTACAAATAGTAATCTTTTTTAAACTTTAGTATTTAAAATATTGTTTACTGTTCCAGAATATATTATAATTTGAAGATAATTTTTATATGCCAGCAAAAAATGTGTGCTATATCAAAGCATGATTATATAATTTTTCCCCATCCTCTAATGCTCACTTTTATTATTTTTTAAAGCCTGCTTTGTGTTAAATATATCTCACTCTTAATTGCTTCTTGATAAATTCTAAGTGATTTTACTATAGAAATGTATTAATTACTTAAATGCACATGTCATATATTTATAGTATTCTTCATAATGGAAACATCAGCTATATTTCAGCTTTAATTATTATTTTCTTCTTATTCCTCCATGGGTTTTAGCCTGGCCTGGTTGTGTCTTGCACCTTTAGAGTAAGGGCTAATTCTTATTTCTACATTAGTTATCTTATTTTTTGTTTGGTAAAAAAATCCATTCCTTATGTTTATGTGTTTTGGCCTGCTTAGAATTGCATTACATTCTCTAAATATTTTAAAATGCTTTTAATAGATCTCAAAAGCATGAAAGTATTGACGTTGTATTTTTAAAAGTAGTGTTAATCTACTAAAATCGTCTATTTTGTTGAAGTTTTATTTTAGCAATGTGTTTGCATGTTGCTTAAAATCTTGTCTCTAATGTTTTGTTAGTAATAATAATAATAATAATGATAATAAACTTAAAATAGAGACCCTGATTTATTAATTTTAATAATCAAATTATATTTAATACCTTGCCAAATGTAAAACTAATTTATTAAATATCTACTTTCAGAAAATTAGCATTTTAATTTACAATTTGTATTTTGCAAGTTGTATTAATTCTACGAGTGATTTCTGATGCTGCATGTTGTAATAATTTTATTTCTTAGTGTTTTAATGAAAATCTTGTCACACAGCACAATTTTAGGTTTCTGCCTTCTGTTGTTGGCTTAAAAAAAAAAGTGATTCATGTTCATTTTGACAAACATAAATACTTTTTCAAAAACTTTAAGAAGGTTCTTAAAACTTTCGAATGTACGAAACTTACAAATGTTTCTGGTTTTTAAGTGTGTACAAAATACAAAGGAGTATCATAATTTCCTTTTACCATACAACTAACATAAGAATAGAATTATTTAATTATTATTATTTTTATAAAGATTTTAGGTTATTTTTTTCTTGTAAACTTTTTAAATGTATTTAATAGTCATAAAAAAAAAGCTTTAGTTGAAAATAACTAATTTATGTAATGACTGACATATAAGAATGGATTTTTTTACCATTTTATTATGCTTATTTTGATTGCAAAAAATTCTTAAAACTTTTTTTTATTGTTTTACTTCTTAGCAGTAGAAATTTGCTGCTTTAACATGCATGTTATGTAGCTTTGGTCAGCAGTCGCATTGTTCCCCCCATAGTGCTTTTAATTAGCTGCTAATTTTCTCCCTGCTTTAGAGTTAGCTTGCATTCACTGCTTCTTTCGCTGAGAATAATAGTTCCCCTCTTTGTTGTAATTTAGAAAAAATGAACTGCTGCAGCTTTTTTATAAGCTGGGAATGGCAATGATAAAATATAAAATTTCCAACTTGTGAAACAATGAATGCTGTAGGTTTCAATATTGTACATTTTCAATGAAAATACCTTATATATATATATTTATTATGGTATTTCTTTTCCAGATTTTTGTTATTGAAGCAGTTTTATGTTTTCTATGTAACAAAAGTATTTAACAAAATACTAAAAGTTGTTAATTGTGATTATAATCCTAGTTAGTATATTTAAAAAATAGTTATTACTCACTAATTATAATTATTTAATTTTACTATGCAGTACCTAATAATTCTGACTATCATTTAAATACACATTAAGAAAAAAATGATTTCTGCTTGTTTAATTTATTCTGTGACATAAAACTAGAACTAACTGCTTGTAAATTTTACTGTTATTGTATATATGTCTATCTGGTTGCAGTGAATCAATTTGTTGATCTTAGTATACAGATGCCAGTCCTGGGTTTTTTTCCCTCCCCTTCCTTCCGAGGTTCTATTTTTGTGAATTTTACCTAATTATGCAAATTTCTGAATTTTGTGAATTTCCCCCCCCTTCTGATCAAAAAAGCAATGTAGAAGAAAGTAAAAGGTTTTTTTAAGTAAGGCTGTTTACATTTAGGTAATCGTTAAATGATAATAATCTTCCAAATTAAAATGAAAAGTTCAATAGTTATTTTGTGAAAGGGCTGTTTTGGTAAAATTGGATTTTGTGAAGAGGTCATGCTTTTCTGAAATTGAATTTTGTGAAGGATCCATTTTTATCTTATCGAATTTTGTGAAGAGTCTATTTTTGGACCCAAATTTGACCTGAACTGACCTTTAGTATAAATATTAGTCTTGTCTAATGTAATTGCAGTACGTTTTACAATTTTTGAAAAAACAAATAAGCTCCCGAACTATTACCTTTTTTTACCGTTGCCTAAAACTATCCTTGTTTACTTACCAAAACTGTAGTTTGTAAATATATGAGTAAATTAATTTAACTTTCTGTATATACATGGTAAACACATCAATATACTCATTTAACTATATTTTATTATGATAGTCGAACCATGTCATAAAAATATGTTTTTAGCGATTGAAATAACATACAATATTGATGCCCCCCTCAAAAATACATAAATAAATAAATATATAATATATATATATACATAACTTAAAAAAAACTTTTTATTCCATTATACTAAAATACTATTATTTTTCTGCCTTCAGTAATTTTATTAATATACTTTATCACAATTTCCAGTCAGAGAATTCCAAATCATAGCTTTTTTTGTAGTATCTCCCCCCCCCCCCTCGCAAACAGATCTCCATTCTCCATTCCCTAGCTATTGTTTTTTTCATTTTCTTTTCTTTTCTTTTATTTTTTTTTTTGTATTGCTTAAGTGCAGTATGAAAATATAGCTTTTTATTTATTAACAATTTTGCTCTAATCTCTGAAAATAGGATTTTAAAAATGTATGATTCTACCTAAACCTTTTTCATGATTGAATGAACTATATTATGGAAAACTGAAAAAATGATATCGATAAAATAAATTTTTACTGTCTTCTTGGATTTTTCCATAATGCCACTTGGCTGACAAAATTTCTAGGGAATATTAAAGGCCAATTAAGTTGAAATGTAATACATTTCTTTGAATTTTCAGGATAATTAACAAAACTTATTAAGTTATACAAATAATATTGATGTTGGATGCCCTCTGTTGTATAGAGTGTTTTCCATCGCAAAGGTGCTTCCTGTCATGGGGTGCCCACCGGAGACTAAAAAGGCAACTTTTGCTACTAATTTAAGGATTAGGTGACCTTGGGCAACTTTTTGGATAAAAAAACGTAATTTTCATACTATTTTCAAGTTTTTGGCTACTTCTACCTTACTCCAAGCGACTAATTTGAAAATCGGATTTCGGTTTTTGTCAATTCTCTCTCCCTTTTTTTCAAGTGTAGTATTGGTCGTTCAACTCCAGGCAACTAATTTGAAAATGAGATTTTGTCAGGAAATTGGTTTTTGTCAGCGCCCTCTTCTTTTCAAGTTTGCTATTGGTCCTTCATCAAACATTCTGATCTATTTTTTTAATCGTGCTATAAAAATGAATGCACTATGTGCTCTGTTACATAATGCATGAAGTTTTTTAAAAATTTATCATTTTATTCATTCCTTCTTAAATGAAGCTAAATGACGTATGTTTATTTCTTAACTACAAAATTATGCAAAAATGCTACTATTTTGGCAACTAAAATTAAGAAAATGGCTACTAAACTGGCGACTTTTTTATGCCAGTGAGGGGACTAAAGATACTATTTTTGCCTCCTGACACTGCTGGATACCTTGCTGTCATGGAACAATTTCATAGGTGCATTTTATAATATTTTAATTACACTTTCATGTAACTAGTTGTAACTGCATATTTCCTTACTTTTTTTTCAGTTTCATAATCTGCTAATGATTTACAATTTTGAAAATGCTGAGTTAAGAATGGCTTTAATCTTTTTTTTGGACATGGCAAAAATTGTAAACAAATTTGGATATCCACTTTAATGCCGATACTCTTGATGTTTGTGGTCTGGAACTTATTTTAGCCAAAGAAGGGATGATGATAGGGGATTCATTTATCCTGATTGCAGTAATTTTTTAATAGCCATTTTAATTAGTTACTGTTGTATCAACATGGTTCTTGCTTATTTCAGTGTTTAAATAGTTTGTATCTGATACTGCTATCAATTAAATTTCTTGAAAATATCCATGTATAATAGGAGTTAAAGAAAATTACATAACATATATTTTTTTGTGCGTATGTATCTTTGCGCCTTAAATTATTTGAAAGTCTTTAGTTGCTTTCTTTATATATGTGTGGTTTTCTATCCACTTTAACTATGAAAGCTCCGCTTTGAAGTTAGATTCAGGATGCATACAACCAGTGAAGATGTGCTTTAATTCTTGTGAGTATTGTATGTTGTGTAACTGTTGTTAAATGTATAACAGCTTAATCAGTGTATTGCTTGTAGATACATATGTTAGTCATGGTAAATATTCTCCCTATAACACTAGGCTATATTTGTAAGTATATATGTTGTACCCAAGTAGCTGTTTTAATGGCTATGTGTGAAATTGTGTAATTTGATGTTAAATTTATGACATTTAGAGCTGTTGTACTGCTTTGTGCAAACTGTGTGGCTTAGAAATGCAGTTGAAATTAGTGTTGTATATATATATATATATATATTTTTTTTGTACTCAAGTGTGTATTAAAAAAATTAACTTAATCTATTTATTGACATTGGTTTAATTATTTCTGTTAAATTAGTTTTGAAACTAAAGTTGTTTTAAATAAATTTCTTACACTGTTCTTTTTATATTTACCTTCCAATGGAGGAATTGAAAATTACTATACCATGTTTAGAAAAATATTTTGATATTTATGTGTGTGTACAGGCTGCGTGCTTTATTAAAACTTACGGTGAAGTTAATTATGAGAAACATTTTAAAGATTGACACCAAAATGTGGAAGGGGGGATTCTTTCAGACTAGCTTTGTCATAAAACGCTGGAAATAATCTATTACTTTTACAAAATATTTTATTGGTTGTAATTGCTGCTAATGTTTGTAATTGATACATTTTTATGAAACTTATATGCAAAAATCTAAGTGGTCTGCATTAAAAAAAGGAAAAAAAAAGTTGTACTATAATTTTTAATCAGTTTTTGCAAAAGCTACCAAAAACTTCGCAAAATAATTGTGGGATATTATATCAAAATTTAAATAAATGCAGCGAATATTCAAAAAGTTATGTGAATTTGAATTACCGTATCATGAAAGACAGTTTTAATCTCTAATAACTTTTTACCATGAGTGATCGAAACATACTTTCAGTTAAAAAAGTTCGTCAAAATTAAGTGTAGCTCTAAGATATGGCAATTTTTTTACTAGAGTCTGTATACATATTAAAATAAAAAATTTAATTTTTATACGGTACCTCCTTTCCTATCACTTATGTTTAGAAAAATGTTGCTCTTTGTCTAAGAAAATTAGTTTAAAAAATCCCATGTGTCTAAGTGATTAGTGAGAAATTCAATGTTAACAATGATGACTTGCATCACTTTACCTACTGTGTTGGCATCGGTTTTCAGGCAAAAAAATCTTTACTTTAGGAGACCAACTATGAGTTGATAAAAGTTAAATAATGATCTTATTGTGAAATGGCAATTAAACATGCTCAAAGATGTGAAATTTACAGGTGCAGTTTTACCTGAATTGATCGGTACTGAATTATGAAATTAGCGATACGTCCAATAATTATGTTATGCTTTTAGAGAAGGAATTTTAAAGTGTAAAAAGAGAGTTTCAAAATGATGGTGTGGTAACTTTCTCTAGAAACTGCCAAACATGCATTATAGGAAAAGTTTAGCTAAATTAGGATTTGAGAAGCCAACTATGTATAACAAGTGACTATCAGCATAAATTAATGTCATCTGAAAAGTAATTACAGGGGTCTATGTAGATGAAAATTATGTCCATTTTGTGACCCCCTTCACAATTACAATCTATTAAAATGGCCCCCTCACAAAAATACAATCAATTAAAATGGCCCTTCATTGGCACTTTACCCTTCATTTTAAACTGTCTTATCAATTATTTAACAAAAAGTAACTTATATTAAAAATTTGTATAAAAATTCACAAAAATGTGTTGAAATTCTCTAAAATAAGTATTGAAATTCACAAAAATAAGCACTTTTCACAAAATGGGACCCTAGAAAAAATTCCTGGATCAACCCCTGAATTACATTTTTCTCATTTTTGAGACAGCCCCTTAGTGCTTGGCGAAAAATGCCAAAATTTTGAAATTACAGTATCTTGAAAACTCCACTCAGAGACATGGTATTTTAAAAATTTACTTTCTTGGACACAGAAGAACAGTTTCCTAAATATAAGTGTTAGGAAAGGAGCGACTGTATAAAAATTAAATTTGCTATTTTAATATGTATACAGCCCCTACTAAAAAAATTGACATTACTGAAAGCTACTCTTCATTTGAAAAACTTTTCTAATTGAAAGTGTGTTTCGATCACTTACGGTTTAAAAGATAATCACTTTACACCCATTTTGAATTACCCAGTATAATGAATTTAAAAAATGGTGTGTGTGTGTTTAGTACTGACTTTCTAAAATGCTACCTATAACCAAAATGCATTATTGTTGGGCATTTCTGTATTCTCTATCATTATTTAGCTCATAGATATTTCTGTTTGAATAATAAAAATCTCTGCTTTTTGTTTACTCTTCCTGCTATTACTCTTGACAGTCTTATTTTACTACCCTGTCCTCAAATTAAATATTTCCATTTTCATCCTTTTAAGTGCCTTCATAATCAGTTGAAGATATTAAAAATTAATTTCCTTAAGTTTTAGTGAACAAGCTATCTAAAAATGGTTCCCTTTTTAAAATTTTAAGTTTCAGCTACTGTGTCTAATGCTGCTTGAAAATACACTTTTTATCACTTTAGTGATGTGATACTTTTCAATAAACATTTATTTCAACAGCTATTTTCAGTTCCAATTTTTATTCTAAACATAATGTAAAGATCAAAAACAATTTGAAACAAGTTTTGGCCTGGCTCACTTTTTATATTACTGTATCTACTGTGATACACAACATACTATGCTGACTGTGACACACAAAGTCAGCATAGTAAGCAGAAAATTTTTAGAAGGTGTAAAATTTTATAGCTGACAAAAAGAAAAAAAAAAAAAAAAAAAAAGCCTTTTCAATGGTAAAAATAAATGAAATATGAGTGTTATAATACTTACTAACATATTTAAGGAAGGGAAAACAACAGAAAAAAAAAAAAAAAAACCTTGTTTGGGAGCAGATTTTTTACAGTAAGCAAGAATATTTTCTCTAAATGTTTCATCATGTATATATATATATATATATATATATATATGTTAAAGAAAGTCACTCCAAAAGAGATTAAAAAAAAAAAAAAAAGAAATTATAGTTGTTTGTTTGCTTTTCTTTACTGTTTATTTACACACATACTGTATTTAAATAAACAGTAAAGAAAAGCAAAATTTAAATACAAACTGTATTTAATTTACAATATAAAAGCCATCTTTCAGTATTCTTAAATTCCACGTTCTCATGTGTTGACAGGAAATATTTATAAAGTAATTAATCTCTTGATGTAAATAATGCACATTTTCTTTAGAAATTTGGTTTACTAATATTTTTTGTCCTTTTCTTGGGAGAGGATGTTTAGTATCCTCTTTTCTGCTGCTTGTGTAAGGCATGCATACATATTTTTTTCTATCATGCTCCCTTTTTTTTTTTTTTTTTTTAAACTTTGGCATCTATGCTAGTAAGAAATGATGGAGGAGAAAGGTAGTGATGAGAAAAAAAATTATTTTCCTAGTTATTCGCTCAATTGATTTTATGATTGTATTTGAGTTTCTTAAAGAGCATTAGAATATATCATCATTATAAAAAAGAAAGGTATCAGCATTAAAAAATGTATTCGATATTAGATTAAAAATTTGAATTCAATTAAAAAAGTTATTCAAAATCATTAGTTTGAAATTTAATAGCACACAGAATCCTTAATATAAAATTTTGGTCTCACTATTCGTTATTGACTTTTATTTCACCAATAATTTAGTTGAACGATATTTTAATATAGAAGCTTATTATATAAATATTCCAAATACAGCAAGAATCTATTTTGAGCTGACATTTTTCTTACTTTTTGAAAATTAATTTTATGCAGCCTATGTAATATTTTGGGAACCCACAAACTCAGTGCTGCTATTTTTAAATATCATTTTTTGCAAAGATTTTTTAAAAAATTACAATTAAATTAATTTACAATTCATTGATAATGGTTAGCTTTGTCACTAAAGTTTAAAAAAAAAAGTTCTGTATCAAAACTAAAAATTCTTAACTATTCTATGGCTAAAAAAGTGTATAAATATGCTTTTATTTATCATTTATAAAAATTTATTGAGTAAAGATTTTATTGTAAAATGAATGTATTAACATTTTTTTTTCAGCCCATTACGTTCACCAGGTGTTGATAGTGAAGTAGTAGCTATGAATAATGTTTACAAAGAGCGATTTCCAAAGGTGAGTTTAAGATGTGTTGTATGTTTTGGCTATTAATATGCCATATTAATTTCCAAATTTAAGGAGTAGTAGCAATGATATGTGTTACATGGCTTACTTCAGGAAACTCTCAACTCCTTTTAATTCCTCTCTTCCCCCCCCCCCCCCCCATCAAAAACTTTGTCTGGTATAGACCCCCCCACACAAAAGAAAAATGAAAACCCACTAATAATAAATTAAAATTATCTTCGTGTGGGGAACTACGGATTACCAAAATTTATCCACATGATATTGATGGTGATGACAGTATAAAATTTTAGGGATCATGGATATAAAATATTTTTAATAGTTTTGAATTACTATTTTAAACAGTTTTCTTTTCTGTTGTTATTTGTATTTATCATAAACTGAAAACTGTTAATTCAAATAGTTCAATTGGTATATAGATATGTTTGTTACTCATACTGATTAAAATCTATAAAATTCATGATTGTGTCAGCTGATTAGTTTAGGTGGGGAAAAATTATTCTTCCAAACATAAAATGTAATCTAGAATAGTGTGCAGCATACTTAGCAATTTTTCGTTTGATTTTATAAAATGCATCATTAATGCCTAACCCTTAGCAACAGCCCACATGCTTGTATGACCTTATGAAGTAGTTTGCACATGCAGTCCTTTTTTCAGCCTGGTGAGGTCAAGTACAAACAGGGAAAAAGGAAAAGCTGAGTTTCAATTTGTTATATGACATTCTTATGATATAATGCTTTACCCTAAACTTTTTGGATACTCATTGTCAAAATCCACTCTTAAAAGAAACTTTTTGAATATTAAATTTTTGGCCCTTTTCCTTCAAAAGGTAATTTTTTTGTAAATGTTTTTTCAACAACAAACTTAAATCAGAGTTCAGATGCAGGATAACAAACATTCGGATGACTACTAGAATTTAATAAAAACATCTTCTGTGTCAGAGTACTATAAATCTTTTTACTGTAATTATTCATTAGTACTTAAGCCAATTATTTAAAAAAATTCAGTTGTTAGTGTCAGAGCATTATATTTGGAAGTACTTAAAAACTTGTGCTTAAAAAATTGAAATGAAATAATTTTGTATTAAACACATTGGAAGAAAATGAAACTTAGATATTCTCCCCTTTTCAAGTGCCTTTCTTCTTCTCTTTTTTTTTTTTTTTTTTTTTTTTTTTCCCCCGCACTTTAGAGTGGCAATGTTTTTTCCCCTCATGTATATATAGATATTTTGTTTATGGTTCAGTATTTACCTTTACATGTTCAGTATTTACTTGTCTTGCCTGTATGTGGATTGGGAATTTTTGTCTCCTGAAGTAGGGAAAACCCTGGTATCCTCTAAATGTATGTAGATTATTGTGCTCTTTTGCATATTCTAATACAAAGTTATGTAATTTCTGAAAGTATTGTACTCATTACATTCGTCTGGTCTTTTTTTACACCATGGATTTTGATGACATATTTTAATATACAAAATATTTTCAATAGGCTACTCAACAAATGGAAGAAAAATTACAGCAGTTTATAAATGACCATTCTAATTATGATCAAGTTGATAGTTATGATGCAGTTGCTCGTTTTGTTCATCATCAAGTCATTCATATAGCAGAAGATTGTCTTAATCAATCAAAGAAGCAGCTAATAACATCTCATTATTTTTTTGAAATGTCAGAAAATTTGGAAAAACTTCTTATTGAGGTATGTTGGAAACATCTGTATGCTTTCTTATACATATACCTCTTTCTTAAAAAATTATCTTGAAAGTCTTACTGTATATATATATATTTGTAGTTATTTTGTATTTATTTAAATAAAATTTTTTTTATTTTGCGAGTAACAGATTTAGAAAAGTTTTTTTTTTATTTATTTTTTTTTTTTTATTGACAAATAATTTAAAAGTTTCCAAATGTTTCAAACAAAGATTCAATTATAATTTTATAGGGCAGTTAAAAAAAAAAAAAATACTCCATCAACTGTTTTTGCCAGTATTCCCCCCCCCCCCCCCAAACCCCCAAGAACAATTTAATGTCAGTAACAGAAAACTATTACCCAATTCCCAGTTACTAGTTTTATTGACATTATTTATCTATAAATGTCATTTATTTATTTTTAATAAGTTGACACTTTTTTAAACATTAATGTGTCACAGTCAATGAGATGATATTTAAAAATCTTGCAATATGTCATAAATGCCGGGTCATTCTATTGTCATACCATGCCATGACATCCTCTGTCACAGATTTTGATGAAATTTAGTATGCATGCACAATTTAAGATACTGATTTCAAATATATCAACTATATTAAGACTAAATAAGGATTCAAAAGTTATGAGCTTTTAAATTTCAAAGCTAAGATGCCCTGTCAGCTATCATCATGAGTGATACATAAATGTATATAAATAGTAGTCATAATTTTCTTAAAATTTGTCCCTTGAAATGCATTTTTGTTTTGTTTAGGAAAAAAAAAAAAATCCCATATTTTATGCTTAACCAAGGTTACAATTGTACAACATTATTACAGTAACTGTGAAGTCCATTTATTTCTCATTTTTTGGATTCCCCCCCCCCCCCCCGGCATTCAATTCCCACCACATTTTTTGCACAGGTAGCTAAAAGTATGTTATAATATCTGATTTTAAAAAATTGACGGGTATTGGGGAGATGAAATTTTTATAAATAAAATTTTAATTTAGTGTATGCAATCAATAAGACTTTTATTATCAGTACATGATATTACCGTATTGGCCTGAATATAGTATGGTGTTTTTTGACTGATCACTGCCTGCAAAAAACCTGACTCACTCTAGTTCCAGGCCTAAATATAGGATTTTTCTAACTATCTTAATTAAAAACTTCCTACCCTTGTTATATTCGGGCCAATACAGTAATAATTTGAATTATCTGAACATGTACGATATCTTATTATATGTTTTTAAAGTATCAGTAAATGTATTAGACCAATAACAAAAATTATGATAACTTACATGAAATCTAAATTGCACCAGAGTTCTGTCATTTGGAAAAACTTTTGTATTTTTGGAGGTTCAAAAATTAAACAAATTTTAAAGGAATTTTACTGTTCTCTCCCCCCCCCCCTTAAAAAAATAAACGTAAGAATATCTTCTTGCTATACAGAGAAACCTGCTAAAGAGACCGCCTGTCTATTCTGACCACTTTTATACAATTTCATTTTAAAAACACCACACTTTACCACCTTCATAAGGTGACAGTTTTGGTCTTCCCAAAGGTGGTCTCATTAGACAGGCTCCACTATATTATAGATGTTTATTATGTTATCCTATTTGAGTTTTAAAATCACATTTTTTCTTTTTCATGAACTGCGTCAGTAATGGCCATTTATTAATCAAAATGAAAAATAATTTTCTTGATCAGTGTTAAATGGTGTTTTAAAGCATAGTGTATTAATTTATTTAATTAGTTTAGAAAACTTAATGCAGTTGATCATATTTGAAATCATGTATGACAGTAAATGCATTGCAATTTTTTCTTTCACATATACAGGAGAGTCTCGATTGTTCGCGTTTCCCATAAATCCAAGTTAATGAAATAACCAGTTTAGCTCCCAAATAATGACCAACACATACATACAAAACATGTAAAAGAATTTTTTGCACCACAAAATTAAAGTACTTGGCGCACCTGGAAGCCACATCAGAAATCCCCCTTCCAAAGAAAATGTGTGTATTCTTCCTATACATGCCCTCACAGACATTTCTGTGTAGTGTTGACAGGCTGCTTTGACTTTGGCATGATATTGCTGCACGGAAACGGGTCAACATGTCAATACAAAAAAACAATTGACTATTATTTTCCGGTATAACTAGACTGTTCTAATGACCTGTAATGTAATAATATGTAAGTACATTTTTTATTTAAATATGCAGTCAGTGACTTCTGTACAGTAAAAAATGTTTCACACAAAACTGAGGGAAGCAAAATATTTTTTTGCAATAAAAGATTTGTTAAAAAAAAAAAAAAAAAAAAAAACTCACCAATATTTTTGATGGCATTTTATTTCGACTTCCTGCTAAACTACAAGTAGGTTGCATTCATTGGTATGGGAAACAAGTAAAAAATTATTTTTTGGGGAAAAAGTCAGTTATCTTTTTTTTTTAAATGTATTTTCCATGGAAATAGAGGGAAAGACCTGATGGATCATATTTCTAAGATGACTACTGGGGGAGAAAAACAAAAAGGGTCCTTGAAGAAAGAGGAACCAATACCCGAGCGTTAAACAATTCTACAGATGCATTCTAGTGACTTGTTCTAAACATACCACTGAGGATCAAAAACAAACTATTTTCATGTTAAACGATTTTTGTTTTGTGTTAAGAGAGGGGGGGAAAAATGCATTAAACTGCACAGTTTACAGTTCAAACCGCTATGTCATTTTATGTTAACAGATTTTTCATATTAAGCATTTTTGTGTTAAATGTATTACACTGTATGTATGACACACATATGCATGACACAGGTTTTTCTCTGATAATGTTTCTTTGCAAATATATTCAAAAGTAAAATTTGGAAGTGACATTACTCAGTCACTCAATACTACTTTTCATCTGATAATGCAGTTACTGCCTCTAAAACTATGCTTTTAGTAAGTTTTAATCAAACACTTTTATTAAAACTTACCGTTTTTGAATCATTGTAATTCTTATTAAAACCATATATTAAGGAAAGATAAAAGCATGAATGAAAGAAATGAAGTGAAATTTAATAAACTTGCACAATGCAGAGTTGCCAATTACTCAGTGGCGCTCCCAGGATTTTAGTTTAGTTGGAGCTGGGCTACGAATTCTGTTGAACTCTGTTATAGTGATAACTATCTTATAAAGTTAAATTATTATGTTCCTCTTGACTTGCCCATGGAACAACATGTGCGCAAGCAATGTAACCGGTTATAATCAAATAATTATCTGATCTCTTCAGTATCGCTGAAACCTACTTTAACTGTGTTTCGTTCACTAACTGTAAGTATTTATTTAAAAACTAACTTTTTTTTTTTCTGAAAAGTACTTTAGGAATAATTTAAAGACAATTTTTATAAAGAAAAAATTTAATTCATTGGGAACAATTTTCAATTTTTAATGCATTTAACTTTTAACTTTCCACGTTTAGGGGGGCTTGAGCCCCTATAGCCCCCTCCGTGGGTGCGCCTATGCAACTACTACAGATTCCCCATAGTTACAGTGAAATTTTTTGTGAAAATTTGGTTTACTGTGGACTACGGAAAAAGCATGTTTTTTTTCCACGGAAATTTAAATTTTGATTAATTTATTCTATAATGTTTCTAAGCTGCGTTCTTTTAATGATTAAAAAAAAAACCCACCAAGAAGTATTTCACAACAACCAAAGCCTGAAACAAACAATTATCGCATGCAATCGGCACTGAATTTGTAATCATCACTGGCTGAAGAGAAAAAGTATTGAGTCTGGACTCCTCTGGAACCTCTCTTCTCTCCCCCCCCCTCTCAGGCTTTAAACTTTTCTCTCTTTTGCTTTGTTTTCAAGTGACGCTGACTGCAAAGGCTCGGTAATAGATTCATTCCTTCTAAGTTTCTATTTATTTTTAATAAAGATAAATTTTTAATAGGGTGTAGTTAAACTTACTAAAATTTTGCCTGTGCAACTGATTATAGCAAACATAAAAAACTACTGAAAATATTCACAATTACTACTGAATAGTCTCATTGAGGTTTGGCATCTCTGATAATGTAACAGATTAAATTTTTATTTGATTAGTTTAGTGCATGTTAGAGACATAATCAATTTAGACAAAGGACAGAGATTATTAGATATTTGTCCAAGTACTCTTTGAAGCCATTAGAAAAAATAAAACCTGCTGTTAGGCTCATAAACTTAAAGTAAACCAAATGTGGCTGGCACTCAAGGAAGTTCAGTATATCCTTTCACTGACTGCACTGCACACTGTAATAAATCATTCCCTTTAAAATAAAACTGCTGCCTTTTTTAAACTCCAGAAGAAAATAATCATGGAATTGCATTGGAAAATTTTATTTAATTTTAAAAAATTTTTCTGATAGTTTCGTGACTGATACAATTTTATGTTTGTTATAGTATATAGTACTGCAGGTTGTGAAGTTTTTGAATTGATTTGTCATTACAAATATCATTTAAAAATTATGTTCAGATAACATTATGCTATTAGTAAATATAAAGATTTGTAAAGTTAATCTCATTATTGCCTTCAACATGTCACAAAATATTTATCGTACTGCAAGAAAATTTTAATGCATTTGTTTTTGTTTTGATTATTACTTTTAATTTAAAATTTAATAAGTATTTTACTTGCAATCCAAATGATCTCTTGTCTAAACTGGTTGAAATCCTCCCTGGATAGTAGTATTTAGCTATTCAGGCAATTCTTTATTCATAATATTACTAATATGTACTTAAAAAGAATGTTTAAATGGATATCTTATGAATACACTATATTGTGTTTCATTATCATTTTTCTGTATATTTTTTAGTGCCAAGAAAAATCTCCTGAAGCTGTACACTGTTTAAAAGGACTGATAAAAAAATTGCTAGTCATTATCTCTCGCCCTGCTCGTCTTCTAGAATGTTTAGTAAGTATCAGTTTAAAGTTTCAAAATTGAGTTTATTAACTTTATTTTGGGGTGGACCTGGGATTCCACATTTTAAAGCTCATATTTTGTATGATTTAAACAACTTAAAATTTAATTTTATAATCATTTAAATATCTTGTAAGTACTTATTGTTTATTTAGACATTTTCTTTAGCAATTTTAATTTAAAACAAACAAGTTGTTAAAAAAATACAACTAAAATCAATAAACTAGATTATGACCAACTGGGAATAATAACCAGTTAATGAAATGTGCCCTAAGTAATTTTATGTCTGTGAATCATAAAACCACATTTGAAGTTCACTAGTTACACTAAACATTTTATAGATCCTTAAAGAATTCTAAAAAAGCAAAAAGTTAGTCAAATCAGTTTTAATTAAAAATATTTCATATTAAGTAGTTTGTTATTTTTGTAAAATGTTTTTATAATTTGCTTTAAAGTGTACTGTGCATGATTTAATTATATAAAAATAGTACTGCATAAGGCACGCTCCTTGTTTAGACGGGTGCATTTGTTTTTAAAAAATCTCAACAGATGGCATTACTACAGGAACATTAAAGAAACATTCATTTTTTTAATTGAATTGGTTCGGTGTTGGTTTGTTTTGATTATGAGTCTCACGGTTGTTCCCATTATTGTATTCACTCAAAGTTTCCAACATTGTTCAAATTCCTAAGATTCAATGTTTTTAGGTTAAGTTGAAATATAGTAGGAAATCGAATAAAAACAGGAAAAAAAGTTATTCAGTCTTAATTCAAGTGTTCCTTCTTTAAGAACAGAAATCGACATGAAGTGTATAAATTTTCATATTTTAGTGTTTTTATGCAAGTGGTTTCCAAGAAATTGGAAACCACTTGCATGAATTGGAATAATCTATAGTTAGAAAACAATATAGTAGTACTTTACCTTTTTAAAATTATGCTTTGTTATTATTATAATTACTATTTGTTATTTTGTTAAAATTACAAGAAACTTAACCATGTACATTTGGTCTTAAGCCCTACTGTGCATTGCCTTAACAAAACAACAAATAGCAGTTCTAGCATGATAAACTTCTGTTGAATCTTTGAAAGAATAGTTTGACAGAATAGTTTGAAAATGAATGATTTAGAAGAATAGTTAAGAAGAATACTTTGAAAATGTGTTGTAAGTTTTGTAATAAGAAAAAATTCTCTATTTTTTTAGCAATTTCTAAGCTTTTAGCACTCTTTTAGGAATTTGATCCAGAGGAATTTTATCGGTTACTTGAAGCTGCAGAAGGGCATGCCAAAGTTCAACAGGGAGTTACAACAGATATTCCAAAGTATATAATTAGCAAACTAGGATTGAATAGAGATCCATTAGCAGGTTAGTTAATGTTATCATTTGATTTGATTTGATTTATAGTGTTCAGTCAGAACAAAATCAGGAAGAGCAATTATAAAATGAAATGCAATTGAAAAAAATTTTATGTTGAAAAAAAATTTTTTTTAAGAGCAAAATATTTTTTAGATCAAAATATATAAGAAATAAAAATATTTTTTTAGCTCAAAATATAAAATAAATAAAAATATTTTGGTCTTTCAAAATTAATCTTAAATACCGTTGCCCCTCATTAAATCATGCTTCTCCAGAGACAAGGAAAATGTGCAATATATCTGTCTAAATAAGGGTTGATATATTAAAATTTTAAACTTGTGAACATATGCACTTAAAAGTATTATAAAATTAATAGTGTAACTACTGTAGTAAAATATAATAACAAACAACATAGTAGTTTACCTTTTTAAAATTTATCTACAAATACACATTTCAATTTCTGCTGAAGAAACTATCCTAAGTTATCTATTTGATTTTTCTCTCATAACTTGTTTTTGGGCAAAGATCAGTGAGTGAAAATTAATTAATTGCATCTCCTCATATATGTTCGTTGAGTTTCGTTTTTCAAATGCAGTGTGTGCTTTATCAAGAAAAGCAACATCTTCTTTCATAGAGTTTTAAAAAAATTTTTATTGAAGAAAACATGGAAAAAGCACAATATATCTGAATACATAATATATATATATATATATATATATATATATATAACTAACAAGTAAAACACAAAACATACTACAAATAAGACATATCTCGCAGAAAAATAACAGCTATTATCAAGAATTAGAGACCAGATTTTGAATCCAAATAAAGTGCAAGAATTATTGTGATAGTATAATGGAACGGAAATTATAACCACTGTCACCATCGTCAGGGGCCACAAACAGTGGATTATAATTTACAGTAAACCAAATAGTAGGGTTTCGGTTGTGTGGCATATCAGAAGAGATATTAACTCCACACATCTGGGCCCTACCCTACTATATAAAGGAAAGAAAAAATCAAAAAGATAACAAAAATTAGAAAGATAATTTTACATACCAGACCTTGAGCACATGGAA
This sequence comes from Cheiracanthium punctorium, assembly GCA_038373885.1. Classification (NCBI taxonomy): domain Eukaryota; kingdom Metazoa; phylum Arthropoda; class Arachnida; order Araneae; family Cheiracanthiidae; genus Cheiracanthium; species Cheiracanthium punctorium. The sequence goes on along the minus strand of JAWZYV010006305.1, from coordinate 617,384 downwards.
ATTTTATTTGAGCAATTGATATGTGTTGCCAATGCTAAGAATTGTAAAAAGTGAAAAAAATGGTGTTGCCACTAAATAAAAGTGTAAAAGTGGAAAGAAGAAAGTATAGGAGTTGCCAAATACTAAAAGGTAATATTATTAAATTTTAAGAATATCCAGGTATATTAATATAATAAATATATATTGAATAATAATAAATTTAAAAGATTGAATACAATAAATAGTATAGCAAAATTAAATATAACATTGTTTAAAAAATATAATGATTATTATTATTGACAAAGTATGTATAATAAGTTATTGTATGACAGAAGATTAATCTAGTAAATAAGAAAAAAATAATGTTTAGGACAGAATAATCACAATATAGGAACCCCGTTTTTTTTTTTTTTTTTTTTTTTTTTTTAAATCTTCCAGATATATATATATGCATGCATATACACATCCAAATTGTTTTTAAACATATTACTTTTTTTTTTTATATGAGAAAAACTTCCTCCGCCCGACCCAACCATCCAATTACAACCTTAAAACCAAAACCCCACCCAACCTCCAGTAAATTAACAAAGACATTAGACACATCATTATCAAGAATTGTATATAATAGATTTTAGGAACTTAGTGGGATAGTTGTATTGTCTAGCTGACAGAAATAGAGATTTAAAATTGGAGACTTTGAAATCATCAGAACATAGAAACTTGATTCTACAGCAGTGATTATAGATGATATTGCGAAATACAGATTTATGTAAGCAGGAGGAAAAATGAGTAAAGCTATTTACTTTAAAGCTAAAATCTTTACGCTTATCATATATATTGAAACTAAGGCTATTTCTAGGAGTGATGGAGATACTTAGATCTAGAAAACTAACAGAATTGTTAAGCATATCATTTTTAATTAATTCCAGAGCAGATGGATATTTTATGGGGAAGATAATGTTATTATTATTAGTAGTGTTTACAAGTAAGATATCATCTATATATCGTTTAAGAATGATGTGTGTATTAGTATATTCTTTTTCATAGTAATATAAGTAAAGATCTGCAAGGTAACTAGATGCTGAACCACCTTGTGGTATACCATGATTTTGTAGATATATTTTATTGTTATGTAGAATAAAATTATTATAGATAATAAATTTAGATAGACAACTGAAATAAGTTACATCAACATGGGAAGGGAGCTGAATATTGTTAACACAAGTTTCAAATAATTCATTAATTACATTGTAAAGGTCGTCAAGAGGAATATTGTTAAATAGATCTTTAAAATCATAGGTATATAAAGAGGTAATATTACTAATAGTACATATTGTATTGCGTAGATCATAACTATTTCCTATAGAGATAGAGTAATCATTACGTTTTATATAATACTCATGCATAACAGACAGTATCTTTAATAGAAGTTTACTTGCTACATTGCTATATGTATTACATCCTATTGTAACAGTTCGAAACTTTAAAGGCGATTTATGAAATTTAGGGATTAGTACAATATAAGGATAGTTTAGATTATTATGTTGTAGGTTGAGAAGTTTATAGAAAGCCAGAATTTTTTTGTTACAAACTACAGTAGACAAATTAGTAGAGGAATAGATACTGTTATTTACAATTGTAGAGGCTAACAAGCTATGATATAACTGTTTACAAATAAAAGCATAGTTGGATGATTTATCTACATAAGTAATTATGAAATGCTGCTTTATAAAGTCTATTTGAGTATGAAATTGACTATTGACAGGAGAACTATATTTTACATATTTAGCAATATTTTGCTTAAAGATTGAAAGTACTTTTACTTTCCAGGTAGTGAAGGCTTCAATAGGAGTGCTGTATTTTAAGGCAGTATTATATATGTAAAAATCTAAATCATATGTGAATTGTGTTACAATGCCACTAAGAGAGTGTTTTGAAGGAATACGGTGTTTAGAGCCCTTCTGCATGAGTTTTTTTAAACTAATATCTTTTACGATAGCTAGATCCCCAGTTATGATGTGTCCATAATCCCTATTAATGAAGTTCCTATAGTGATTATCATTGCATATACAGGGTGGTGTATCAGAAGGGTTATATGTTTTTGAAAAGGACTTATAGTTAAATAGTTTCCTACCAAAGGGTAGGGGATATTTAAAGGACTTTTTAATAATGACATTTTTGATGGGAAAGTATATATATATATATCAATGGTGGATTAATGCAAGTTTGTCGGGGGGGGGGGGGGGGGTTAATTAGAAGATTAACATATACTTCCATTTCATGAAAGTGAAATAGGGTCTTTTACATTAATTTCTTTTTTCTCGGGAGGGGCGGTCACCCCCTCCGCCCCCATTTTAATTTGCCCTTGATATATATATATATATAAGTATAAATATTTCTGTCACAACATCATCATTTTTATGTACATATTAAATTATCCTTTTATATTTAAAAAAAAAAAAAAAAATTGTTGTCCTGATTTTAAAAATATCATAATTTCAATTTTGCACTTAATTATTTTAATTGGCCATAGTCTCTCAGAGGAGAACTTGTGAAGTATATTGTATAATTAATTATATTTGTTGTAATGGTTGATTTATTATAATTTGAGGAAATTTATGAGAAATTTTGAGATTTTTAAAAGTATCATGCAATTTATGAGTAAGGTTAAATATTAATTAAGCTGGAGATTTAGAAATAATTTCTTGATTAGCTGGAGTAAATTCTCTAAAAAACTATAAATTTATGAGCTATATGACAACCAGGGAAAAAAAATCTTAAAACTCCTGAAAATTTTGTAATGTGATTGATTATCTATGAAGTTTCCTGAAAAATTTAATAACTTTTATAAGTTTATTCCTTATAAAAATGTATACAGCATTACCTTGAAATAAGCATTCTCCATTTCTTAAGTCTACAATAGTTCATATATTGTACACTGTACAATCATTTATACAGTTAAAAGCTATGTAATACTCTTTCTTCAAAGATTACTGATCAAAATATTTTTTATATTTCAAGAGTTTATTTGATTTAAGTAATTGCTTTCTGATTTTTAATGCCATTAATTATTAGAATATTAATATATGGATAATTATTAGAAAAATTAATATTCATAATTACTAACTTTTCATCTAAATTTATACAGTCATTTACTATATTTTCTATCTTGTATATTTAAGTAGGGAAATTTTTTAAATGCATTTTATATTAAATATTGCAAATATTTAATTTTCTTTTAGAGTTGAGCCAAGATTTATCTTCTGATTTAGATCAACTGGATCATATTGATTTTTCTGAGGTTTGTATTTTTTAAGTAATTGAATTTTTTTTTGTTTTTTAATAAGACACACATTAAACCTCTTAAAAATTTATCTTCTGATAAATATGTAAATAATTGAGAACATAAAAAATCCTTTATTGCTGATATGTTTTATCCATTATGCAGTAGTCTCATTTTCCATGTTTGAGTCGCTATTATGAATTTGGACTTGGCAAATAAATGAAGACAATAAACGTTTCTAAAAGTGTTTTTCTTATATACTATTACAAAATATCTATTAGTTTTAAATCTTACTGCAACTTCATAATTTTTTTTTAAAAATAAAAAACAGGATTTTGATATAAAATTTAGTTTTCGATTTTTTTTCCCCCATATGTATTTGAATAAAGGTTTGTGAAGTAAACATTAGTATTTTCTCTTGTGCTTTTTCTGTAGGCTGTATAAAAAATTATGCATACGCACAGTTGAAAACACTCAAACAAAAATTCAATAATAGATTGTTAAAGAAATACATTTTATTTTAACAACTGTATTATTATTATTTTTTAATTAGAGTTTTTTAAATGTGGAGGGAAAAAATGAAGATAACTGTGATATTAGTTTGAAATAGATTAATGTTAAAAAACATTAGCCTAAAATTGAGTTCATTTTTTTTCTTATACAGTGCTCTCATTTAATGCTTAAAATTATCCATTTTGAAAGGCAAATACTTTAAGAGTATTTCCGAGATAAGCAACCCATTTTAGCTTGCCGCCCATAAAAATTTAAAGATACCAAACTAAGGAACAATATAGTAGTACAGCCCCAAAAAAATCAAGCTTTTTTAAAAGTTATGTAGTCTTAAACAGCATGTTAGACTAAAATGTGGATGCAGTTACACAGTTAAAAGTATTTACTTATAGGTTTCTTTGCAAATAAAAGTTACTTGCAAATACAATATTATGTTTAACTACAAGTCAATTATTAAATTATAACTGAACATTTTCTGGTTGCCAAGTTTATGTAATTTTAAAATAATTTAATTCTGTTATTAATTTTTTCTTTGAAATTGAATTTGTTTTTCACTGTGCAGTTAGATTGTCAGGTAAATGAAACAGGTGTCACATCATGGGCCCTTGGGCCATAGGCTTGTACCTTTGGTTTATTTGATAAGTAATAGAAAGGGAAGGGAAACATTATACAAAAGATTTTTTTTTTTTTTTTTTTTTTTTTGTAGAAATCTGGTCAAGATATCTTTCCCAAGTCAAAGCCACCAAGCGAAAGCGATTTTGAAACTGTTAAACTAATTAGCAATGGAGCTTATGGGTTCGTATTGTTTTTCTTTCCTTCCCAATAAATAGTTTAATAGTAGTCCCAATAATTTTTTTTTTTTTTTTTTTGTTTCTTTCTTTTCTACTTTTTCTTTTCAAGAACTATTGTGTTTTAAATCAAGAAAATTATCTCTTTAAGATTTTCTTTTTGGTTGAGGCACTGATTTGTTTCAACTAGCATTTTCTATTAACAGTGACTTTCAGTGCCTTTAAAAGAACTTTTTTTTTTTTTTTTTTTGTGTGTGTGTGTGTGTGTGTGTGTGTGTGTGTGTGTGTGTGTGTGTGTGTGTGTGTGTGTGTAATTAGATACTTTAGAGTTACTTTGAAGTTAATGCTAAGAAATTTTTTTTTATGATTTTGTTTCATAAGATAATAATTCTAAGCTTTTTCTTTTTCAGAGAGAGTGTATTTTTCATCAATAGATGGTTCATTTTTTAAGAAATAATGAATTTTAAAGAAAATAATTTATACACAAAAAATTTGACTAAAACAAATTTCTTTTAGTGATAGTTTAAATTTGTTACTTAAAAACTGTTGTGAAATTAATGAACTATTACAGTGATATCTTAAGATATGAGTTTAAATAGCTTCTTAAATGAGTTCATTAGTAAAAATACTTGTATCTTGAATAAATTTTCCCGATTGAGATTACTGAAATGCAATTAATTTTTCATCATAATGGCATGGCAGTCTGGGATGGGTCCTGGTCTTCTCCAGAATTCGATACTAGGCAGCCCTTTCTTTTATTTTAATCTCACAGTTCATAATTTTTAATACATTTAAGTCATACTTAATACAACCATCTAAGTTTTGGATGTTATCCTGTTTGAGTATTTGTTGGTTCGGCCTTGAAAGCTTTTTGTGGTTCTGTTATCATTAATTTTAATTAGGTGTCCAGCCATCTTAACCTTCCTATGATGATGTAGTTCACTATATCTGGATTTCTATAAATTCTGCATGATTCAGCATATGTTCTTCTCATACATCATTTACTTGGAACACCTCCAAAAATGCTTCTTAAAATATTTCCTTCAGAAAATAGTTTTTAAATTTCTAACTCGATAAACACATATTTTATAAATACAAATTATATATCTCCCTATTCTTAAAAAAAGTAACGACCGCTGCTGCCACTGTCAAAAGCTTGTTCTGCTACCTCCTCCAAAACCGTGGGGATTTGAGTTTCGATGAAGGTGTCCACGGATTGGGAAAATTTCGGGGAAGCCGATAAGCTGACTTCAATTTTGAAATTCGAATTATTTTAGAAGAGTAGGGGCAAAGGCTCCTAGACTAGCTTCGCTCGCTTTTCGTATGAGGCATTCGGCCCCTAATAAGGCTTATTTGTAAAAAAGGCATAATTTCTATATTTAAAAGGTTAACAACACATTAAAAACCGACAGGTAGCACTTTCCGTGGCAGCCACTACCTTCCTCGGCCTTAGCTTCCAAATGCTCTGCTCTCTTCCTCAGAATTTTGTTCTATCCCGGATCGATTTGCGCATGCGTCATGTCGTTTACAGCGTCGTCTGTGGTTATAATCTGTAATTCTTCTATGTTGAGGGCATAGTAGTTATTTTTGTAATTGGCGAGTTTTTGGCTATTATTAAAATTGATTACTATGGGGCGTTCCTGGGCTATTTTAGAAAGGACGGTACTGGGTTTATTGAATTTAATATCATTGTGGTGTTCCTTTTTTCTGTCTAATTTTTCTTTTAGTCATACCAATGTAGCATCATGATTAACTTGAATTATTATATGTAAAGTTTATTTTATAAATGCTGGTGGTTTCATTAGGGTCAATAGGGTCTTTATCACTGCGAATAAGTTTGAAAATTGTTTGATTAGGTTTTATTGGTATTTTGATGTTTTCCTTCGCGGCTTCATTTGTTATTTTTAAAGCGGCTCCCCTGCAGTAAGGAATGGCGTTGGTAAATTTCTGTTTCATGTTTTGATGGTTGTTAATTTGTTCCAGTTTCTTGATTCGCTTTTTCAAAAGGTTTTTGACGAGGGATTTTGGGTAACCGGCGTTTTTACATTGGGTTTTAATAAATTGTAATTCATTTTTTCGTCGGAGCATACTGTAATGGCACGATTGACATAAGAGCGGATGGCGGCAATTTTAAATTTGTAAAGAGTTTTTGAATTAAAATTTACTATTTCATTATTATTGGTGGCCTTTCTGAAAACGGTGGTATGGATATAATTCTTTATATTTCTATTGATTTTAACGCCAAGGAAATTTATTGTAGCATTTTCTTCTATTTCCATGGTGAATTGGATGTTTTGGTCTATTGCATTGATTTCTTTGAGTATATTTTCGGTTTCATTTTTATTAACTATTGCAAAAACATCGTCGACATAGCGAAACCATGTGTTTATGTTGTTAGATAGTTTATCAAAGATGACCCTCTCCACTAGCTGCATTTTCCAGTCGGCAATGACACCTGAGATTGGCGACCCTATAGGTACGCCTTCCTTTTGTGTGTAAAATTTTTGATTAAATTGAAAGTATGAATTATTAAGAATAAGGTTAAGGGTGCTATTTATTGTAGAAAAGGTAGAATTATTGCCAATGTTGGTGGTGATTTGCTTATTGAATTCATTTCTTGAAGATCGATGGAGGGGTAAAGGTTGGTGACGTCAAAACTAATGAAATATTCCTGGGCGTTAATTGCTATGTCTTTAAGGCATTGAATAAAATCTTCTGTTGATGAAAGAGAGTATTGTTATTGTGAGGTAGGAGTTCATGCAGGATAGGTTTTAGATATTTCCCGAGGTCGTATGTTGGTCCTTTACATTTACTTACTATGGGTCTTAAAGAGGGAGGGGTTTTATGGTCTTTATATTTTGCAAAAATTCTAGGGGCTATGGGGGCAAAATTAGTTAAAGTGGGTTGTTTATTTGCAGTCCAGGTTCCATTTTTAATTAATTCTTTATTGAAAATTTTTCCGGTCAGATCTTTTAGTAACTCTTCTATTTGTAGTTTATTGATAGTTTCTTCCATTTGGGTAATAGTTCTGTTCATAATCTGTTCTGTTCATAATCACTATTTTACCGGTTTTGTCAGAGCTTAAGCATGTTATATTGTTATTTTTCTTTAAAGCATTTTAACATCTTCAATCTTCGTAATCGCGGGTAGGGGTTTCTAGTTTATTATTAAGTTCCTGTTGGGCTATTAGCCCAACAGGAACTAACGAATCAAGAAACTGGAACAAAACAACAACCATCAAAACACAAAACAGAAATTTACCAACGCCATTCCTTACTGCAGGGGAGCCGCTTTAAAAATAACAAATGAAGCCGCTAAGAAAAACATCAAAATACCAATAAAACCTAATCAAACTATTTTCAAATGTATTCGCAGTGATAAAGACCCTATTGACCCTAATGAAACCACCAGTATTTATAAAATAAACTTTACATATAATAATTCAAGTAAATCAGGATGCTACATTGGTATGACTAAAAGAAAAATTAAAGACGGAAAAAAGGAACACCACAATGATATTAAATTCAATAAACCCAGTACCGCCCTTTCTAAAATAGCCCAGGAACGCCCCATAGAAATCAATTTTTATAATAGCCAAAAACTCGCCAATTACAAAAATAACTACCCTGCCCTCAACATGGAAGCATTACAGATTATAGCCACAGATGGCGCTGTAAACGACATGACGCATGCGCAAATCGATCCGGGATGGAACGAAATTCTGAGGAAGAGAGCAGAGCATTTGGAAGCTAAGGCTGAGGAAGGTGGTGGCCGCCACTGAAAGTGCTACCTGTCGTTTTTTAATGTGTTTTTAACCTTTTAAATATTTTAATACAGATCATCCTTTTCTTTTAAAAAAAGGCATAATTTCTTTCCACAGACAAATCCAAAAATTCAATCAAATAGAATGTTACTGAGCTACACATTGCATGGTTTTTGCATGTTCTTTGGAACATAAAAATTTAAACATCACACTATTTTTAATTCCCTAATAGCACCATGACCCAAATGTGAAGTCACTGCGACGTTGCAAATGAGTCACAAATAAGTCACCTTGACTGTCTACTGTCCTCCTGCGACATCGTCACAACGTGACGCCACCATGAAGTCACACTGTGACTTGTGCACGACATTGTGACTTCAATACGACATTACAGGGCCGTCACATTTACAGCACTGTGACTTAAATGTTCTACTGATTTAAAACTGAAAAAAACTTTTTTTTTGAGAAATTTGCAAAATTACTTAAAATTAAAAAAAAAAAAAAAAAAAAAAATATCAAGAAAGTAGCAGCAACGCAAAGTCATAAAATTTAGTCGCATGTTACTGTCAAAAGTGGCAAAAATTGCGAAAAGTCCCACGATCTGGCAAGGCGTCACAATCGATCCGTCACGTTGACGTCACAAAGAAATCACAAGCTATTGTCACTGGCAAGTCACACTGTGACTTTCAGTTGTCACTTTTGGTCACCAGTGTGACTGCGACCAATGTGACTCACAGGGACGTCACGGCGACCTCATTGTGACGTTCTGTGCTATTAGGCTTATGTAAAACCTATGGAGCACTGTGCATATTTGCTACCCATGGTGAATTTTAATAATTTGGCGACTTATGCATATATGTAGTTAATAATTAGTTCCAAGAAAATAGTACTTCATATGTTTTCTTTGATAAAAACTACAGAATAGCTAGAATAGCTTGCCACCAATGGCGACTTTTCATTATCTGACAATTTACACATACTCTTAATTGATAATTACTGCTCATTTAAGGTTACCGGGAAAACCGTTATCCATATATTCATACACATAATCCTTTGCTGATTGGCATATTTAGCACCACAAAATATATAAGCTTTTTATATAGGCAAATATACAAGCTTTATTGTAACGGCTATAATGGCATAGTTAATGCCGCCAAATATTTCTTCTGGTAGTAAATACCCAAGTGTAACCTAACTGGCTTTACTATAATCTGCATTTTAATTATTTTTCATTTTCAAGGTACTGGGTGCTAACATTTTGGAACAAGCGGTTTAGATTCACCCTGCTTGGAGAGAGAGCCCTTTGCCAGATCATACCTGATGCCGAAATAGCACTTTTTAAATCAGTTACAATTAATTATTCTGTTTTGGAAAAATGAATAATCGCTAATTCTAAACTCCTGTTATCTTAGAGAACTTACTATTTGAAAATCGTCAACTTTGTGTAACACACTTTGGCATATTTATTTTACATACTTTTTAATTTAGCATAAAATTGGTGTAATTCTACTTCATTTTTGTCAATTTCATGCAATTCCACATACTTGGAATTGCTTTGTTGCAAAGGCATGCATGATTTTATGCTGGCAAAAATTGCCAAACCTAGCAACCATTATGTTTATTTTTTCATTTTTTTATTAATATCTTCTAAAATAATTTGAATTTTGAAATTTAAATCAGCTTATTGGCTTTCCCGGAATTTTCGGAATCCATGGACACCTTTATTGAAACTCAAATCCCCTCGGTTTCAGAGGATATAGCAGAATAAGCTTTTGATAGCAGCAGCAGCGACCGTTACTTTTTTTTAGAATAGAGAGATATTAACAAAAAACTGAAAAAATAAGCATAATATGCTTGCCAGGTTTAGCAATTTTCGCTAGCATAAAATCAATCATGCCTTTGCAACATAGCACTTGTATCTAGAGTCATGTGAAACTGACAAACATGAAGTAGAATTACACCATTTATATGCCAAATTAAAAAGCATGTGAAATAAATAAGTCAAAGTGTGTTACACAAAGTTGATTTTCCAACAGTAAGTTCTTTTAGATAACAGAGGTTTAGAATTACTGATTATTCATTTTTCCAAACAGAATAACTAATTCTAACTGATTTAAAATTGTGCCATTTTGTCATCAGGTATGATATGGCAAAAGACTGTCTCTCCCAGTTGGGTGAATCTAAATTGCGTGTTCCAAAATATTAGCACCCAGTATCTTGAAAATGAAAAATAATTAAAATGCTGGGTACTTACGTATTATATTGGCGGTCATTCCTGCCTGACTATTTTTTTGTAAAATGTGCTGGCAAACTGTTGCCAAACGTTTACCAAACCTTCAATAATTTCATGTGTCTGGTTTTTATCTTGGGGAAAATTGTTTGGGGGGGGGGTGTTAAAAACAGGAGAGTGGGTTAAATTATAATAATAAAAAATATTAAAATGATCAATTATAATAGTAAATGAAGGGAACCCTTTTGTACCACTCTAAACAGATGTATTGTAGATAAGTACTTTTTATGTTTTCTTTTTTTAAACAAAATTATTATTTTTTTAACACTACTAGTATTTTCTTGTTATCCTGCAAATGCAAGTGAGTTTTGGGACATACCTTTTACATAGCTAATTTCTAATTAAAAACTTATGGATAAGATATTTTGTACTGAAATCAATTATTTGATCACATGTTTATTTTTAACTATGCATATTAGTAGAGCTTTTACAATTTGATGCTTAATCCCCTTTATCATTTGTTATAAGTTTATACATGATTTAATTTTTATGCTATTAGCTATAGTTTGGCCTTATTTTTTAATTTTATTTTGTAGAGCTGTTTATCTAGTTCGACACGTGAAAACAAGGTTAAGATTTGCCATGAAGAAAATTAGCAAGCACAACTTAGTGCTTAGAAATCAAGTTGAGCAAGTTTATGCTGAAAGAGATATCATGAGCTTTACAGACAATCCTTTTGTTGTTAGTATGTTCTGTAGTTTTGAAACAAAGGTATGTTTTTTTTTTTTTTTTTTTTTTTTTTTTTTAATGTTAAATATTTATTAATCCCTTGTGCACCAGGCCATTTATCTATAAAGGGACTGTAATACTAGATTATTAAATTCTGTTTAATAAAAATTTGGTCACCTGTTATGGCTAATTAAATACAGTTAGAAGGCTGAATTGTACAATATGATTAGTAAGCTATAGTAATTACTCCTTTTTTTATGACTTTCTGAGAAATGGTCAATGCTGCAAAATGTAGGATTTCATGGGCAGCCAGTACACATCTTCCTTGAATCCTTGCGTATTTTAGTCTTCCAACACACCAACATGGCTTAGAATACCAGATACAATTATACACTGTGCTTAAGAATACCGGGTAGGTAAAAGTTAAGTCTACGCAATAATACCACAAATGTATGCTGGTATGTCCATGGTATTTATGTATGACATTATAAAAATGTATGCATGTACATCCTTGTTGCGTAAAAGGTTAATTCTGTGATTGCATTTATGTTGAAACAAAACTTTTCTCATGACTAGATGATCTAGTAAAATCTCTTATTAATATAGATTGACGAATAAAATATTTCTGTTTGGTGGGAAAAAAAAAAAAAATAATAATCATGCATTACAAATTCATTCATAAGGAAATTTCAATTAACAAATTTTTTCTGAGTTACAAAGTTCACTTTTGGTCCCATGAAATTCACAACACAAATAATTTTTACTGTACATATTATATTTAATCATATCTTCTAAAATGTGATGGCGTTTTGTATAAAAATTCTGAGTGAATTATTTTAATTATTAGTTTCCATTTCATTTTTTATTGGGCAGTTTTTAGTAGTTTAGGAATGGAATGATTTTAAAGAGTATGGGAAATAAGTACTTAACTTATTTAGCACATTGTTTCCTGAATTTTTTTGAGCTATGTCTATATGTAAAGTATTAGATTAATTTCATTTTATTTGAGTATATAAATACTACTTTTTTGGTCAGTGCTTGGATAAATAAAATATTGGGAAATTCTCACAGCCTAATCAATCAGTTTTATAAATAAAATGAGCATTGATGTATTGAAAATGAGAAACATGTTATATTTTATTTTATTTCTAAAGTTGGGCATATTGTTTCTTCGTGGTGTTGATTTTAAAAAATATAAAAAAAATAAATGTTTGAAAGTTGTTTTTACCCTTTATTTTATGTATAATTTGGAATCTTTGAAATCTATTTTATAGAAACATTTATGCATGGTTATGGAGTATGTAGAAGGGGGCGATTGTGCTACACTTCTGAAAAATATGGGACCATTACCTGTTGATCTGGCTCGATTTTATTTTGCTGAAACCGTTTTGGCTGTTGAGTACTTACACAGCTATGGAATTGTTCATAGGGACCTCAAGCCTGATAAGTAAGTTTAGGTTTTTGACTATTAAAAAATTGGCATTTGGGAATTACGTAAATTACTGTGCAGTCATATAAAAATCTCAGTCATATAAAAAGGTCATTGTGAGCTGCTCAGTATAGTTCAAAGTGAAGGCAAAATATGTATACATTTTTGGATGACTGAATATTTTATTAAACTCATTTAAGTGAAAATAATAATCAATCTTGATATTCTTTCATTGCTTTATAGAAAAGCTTTTACTATTGGTATCAGTTGCTTATTAGTAGACATGTGATGACTAATTTTGGCTTGAGTTTAAAGCTTTTTGATTCTATTTCCAGCCCTAAGATTTTTCTTCTTTTTCCCAGTCTTTTTAAAAGTTTCTTTAGAAATTGCAACTTTCCTCAATTTTCTTCATCAGGTTTGCAAGATTTGAGTTTCAGAAACTAAATTATGAAGGTTGGCTTATATTGAGATCAGCTGTCATGATGGGGGGTAAAGGCTTCTTCTCTATTAGTTGAGCAAAAGTGATAAATTCCTAAATATTGCTCTCATTTATTTTTGTATTACATAAGTATATGATAAAAACTAAAATGCATTATTTTTTTATTAAAATGTTTTATTTTCACAATTGTTTGTATTTCTGATTTTAATTTCCTAAATTCTGTGCTGATTGCACATGCTTGCTTCCTAGCATAGTACTTGTATGACCATCTTCTAATTAAATTACTCTTGTAGGAACAAGTCACGTTTAAAAAACATTTATTAACACTTTCACAATATTAAAACACACACGATAAAACTTGTCATACTAAAAACCTCAGAATGCTATTACATTTGGCCAACAGCCTGCCATACATTACACACCAAGTAAGATCGCTCAACTGTTGTTTTCACAAGGAAAGGCAGTCCCACATCCGCACATTCTAAGTGCGGGGCTGCTTGTGCAGTGGTTCGCAATACTGGGTGGAACTCGTTATGGCTGGAAATGACAAGCCCGGGGTGCAACACTTGTACTTATTTGTTCCAAAATATTTATTTCTATTTATTTTGCTCAGAAGCTGTACTGGAACTTTATAATTAGCTTTTTAAAATATCATCAAAGTCAATGCTTGCAGCATTGGTCTTTGAAAAAAGATTTTTATTGTTTTAAAATGTCATCATCAATCAGAGTGCTACATCTGTGCCAGTTGCAGTAAACAGAGTCCTCTTGATACATCCTGATTAAAAAAAAAAAACTTATTTTTGAACGTTTCAGTGCCAAAAAAGTATTTTGATGTTTCTTGATACAACAAGTATATGTTTGAAAAACTCTACTTCAACTCTGTGCTGTACCAAGACAACAACAATAATAAAAACAAACTTTCTATAAAAATTCAATGAATTTAGATAAGAACGTTCAATGGACAATCTAACTTCCATCAAAAATGAACCACAAATCGAAGCTATGTATTTTAGCACTTCAAAAGCAAGCATTGTGTGAATTAATGTAGAAACACTTATAAAAGATTAATGATTTTAGAACTAGCTTAAAAAACTTTAGAACTTTCTTTTCTTTTACCTGTAAAAAATGTTTTACGGAGGGAAAAAAAAAAGAGATAAAAGTGGTATGTTAAGACTAATGATTTTATGTGTTATTCTATGTTAAAGTAATGCAAAATAATTGTGCTTGAAATATATTTTATTATTATTGTTTATATGTTTGTATTTTTAGTGATGACCTATTTTGACTAATAGTGATATATTTTATTATTATTGTTTATATGTTTGTATTTTTAGTGATGACTAATTTTGACTAATAGTGATGACTAATTTTAGTTTATATGTTTGTATTTTTAGTGATCATTAATTTCAATATGTCTGTTTTGTACTATTTCATTAAAAGATATTAATCTTTTGAAACATTTTTGTGCAATTTTTAATAAGACATTTCTCGAAGCCTAGAGCTTTCAGCTTGATCAACAAAGTGAACCCTTAAGAAAAGGATGACAGTCCCAAGGATAATAAACACATATTAAAATTTGTTTTACTCTGTATTTATTAAGTATTCAAAACTGCCATTAACAAATTTATTTTTCCTGATCAGTTTCATTTTGTTCTATTTGCAGTTTACTGATAACTTCAATGGGACATATAAAGCTGACGGATTTTGGTTTGTCCAAAATGGGTTTGATGAACTGTAAGTGAATGAATTTTTAAAACCAAATGCTTTGTTTAAATTGATTTTAAATAGATTCACTCATTGTGCTAAAAGTTTTTTCTTGTTATTTCTTTGATGCCTTCAACAGATAATTTTGATGAAATATTTTTAATTCTTCTACAATTTATTGAAGTATAGTTGATTTTTCTGTATTCCATTGTGTGTAACCAGCTTTTAATCACTCAATGTTGGCAGTCAAAATAGAAAGAGAATAAAGTGTTATGTGCTAAGAATTTGGGAAATAAATATTTTTATTAATTATGGCTTAAAATTGTTCTCCGTCACATCATCTCATGGCTCTTTAACAGTTTTTAAAAGGATTGAATATGAAAGAAAAATCAGAATTTGCCTGTTCTGTGTATTTTTATAAATCATAATTCCTTTTTTAAAAAATAATCGCACTAATTAAACTGTTCCAATGCACTAGCATTTCCGCTATTCACTCATGGACTTCAGATTTTAATCATTTGCATGTTCGGTTCGAATGTCTTTGCATACGAAATAATTTCATTACAATCTTGAGACTCCTTCTTGGGGCGTCGATTTTTTTTTGTTATAAGGTGTATTTTATAAATCTTACTGATTTACTATTTGTCAAAGATTCCCAGGCCTTTACTATGGCCATATATGTAATTGATCAGGGCTTAATTTCTAGCAAAAGAAGTACCGGAGCCCTAATATTCTCTAGCTTATGCTCATATACAGCGGCGTACTGTAAGTCCGAGCTACCCCTTCAGTATGGGGTAGGTAGAACATTCAATTAAAATAATAATTCAAATATTTTCCCGTGTAATAGTACTTGACATATTTTTATTATTTCATGGCACAGTTGTTATATCACTGAAAATGGTAGACGGCCGAAGTGTAAAGGTCCCGGGTTTGGGTCCCATTGCACGGCTGTCGATCTAACAGTCTGGAGTTTTGGTAGGTTTTCTCCAGATGTAACATGAATATGCGTTAGAACCCCTTAGAAAGTAATCAAGTAATCTTTATGGTGTTATTTTACAAAGTTTTTTATTATTTTATTTTACCCTTAGAAAGTCCTCTTACCAAGGCATCCCCATCTTTGACAGATCACCCTAGCGTAGCGTTGCCATAATCACACAAATAAATATTTCACAAAACGGTTAATAATAAATGATCTGAAATTAGCATGAAGAAATATGAACAATATACAGTAGAAGACCCAAAATCTGCAAATTGGGAGCAGACCTTGTGCAGATTTTAGATTTTTGCACATTTTGTGGCATAACATATAAAGTAATTTTATTTTCTCCCAAATAAAAGAAATAAAGTAAAAAAAAAAAAAAACTGTTAAAGTAATGTAGAAGTGATTGAAATACTTAATAAAAACAAATGAAAGAAATAATGTCATAATTTTTAACACATGAAGAAACAAAGAAATTTATATTCCTTAATTATGAAGACAAGGAAATTCAAGAAAATTGAAATTACTTAGAAAATGTTAAACATTTGTTGAACATTTGGTATGATGTAATTTGAGTTTCTTTTTAAATACACATACCTGTGTGTTAATTAAAAATATTCCACAGAGCTAATAAATCAGGAGCTTCCTCTTTTTCTTTCCTGGCTTTTGATTGAGTATCAATAGCACTGTGACGGCCATAAGCTAACCATGAACGAACAAATAATTCTGGTTCAAATTTGTTGATCGGAGGACCGACTAATCTAATGAACATCAAATTTGATAAAGTTTCAATGCTAAGTGAAGCATGTTGGGAAGTACAAATTAAGTTCATGGTAGAAAATCCTCGTTCACATTCGGCACTTGAAATGGGTATACAATTGATGACTGAAATCAATTTTTTCAAGTCACTTTGCATTTCTTTTTCAGATGATGACTTGAAAATTCTGAAGTCTCTTAAAACAGCTTTTTCATTAAAACTGAATCTTTTACATAATCCCACGAGTTTATCTTCGCCATACGTCACTTCAGTCGATTCAGCAGCAGGCCAAAACTTTGGATTTAGAACTTTAATTTCACAGATAAATTGTTTACAATCGATCCAACATTTCTCGACTGGACCGAAAGGAGCCTACTTATTATTGAATCAGCTAAACACCTGTAAAATTGTCCTGGGTCTATTTTAGGCATAGCCTTTCCACTTTCATGTATAGCTACATTTTTAAACTTGGAAACGTTTACACCTTCAATGGCCTCAGATGCATGTCTTCCAGGCTTCTTCATCCTGGATTCAAAAACTTGTATTTGTAGTCTTATTAGCCTATGGGCATCAACTAGTGTAGTTTGTCGGTTTTGCAGCTCTAATGAAAGTTCCGACAGTTCTTCCAGAGCATCATACATAACGCCAAGATTTAAGATAAATGTATCAGTCGCTAGTTTATTCGCCAACCCAGAAAATGTGGCTCTTTCTTTGGCATCTCTTTTTTTATCTGTGGAGCTCTGTGTGAAATGTTTATGTAGACTTTCATAGTCCGTCCACACTGCTTTCACAGA
>JAWZYV010006304.1:17500-19251 GCA_038373885.1 Cheiracanthium punctorium | reverse complement strand
CATTTAATATGGCAAGCTGTTCAAATTGTATACTAAAGTTTAATGTTTGTGCGCTTCGAAACCGACAGTTCGATTGCCGCTGCAGGCCGTTCAAGAGGGTGGGAGAATTGGGGGTGGGCGAGGAAATATCTTTGGAAGGTTTTCTTCCAGAGACATTTGCCATTTTAAAACTGTGTTTAAATTGTATATTAGCCATCCTCTTGAGCTTTCGAAGGTTTTCTTTGAATAATATTTCCTTCTTTTCAATAACATTCATACTACATTTCATTATCTGCCCCGTATGCGAGAATAATTTGTATTTGTTCGTGCCATGAGTTTTGGAAGGTTTTCTTCCAGAGACATTTGCCATTTTAAAACTGTGTTTATATTGTATATTAAATTTTAATGTATGCCATCTAAGAATGCATTGTGTGATAATTCAGAAATCATTACGTGATAATGTTTTGTTTCGGTGAGTGAGTTGCGTTTTGGAAGGTTTTCTTCGAATAACATTTAATATGGCAAGCTGTTCAAATTGTATACTAAAGTTTAATGTTTGTGCGCTTCGAAACCGACAGTTCGATTGCCGCTGCAGGCCGTTCAAGAGGGTGGGAGAATTGGGGGTGGGCGAGGAAATATCTTTGGAAGGTTTTCTTCCAAAGACATTTGCCGTTTTAAAACTGTGTTTAAATTGTATATTAGCCATCCTCTTGAGCTTTCGAAGGTTTTCTTTGAATAATATTTCCTTCTTTTCAATAACATTCATACTACATTTCATTATCTGCCCCGTATGCGAGAATAATTTGTATTTGTTCGTGCCATGAGTTTTGGAAGGTTTTCTTCCAGAGACATTTGCCATTTTAAAACTGTGTTTATATTGTATATTAAATTTTAATGTATGCCATCTAAGAATGCATTGTGTGATAATTCAGAAATCATTACGTGATAATGTTTTGATTCGGTGAGTGAGTTGTGTTTTGGAAGGTTTTCTTCGAATAACATTTAATATGGCAAGCTGTTCAAATTGTATACTAAAGTTTAATGTTTGTGCGCTTCGAAACCGACAGTTCGATTGCCGCTGCAGGCCGTTCAAGAGGGTGGGAGAATTGGGGAGTGGGCGAGGAAATATCTTTGGAAGGTTTTCCTTCCAAAGATATTTGCTGTTTTAAAAACTGTGTTTAAATTGTATATTAGCCATCCTCTTGAGCTTTCGAAGGTTTTCTTTGAATAATATTTCCTTCTTTTCAATAACATTCATACTACATTTCATTATCTGCCCCGTATGCGAGAATAATTTGTATTTGTTCGTGCCATGAGTTTTGGAAGGTTTTCTTCCAGAGACATTTGCCATTTTAAAACTGTGTTTATATTGTATATTAAATTTTAATGTATGCCATCTAAGAATGCATTGTGTGATAATTCAGAAATCATTACGTGATAATGTTTTGATTCGGTGAGTGAGTTGCGTTTTGGAAGGTTTTCTTCGAATAACATTTAATATGGCAAGCTGTTCAAATTGTATACTAAAGTTTAATGTTTGTGCGCTTCGAAACCGACAGTTCGATTGCCGCTGCAGGCCGTTCAAGAGGGTGGGAGAATTGGGGATGGGCGAGGAAATATCTTTGGAAGGTTTTCTTCCAAAGATATTTGCTGTTTTAAAACTGTGTTTAAATTGTATATTAGCCATCCTCTTGAGCTTTCGAAGGTTTTCTTTGAATAATATTTCCTTCTTTTCAATAACATTCATACTACATTTCATTATCTGCCCCGTA
>JAWZYV010006304.1:0-12500 GCA_038373885.1 Cheiracanthium punctorium | reverse complement strand
TTTGCTATCGGTCTCACGGCGCGGTATTTAGCCTTAGGTGGAGTTTACCACCCGATATAGGGCTGCACTCCCAAGCAACCCGACTCCAAGGAGATCGCATCCGAGCCGGACAGGGCGGCTATGGGCCTCGCACCCGCTATGGACAGGCCCCGGTCAGGGGGACTTGCTGCCCCGTCCGAACTCGGCTACGCTCACTCCTAAAACGCCACATTTCCCACGACCGGAGGCCGGGGATTCGGCGCTGGGCTTTTCCCTTTTCGCTCGCCGTTACTCAGGGAATCCCAGTTGGTTTCTTTTCCTCCGCTTATTTATATGCTTAAATTCAGCGGGTCGTCTCGCCTGATCTGAGGTCGACAAGTGTTTAGGCTTTCGCCAGTCACGTCCTTGCACGCTCCGCGTCTGTCGGACCGCAGGCCCGGGATCCGGGAGGCTCGTCCGCCTCTCCTCCGTCCCGGGCGTCCTAAGCGGGACGCTTCTGGGCGTGGGGATCGCGCTCGGTTTGGGTCGGCGAGAAGCCGCTTTAGGGCTTCCCGGTGCGACCACGTAGGGGGTGAATGACCCCCTTCGGCAAGCGTAGGTCCGACCCTCAGACAGACGTGGCCCCGGGTAGGACCCGAGGCCGCAATGTGCGTTCGAAAAATCAGTGCTCAATGTGTCCTGCAATTCACACCAAGTCTCGCAGCTGGCTGCGTTCTTCATCGACCCGTGAGCCGAGTGATCCACTGCTCAGAGTTGTGTTTCAAGTTTCTGGCGGACTCTGGGATTTCTCACCTTCGTCCTTAGCAATTTCGAGAGTTTGTCAGGATTCTCCGTTTCCGGAGAAGTTTGAGGTTGAATGTCGGTTCGCTTCCAACCGCGGGGACTCCCCCACGGGGGGGAGTCGAAAGGTCATGAACCCGCAGTTCGAGGTCACGAACCGGTCGCTCCGGCGGGGAATCCGCCTCGAGGCGGACGGGAGCCCTCAAAAACTCGCCGCCGGAGGAAAGTGGGGAACCAAGGAGGCGGACTGTCCCCGGCGTTATCGGGACAGCCTCTTCAAGCCTAGCGCGCCCTAGGGCGCACCCCCTTCAACCGCTCGTCTGGCGGCAAGGGCAGCCGAGGCACCTCATGTTACGTTCCCCGTGCGTTCGAAACGGAGCCGTGGGGCTCCGAGTTTGGATTTTTTTACTCGCTCTCGTGCTGGTGCACGACACGGTAATGATCCTTCCGCAGGTTCACCTACGGAAACCTTGTTACGACTTTTACTTCCTCTAAATGATCAAGTTTGGTCATCTTTTCCGGCACGCCGGCGCGACCCGAAGGCCGCTCCGAGCGCCAGTCCGAAGACCTCACTAAATCATTCAATCGGTAAGTAGCGACGGGCGGTGTGTACAAAGGGCAGGGACGTAATCAACACGAGCTGATGACTCGTGCTTACTGGGAATTCCTCGTTCAAGGAAAAACAATTACAATTTCCTATCCCCAGCACGAAGGAGGTTCAAACGGGTTACCCAGTCCTGTCGGACAGGGAAAAGCACCACGCTGATTCCTTCAATGTAGCGCGCGTGCGGCCCCCGGACATCTAAGGGCATCACAGACCTGTTATTGCTCTGTCTCGTGCGGCTAAACGCCGCTTGTCCCTCTAAGAAGAACGCCCGGCAGAGTGGACCGGGACGTCTATTTAGTAGGCTAGAGTCTCGTTCGTTATCGGAATTAACCAGACAAATCGCTCCACCAACTAAGAACGGCCATGCACCACCACCCACACGAATCAAGAAAGAGCTCTTAATCTGTCAATCCTTCCTGTGTCCGGGCCGGGTAAGTTTCCCCGTGTTGAGTCAAATTAAGCCGCAGGCTCCATTCCTGGTGGTGCCCTTCCGTCAATTCCTTTAAGTTTCAGCTTTGCAACCATACTTCCCCCGGAACCCAAAAGCTTTGGTTTCCCGGAAGCTGCCCGGCGTGTCATTTGAGGAACACAGCCGGATCGCTGGCTGGCATCGTTTATGGTTAGAACTAGGGCGGTATCTGATCGCCTTCGAACCTCTAACTTTCGTTCTTGATTAATGGAAAACATTCTTGGCAAATGCTTTCGCAGTAGTTCGTCTTGCGACGGTCCAAGAATTTCACCTCTAGCGTCGCAATACGAATGCCCCCGTCTGTCCCTCTTAATCATTACCTCGTGTTCCGAAAAACCAACAAAATAGAACCGAGGTCCTATTCCATTATTCCATGCACACATTATTCAGGCGTCGCGCCTGCTTTGAGCACTCTAATTTTTTCAAAGTAAACTTGCCGGTCACCCAAGACAACCGGTGAAGATCATCAAGAGAAACCGGCTGGCTGTTCAGAACAAGCAGTAACCACCGGTAAGTGGACCCGCCCGTCTGGAACTGAGATCCAACTACGAGCTTTTTAACCGCAACAACTTTAATATACGCTATTGGAGCTAGAATTACCGCGGCTGCTGGCACTAGACTTGCCCTCCAATGGATCCTCGTTAAAGGATTTAGAGTGTACTACATTCCAATTACGGGGTCTCAAAAGAGTCCCGTATTGTTATTTTTCGTCACTACCTCCCGTTCTGGGAGTGGGTAATTTGCGCGCCTGCTGCCTTCCTTGGATGTGGTAGCCGTTTCTCAGGCTCCCTCTCCGGAATCGAACCCTGATTCCCCGTTACCCGTTACGACCATGGTAGGCGCGTAACCTACCATCGAAAGTTGATAAGGCAGACACTTGAAAGATACGTCGCCGGACGGGCCCGTGCGATCAGCCCAAAGTTATACAGAGTCACCACAGTTTACGGACCGAAGTCCGATTGGTTTTGGTCTAATAAAAGCGCTCGTCCCCGAAGGTCGGAGCTCTGCTGCATGTATTAGCTCTAGAATTGCCACAGTTATCCAAGTAGTAAGGTACGATCCAAGGAACCATAACTGATTTAATGAGCCATTCGCGGTTTCGCCTTAATACGGCATGTACTTAGACATGCATGGCTTAATCTTTGAGACAAGCATATGACTACTGGCAGGATCAACCAGGTATCTTCTCCGTCAAAGAGAAGGTTCGAATCGCAGCCGACTCGAATCCCGAACTCGTGGCGCGCCTCTCCGAAGGGAGAGGCGCGGACCCGCAGCGACGGCGGGATCCACGTTTTATCACCACGTGCGAGAGATTCTCGTCATCGCGTTCGGTAGCAGTTCGAAACTCACGACGTCCCCGCCGGCATCAGCGCCGGGAGGTTTGCGTACGTGGGCGTCGAGCGGTTTGTGCGTCGGACGCAGGGGCAGAAAAACCCTTCATCTCAACACGCTCCTCCTTCAGAGACTGCGGCACTCAGTCCGAGACTCTGGAAGATTCGCCGTGGAAGACTGAGATTGCGGGGCAGGCAGGAGTGGAGCGCCAGTCGGGCGCCGGACACTCAAAGTCTTTTCAATTCGAGACAGAAAGTCTCGATCGACTTGTCGACGACTTGCAATTCCCATACGGTGACCGTTAGTTGAAACTGCAAGCCGTATGAGAAAACAATCGGAAAAGAGGCCGAAACCCCAATCCTCTTGTCTTCTCACAGACACCACCTGCTCCACATGTAACGCGAAAGTGCTGCATCAACAAAAAAATGGCCGCCGGAAACGACGTCGACTTCCGCCGATACTTCCGGTGCCAAATATGTCCACGATGCGCAAAATCGTAATCCTCGAAAATCATATGCTGTTTGACCGGAGTTTTCCGCATTAATTTCGAGGTATCGTGGTCTCGCACTTTTGTCCTTCCAAAATTTTTTCTTCGTACTACTATATTTGAACTTTGATAAAATAAACTCGCTTAAATTTTTTTTCACACGTTTTGGTGTTTAGAGGCTCTTGACGCCCTTCCTACACTTAAAAGGCATCAGTCCGAAAAGTTTCGCGATTATCCGGCAAAGTTTTTTTTTTCGTAACTTTGAAACTTTTTACAGCGTCATAGGATTAAAACCTGCCTTCTGAAAACGAACGCAATCCATCGGAGCACGCTAACACACAGAAATTTACGCAAAATTTTTTCGCACGTTCTGGTGTTTAGAGGTTTATGAAGCTCTTCCCCACACTTAAACGGCATCGTCCGAAAAGTTTCGCGATTATCGGCAATTTTTTTTTTTTCGGGAGTTTGAAATTTTTTGCCGAAATGCCATCGAACACGCGAACACAAAATTTCGCTTTTTTTTCGGAACTTTGAAACTTTTTCAAGCGTCATAGGATTAAAACCTGCCTTCTAAACACGATGCAAGCAATCGGAGCACGCTAACACGCAAAAATTCACTTAAAATTTTTTCGCACGTTTTGGTGTTGAGAGGCTCTTAAAGCCCTTCCCCACACTTATAAGACATCGTTCGAAAAGTTTCGCGGTTATCCGGCAATTTTTTTTTTTTCGGAACTTTGAAACTTTTTCCAGCGTCATAGGATTTTAAAACTTGCCCTCTGAACACGAACAGAAGCCATCGGAACACGCGAACACACAGAAATTCTCTTGGGAAATTCTTTTGCGCGTTCTGGTGTTCAAAGGCTCTTAAAGCCCTTCCCTACACTCTAAAAGGGGCAGAGTAAGGTTTAGAGATCCGCCGCTATGAATTTTCATGACGATCCGCTGCATAGTCCTGAAGTTGATGCGCTGCAGCGCCACCTAGTAGTGAGTAACACCTAAATGAAGTCAGAGTATATTCTCCATGCTCAAATGTGTCAGTATAAAATTTTTATAGCGGTCGGCCCAGCGGTATCGAAGTTGATGCGCTGCAGCGCCACCTAGCAGTGAGTAACATCTAAATGAAGTCAGAGTATATTCTCCATGCTCAAATGTGTCAGTATAAAATTTTTATAGCGGTCGGCCAAGCGGTATCGAAGTTGATGCGCTGCAGCGCCACCTAGTAGTGAGTAACATCTAAATGAAGTCAGAGTATATTCTCCATGCTCAAATGTGTCAGTATAAAATTTTTATAGCGGTCGGCCCAATCGGTATCGAAGTTGATGCGCTGCAGCGCCACCTAGCAGTGAGTAACATCTAAATGAAGTCAGAGTATATTCTCCATGCTCAAATGTGTCAGTATGAAAATTTTTATAGCGGTCGGCCCAGCGGTATCGAAGTTGATGCGCTGCAGCGCCACCTAGCAGTGAGTAACATCTAAATGAAGTCAGAGTATATTCTCATGCTCAAATGTGTCAGTATAAAATTTTTATAGCGGTCGGCGCAGCGGTATCGAAGTTGATGCGCTGCAGCGCCACCTAGCAGTGAGTAACATCTAAATGAAGTCAGAGTATATTCTCCATGCTCAAATGTGTCAGTATAAAATTTTTATAGCGGTCGGCCAGCGGTATCGAAGTTGATGCGCTGCAGCGCCACCTAGCAGTGAGTAACATCTAAATGAAGTCAGAGTATATTCTCCATGCTCAAATGTGTCAGTATAAAATTTTTATAGCGGTCGGCCCAGCGGTATCGAAGTTGATGCGCTGCAGCGCCACCTAGTGGTGATTAAGATCAAAAGTAACAGAGAATATATTCTCCTCTCTCAAATGTGCAATTATAAAAAATTGTATGCCGATCGGTCCAACGGCATAGAAGTTTATGCGCTGCAGCGCCGTCTAGCGTCGAGTTTAAAGCAGAACGGCTAATCTAAAACTATCGTACGTCCTCAAATGTCCATGCGTACTAATTTTCATCAAAAACGGTATTTTCACAGCAAGCGGTCCAACGGAATAGAACCCGACGCTCTTCAGCGCACCTTGCGGCAATTTATGGCAAAATGGACTGCGTAAAAATATTCTCCGTGTTTTAAATATCCCTAGGTACGAATTTTCGTCAAGATAGATCGAACGGTTTTGTCACAGCGAGCGGTTGAACAGAATTCGACGCTCTGCAGCGCCGCCTAGAGGAAAATGGATAGTGTGAAAATATTCTCCGTGTTCCAATATCCAAGCGCACAAATTTTCGTCAAAATCGCTTGAACGGTATTTTCGTAGCACGCAGTTGAACGGAATAGAAATCGACGCTCTGCAGCGCCGCCTAGAGGAAAATGGATAGTGTGAAAATATTCTCCGTGTTCCAATATCCAAGCGCACAAAATTTTCGTCAAAATCCCTTGAACGGTATTTTCGTAGCACGCAGTTGAACGGAATAGAAATCTTCGTTCTGCAGCGCCACCTAGCGTCAAGTTACAGAAAAACGGATAGCGCAAAAGCGTTCTCCGTGCGCAAATATCCGTTCGTACCAATTTTCATCGGAATCTGTTGAACGGTATTTTCACAGCAAGCGGTCCGAAGGAATAGAACCCGACGCTCTTCAGCGTCACCTTGCGGCAATTTATGGCAAAATGGACTGCGTAAAAATATTCTCCGTGTTTAAATATCCCTAGGTACGAATTTTCGTCAAGATCGATCGAACGTTTTTTTCACAGCGAGCGGTTTGAACAGAATTCGACGCTCTGCAGCGCCGCGCCTAGAGGAAAATGGATAGTGTGAAAATATTCTCCGTGTTCCAATATCCAAGCGCACAAATTTTCGTCAAAATCGCTTGAACGGTATTTTCGTAGCACGCAGTTGAACGGAATAGAAATCGTCGTTCTGCAGCGCCACCTAGCGTCAAGTTACAGAAAAACGGATAGCGCAAAAGCGTTCTCCGTGCGCAAATATCCGTCAGTACCAATTTTCATCGGAATCTGTTGAACGGTATTTTCACAGCAAGCGGTCCGACGGAATAGAACCCGACGCTCTTCAGCGCCACCTTGCGGCAAGTTATGGCAAAATGGATTGCGTAAAAATATTCTCCGTGTTCAAATATCCCTACGTACCAATTTTCGTCAAGATAGATAGAACGGTATTCTCACAGCGAGCGGTTTGAACAGAATTCGACGTTCTGCAGCGCCACCTAGCGGCGAGCTAGAGGAAAATGGATAGTGTAAAAATATTCTCCGTGTTCAAATATCCATGCGCACAAATTTTCGTCAAAATCGCTTGAACGGTATTTTCGTAGCACGCAGTTGAACGGAATAGAAGTCGACATTCTGCAGCGCAATCTAGCGTCAAGTTACAGAAAAACGGAAAGTGTAAAAGTATTGTACGTCCTCAAATATCCATGTGTACTAATTTTCACAGCAAGCGGTCCGACGGAATAGAATTCGATGCTCTTCAGCGCCACCTTGCGGCAAGTTATGGCAAAATGGATTGCTTAAAAATATTCTCCGTGTTCAAATATCCCTTCGTACCAATTTTTGTCGAGATAGATAGAACGGTATTCTCAGAGCGAGCGGTTGAACAGAATTCGACTTTCTGCAGCGCCACCTAGCGGCGAGCTAGAGGAAAATGGATAGTGTAAAAATATTCTCCGTGTTCAAATATCCATGCGCACATATTTTCGTCAAAATGCCTTCAACGGTATTTTCATAGCACGCAGTTAAACTAAGGTGACCAAACGTCCCCATTTTCTGGGGACAGTCTCCATTTTCAGGACGTTTTTCAAATTGTCCCCAGAATGTAAAAATGGAACTGGGGACAATTTTTTAATTATTGCATTGTTTTTCAATTAAATTGCTGTTAATTATTGCATTAATTGTAAAATGTCCCCAGTTTTGTTGCCAGAATCGGGGACATGTCCCCGATTCTGACTACAAAAATCTGGTCACCTTAAGTTAAACAGAATAGAAGTCGACATTCTGCAGCGCAATCTAGCATCAAGTTACAGAAAAAACGGAAAGTGTAAAAGTATTGTACGTCCTCAAATATCCATGTGTACTAATTTTCACAGCAAGCGGTCCGACGGAATAGAATTCGATGCTCTTCAGCGCCACCTTGCGGCAAGTTCTGGCAAAATGGATTGTGTAAAAAAATTCTCCGTGTTCAAATATCCCCACGTACCAATTTTCGTCAAGCTAGATCGAACGGTTTTTTTCATAGCGAGCGGTTGAACAGAATTCGACGTCCTGCAGCACCATCTAGCGGCGAGCTAGAGGAAAATGTATAGCATAAAAATCTTCTCCTTGACGAAAGACTTGAGTATACCAAATTTCATGGTGTTCGGTCAATAACCTCCTTAACCATTTCGAACTTTTTTCTGTTTCTAAACTTTCGAAATGAAAAATAATCAAATAATATCCATTGTAAATGTTTTATGGATGACGTAATAAATAACTAGCCTCCTTGAGAAATTTTGTGCCATACAAAATTTATATTCTTCACTCCCTTATCACAGACATGTATGCATATATGTGAGTTGCAGTAGTCGTAACCCCCCCCATGAAAAATTTATGGATACGCCACTGATGTTTTGGCAACAGTTTTGCCAGCACATTTGAAGCAAAAAATTGTTTCGTCAAAATGACCGCCGGGATTGTACGTAAACTACTAATGAGAATATTGAAGATTTTGTAATTTTTTGAATTGATCATACGCTTATCACTGAATCAATCATTCACTCATAACGATTCCGGACAACCACTAGAAGATAAAACTTACTGCCATTACTCTTTAGAGAAAAAAAAAAAAGCGAAAGAACATCTGCACAGTTTGTGCTATCCGCTTCAAGTATATTCAAAATTACGTATAAAAATGTAGAAAGAAGTCTGCGCTACTTTAAAAATCTCAAAATCTACCCATTTCCCTATTTTAAAGTTTTTTTTCGTTTTTTTCAGCACCATTTTATTTCCGAAAGTAAATTAAAAAAAAAAAAAAAAAAAAAAAAGGTGTATTGTTTGCTCGACAACGCGCTGTTTCGAGTGAAGCTGTTTCGAGTGACAATGACATCATACTCCAATCATGGTTTACAGGCTTTGAAGAGAAAACTGAGATTCCAATTCGTTTAAAAATTGTTTTTCCAGATAACGTCGTTTAACTTTTTTCGACAGATTTCGGTTTGCATTTAACCCCTCTTGTATTGATGCTTCAAGCAGACGATCATTTTTAATGAAAAAAAAGTTAAACGACGTTATCTGGAAAAACGACTCCTAAGTGTTTTAACCCTTCAAATTCTGGATTTCCTATCATTATGAAGCAGAATTCGTATTGTGTTGGATTGTTCACCCACTAATAAGGAAATTGAGGTCGGTTTAGCCGGTGCTGAAACAGGTTAGCTTTACCCCACTGATTCTTCTCCGACGCGCTGGTCTGGGTTCCGATCACTGCTTCCTCTAGTGGGATCGCGGGTAGAGGTTACCGTAAAAAGGAAATAATTTCAACAGACAAAACCCTTTAGAAGATTAAAAAGCAAAATATCATCTACACTGCTTTTACGATCTTCTTGTACTTTTTCATAAATATGTAGAAAGAAATCTGCACTACATTTAAAGAATAAAAATCTACTCGTTCCCTAATTTTAGAGAGATTTTTCGGTACTTTCCGATCCATTTTATTTCCGAGAGTAATAAAGTGTGTCGTTTGAGTGACATAAGTCACTGTCATCAGGCTTTGAAGGGACAATTGCAATCCCAAATCGTCTGAAATAGTTTTCCTAGATTACACAGTATTATTTTAATTTCAGTTATTTTACAGCCTTTATTTACCCTCCTTTCTTCTTTTCAGGAATCTCGTGAAGCTACATTCAGGCTGCTCCGTGCCGCGATGATGTCACCAAGCTAAGCCACGGTCTCCGCCAAGAGATCGCTGAATTTTCTAGAAGAGAGAACAAAATATCAGCGTAGGAGAGAGAACTGTCAGCTGAGAAAGGATGGCCGTTACATTACGGCTCAATTAAATGCAAATACGAAAAGTGAGTCTTTAGAAGGTTGCTAATACAAAATTATTAAATAATTAAACATTACACATATCAACACTTAAACCATATTTATTTTAAAACTTCTACGAATTTATGTTACACACTGAAACGATAAAGAATTAAGCATGCCACATTTGGTCGGTCGCTGGAGCTAAGCCATCCTACATGCACACCAACTGCGAGTGCAAGCGTAATCCTCTTCCTTCAGCGCGAGCCAGGTGCCAAAGTATTTTCCTGCGCGGTTGACAGTTATCGCCTTCCGCGCCGTAACGCGCTAGTTTCCGGATGCAGGAGATTACTGCGGGTCAGACCCCAACAGAACATCTGTTGTTTATTGCCTTATACTTGAAGCCAAAATGTGCCAAATACTGCTGTTATTATACGACTAGAAGTCAGTTGTGAAGCAATTACAACCAGCGCTCTTCTGAAATCGTGAAAAAACTTTCCCATTCCAAAGATTTCGTTTTCTGTACATAGATATTCTTATGTCTACACAGACAATTTCTTTGCTTCGCTTGATTTCCGCTTATAGATACTTGATTTATTTGTGAAAAGAGAAATTAAACTGCATAATCTAGAAAAACAATTTTAAAGCCTCTATAAAAAAAAAAACTTGGCAGTTCGAGCCTCGTCAGGGGTAGATCCCCCTGAACCCCACAAATTTTTTAGTTTCATTATTGCCATATTAAAAACGATATTAATTGACTTTGTCATTTTATCGCTCATCTTTTGCGTATTTTGCCTGGTAACCCTATGTTGGAATTTTAATGAATGTAACCTATTTAGGGAAAATACATGTGATGCATATTCTATAGCTTACAAAATATTGTAACAATAGATTAAAGCTGTTGTGAACTAATAGTATTTAAATGCATGTAAAATTATGTCGCATTTTTTCAATAAAGGGTGATGAGAGATAAAATGACATTCATTAATAGCGCAGTCTTATCTCTTTTCTTTTTGTAAAGGGCTGCAAGAGAGGGTGATGTAATTTAAAATTTTTTTAAAAGTGTCTGTTTTATGTAGTGTCTGAAGTATTTATTACTGAAACGTGACCCTAAAAAAACAGCATTAAGTGGAAATGAGACATTTTTCAAAGTGAGAAGTTCACTGAAACGGTGAAACTTTTCACTTTTTGGATAGCGAATGCCGCTGACATAATATTTTTTGTGTCATTATATTGCAATGATCTCATGTTAGTACATATGATGCAAACTTTAAGTCAAGATTAAAATATTTTTTCTTTTCTAGATTCCACATCCCTGGAATTAATTCGAATTACACATGTGAGGAAAATTTCCGTTTCTTACTGTTCGAAGAATGGGCGGGTCACGCAGCTAGTGTAATCATATAAGGTAAAAAGCTATTTTAAAATTTAAATTTATGTTCCATTACATGTATTTTTAAAATTTTTTATAACTGAATTTGTAACTTATTTTGATAGCTGATATTGTAACTAAGCTATTGTAATCATGGGCGTAGCCAGAAATTTTTCATAGGGAGGGTTACGGCTACTACAACTCATATATATGTACACGTGTGTTTGATAATGTAACAAAGAATATACATTTTGTATGCCAAAAAATTCATCATGAGGGTTATGACACCCCCCCCAAAAAACCCTAATGAATCAATTTATAACTGGTTTTGATAGCCGACACTCTAACTATGCTAATGTAATCATAAAACGTGCAAATTTATTAGGCAATTTGGAGTGTTTAGGCTGATTTTATTTTTTACCAACTATGCGAAAAATTCGAGCTGGGAATCGAACCCACGACTGAAGCATTCCTGGGTTAGAGGCTCAATGCGGCGTGGGTTCGAGGCATGCATTGAGTCGTGTGTTCGAGACTCAATGCGGCAGTCCAAAAATTCCAGAGCTAGGAATCGAACCCATGTATGCCGCATAACGTGCGGGTGCTTTACGACTGAGCTACTCTGGGACGATTCCCAGATGAAATTTCTCGCATTAGAACCGTTGACATTTATCATCTTCCTCTGCAAACCACAGATGGAACAGATGAAACAATTAATTCGTGACAACTCCGTTACGCTGCGGAATTTATACATATTTTAGAAAGTGTTTCTATCAACCTTTCAAGTTATTAGGCAATATCGAGTGTTTAGGCTGATTTTATTTTTTACCATCTATGCGAAAAATTCCACAACTGGGAATCGAACACACGACTGCCACATTCGTGGGTTAGTGGCTCAATGCGGCCTGGGTTCGAGGCATGCATTGAGTCGTGGGTTCGAGGCTCAATGCGGCAGTCTAAAAATTCCAGAGCTGATGCAAAATCGTTTAAAAGCAAAAAGTTTCCATGCGTTTCCAGAAAAGATTTAATCCAAAACAAAAGGCACACATGGGATCAAAGTATCATCACTTAATTAATTCGTTGAATGGCAGACAAACATTAAAATTTAATGTACAATGTAAACAGTTTTACCATATTAAATGTTATTCATTTTTAGAAGAAACGCATGAACATTGTTGAGTTTTTTTTTTTTTTTTTTTTTTTCCACTGGAATTTAGATTTTGATGAGTGATGTGTGGATGTAATTTTTGTCCTTAGCCGTACCCCCATTAAAATTTAATGTACAATTGTAAACAGTTTTACCATATTAAATGTTATTAATTTTTAGAAGAACGCATGAACATTGTTGTTTGTTTTTTTTTTTTTGTTTATTTTTTTTTTTCCACTGGAATTTAAATTTTGATGAGTGATGTGTGTGGATGTATTTTTTGTCCTTAGCCGTCCTCAACCTTTCAAGTTATTTAGGCAATATCGAGTGTT
>JAWZYV010006302.1:0-13101 GCA_038373885.1 Cheiracanthium punctorium | reverse complement strand
ATCTTCGTACCCACACAAAAGAAAAACCTTATGTGTGTGACATATGTCAGAAAGGATTTTCTGAAAAGATAGACTGCAACAGACATCTTCGTACTCACACAGGCGAAAAACCTTATGTGTGTGACATATGTCAGAAGGGATTCTCTCAGAAGGTACACTTGAATATACATCTTCGTACCCACACAAAAGAAAAACCTTATGTGTGTGACATATGTCAGAAAGCATTTTCTGAAAAGAAAGACTGCAAAAGACATCTTCGTACTCACACAGGAGATAAACCTTATGTGTGTGACATATGTAAGAAGAGATTTTCTTATAATAGCAACTTGAATGTACATCTTCGTACCCACACAAAAGAAAAACCTTATGTGTGTGACATATGTCAGAAA
The DNA here is from genome assembly GCA_038373885.1 of Cheiracanthium punctorium. NCBI lineage: Eukaryota > Metazoa > Arthropoda > Arachnida > Araneae > Cheiracanthiidae > Cheiracanthium > Cheiracanthium punctorium. Next base: position 12,712 of record JAWZYV010006302.1, on the reverse strand, counting down.
GGATTTTCTGAAAAGATAGACTGCAACAGACATCTTCGTACTCACACAGGCGAAAAACCTTATGTGTGTGACATATGTCAGAAGGGATTCTCTCAGAAGGTACACTTGAATACACATCTTCGTACCCACACAAAAGAGAAACCTTATGTGTGTGACATATGCCAGAAAGCTTTTTGTCAAAGAGGAACATTGGCTAAACATCATCGTACTCACACAGAAAAAAGAAATTAAGAGCCGACCTAAGCACAAAATGCTGTATGTGCTGCAAAAACGGAAATCTAAAACTGATAAGCAGTAGTAAATATTAAATGTGAAAATAAAGTTTTTAGTACCTACGTATAATTCTTATATTTTTAAATGATTTATTCTGGAAACCATTTTTTAAATACTTTTTCAAACTTCAATAGGCATACTGTTCTGGACTTGCATTAAAAAACAAACTCCTTAAAAATCTTTTAACTCAGTTTATTGCTATGTCAAATAGAAAATAACAGACACATATTTTAGCGACCACAAAAGTTTTTGATTTTATATTCATAGAAAATTTATTTCAATTTGAATATATTAACAGATGAACTAAACATGTGATAGTGACTATGACTCATTATCTACAATTGTTCACTTCTGATTCGACAATGGGAGAAGCGCTTGGGGCCACACTCTTCACTGTACTTTGAAGTAACATTTTATTTGTTGAAGAAAGGTTATTGAGACATCCAATCAGCTCAATTGCATTTAAAATTACATAAAAGTTTTAGTTTTCAGCACATTAGTTTTCTATATTTTACATTTCGGCAACCCTGTCAAAATCGCACGTGTGCAACTGCACATGTCGCATACGCTGTAAGCCGGCCCTGAAAAAGCCTTACGTGTGATTTACAAGAATTCTCTCAAGGAAGGAAGAAATTGTAAGGGAAAGTGCTATAGACATCTTTGTCATATAAGTGAAAAACCTTATGTGTGGGATATGTGTAAGATAAAATTCCCTCAGGAGGTAAACTGGAATACGCATCTTTTTAGCCCCACGAGGAAAATCTTTGTGGGCTTAACACATGCCAGAAGGGATTCTCTGATAAACAGCACTTGAATGCACATCTTCGTACCCACACAAGGGTAAACCTTAGGTATGAAACATGTGTAAGAAGTATTTTCTCATGAAAAAAAACTGAACTGACATCTTTATGTTCATGAAAGAATGAAATCTCATGTATGTGTCATCAAGTCCGTAGCCAGGAAGGTGAATTTGGGACATTGGGACAGTGCTTGCTCCCTTGAAAAAATATTCTCTCTTTGAAAAAGTTTTCCTTCTTCGAAATTTACAGAATAGATAGAATAGTGATTGAAAATATTTAGAAAAGTTAAATTAAAATATATTTTAGTTTTTTAATCCTCCTTTACCATCACTTAGGTTTCTAGCTATATTATACCTATCGCACATCTACCACTGTCTCTACATGAATCTCAGCATTTACAATGGAAAAGAGACTGGGGTAAGAAAAAAAACCCCCAGAAATTTTGACCCAGATTCCAAAGTGACGTATTTAAACAGAAAAAACTTACTACAGAAATCTGCTGTAAATGGGAAAACGATCGCAGGGAGCGAACAACAGTATGCTTGGATTCAGAAGTGATAGTTCTAAACAACACTGGACCCGCCTTATTTTGTCGCTCAATTAGTCGATAGTTGCTATCATCATGGAATATTTAGTCATTCTGTCTCTTTTTTGTTCTTTGTATGAAGATTTGCGACATACACGACCACTAAAATAATGTGTTCGAATTTCACATCCATTTTCATCGTCTCAAATATTATTGGTTTTTCGTTAAAAACACTCACATCTGCAAGCAAATGGCAAGTTATAATGTGATGCACGATTCAAATTTTATGAAGAAAATGATGTTATCATGAAACCAACCACGGGGTCTTGCACTGCTCCTACACTGCTTTAGAGCTTGATGGTTTTTAGAAACTATGCATTGAGCATTCTGTTTTAAATAGTATATATGTATTTTAAAAACTCTCCAATTATGCTTGTCCAAATTTGGGATAGCTTGGCCTGAATGTTGTTCAGTCATTTTGCAGCTGCTCTTGGACATTTATGTTCAACAGGGTTTCTACAGAACTGGAAAGTCAGGGATTTGGGATAAAAGTCAGGGAAATTAGCAGAAATTGAAGAAAGGTCAGGGAAATGCAAGAAAAATTGAATTTTGCAGTAGAATCAAGAAAATATTGGCTGTTTGAACCTAAATATAGAAATTGTTTTATTTTCATTTTCTCATTCAACCTTATAAATGATTTTAAAATGTGTTCTTTATGAGCCTATCTTGTGCAGTTGAAATAGGCTTCATTTTATCCTAAAGTATTATTAAACAGGGTTTTTGTTAGAATCCAGTGATGTCCAATAAGATTCTTGCATATATATATTAATTTTATTATTATTATTATTTGTAAAAAAAGGGGCAAAATATATAAAAAGTTATTAATTAAAGGATGTAATGTTAACAATAGAAACGCAAAATTCAGGAAAGCACGCTAGATAATGTCAGGGAAGCAAAAGCTGTGAAATCTGTAGAAACCCTGTTCAAGGATATTGTTTTTCCCTTGTCTTTGTCAAGAAAAAGAAAAATGTTGAAAATTTGTATTGAAATTTATTTCAGGAACACGTGAATAATATTGTGCTGGACAAATCTGTCCACGTATTTCAAATAAAAAAAACAACAACTTTTCATGTTAAGCTACAGCATATATGTGTATACATTCAGTGTAACCCTTGTCTTTTCTTTAAAAATATGTAACATGTATAATTTTTGTTGGATTAAAGTACAATTTTGCAAGTTTCAGCCGGTCTATTTTTAAGGTCAAAGCAGTTACGGACACAAACTGTTATGTTTGCATCTTTTTCGCTGTTGTCAATTTTAAACATTTAAAAATAAATTATTTCTTCTTATCCTTTTTTATTTAGATGGGTTCGTTTTTTTTTATTAAATCGGGCTTTTTATTTAGATCAGTAGTAATTTGTCAAAAGCCTTGTTTTCTTTGAAATTTAGATATTGGCTTCAAAAGCTCTCGAGTTTTTCTCATGTCCCCAGACTGCCACGCATACCATGACCAGGGCTTGTGTGCGAAACAAATGAAATGCCTCTCAGGGTTCACTCTACCTGCCCACCTACCTTCAACCCCCCCCCCTCCTACTTTTGAACTTTTATTTTTAATATTCTTTGATTGTAAATACTGTAATTATTAGTTAGATACTAAAGAAAAATTAATAGTCTAACAAAATAACGAAGTTAAGAACCTACTCTTTCAACATACATATTTAATCCTTTGAGGCGCAACCCTTTCCCAATGCTGAAAAAATGGCAGCCGTTGCCATCGCTCGATTTAACTACCAGCAAGAGGGCGGACGATCGAAACGTTCATTGCGTGCCACAGATCGAGAGATCCTTTTTTTGACGACAGCTGGCTGTGCTCGCGCGCAGCCAGCTGCGTCAAAAAAAGGAGTCTCTAGATCTGTGGCACGCGATGAACGTTTCGATCGTCCGCCCTCTTGCTGGTCGTTCAGTCGAGCGATGGTAACGGCTGCCCTTTTTTCAGCATTGGGCAATCAGTCCAGCTATTCTCGCGTTCTTCCATTTTTCAGCTGATGTCACTGCTGTTAAAAATAATCGTGACATTTTTTTTTGTACGGGAAATGACGTGCTCAAAAGTAAAGGATTCTCGTGGAGCTATGTCCCCGCAACTATTTTTATAGAAATCAAATCTATTCTTCGTGACTGGCAACAGTCAAAACGTCAGAGTTTGGTGTCCTCACGGCGAGGACACCGCGCGTGAAAGGGTTAAATCGCAGTAGAGCTCGAAATAAATCTCGGCAACTACTACAAATGACGTGAGAGTAGCCCAAATAGCCTCGAATTTTTTGTTGTGACCAGAATAGTTTTTTCTGCCAGCTTATAAAAATCTTGCACCATTTTTTTTTGCTGCCAGCTTTGCTGCCAGCACCTTGTCTGCCAGCAAGTCTTATTCGGAGCCCCGCTTCGCAGTGTACTACTTTTATTAAAAGTATAACAAATGCACTTAGTATCCAGATTAGAATCAGACTTATATACATGTTCTTTTAATTCTCCATTGTTATTGGTACCTGTGCACTTTTATTACCACTTGAGTGCTATTAATTTCTGACAAGGATTTTTGTCTATCCTACGAAGCGGCAAGGTTAGTGTAAAATGTTAAAAGTCCCCAAAATCGGTCTGTCCCCAAGTTGGTGCCAAAAAATAAGTCCCCAAAACTGAACCTAGCTTGACGATATCTTCTATATTTGGCGAGAAATTGCCATGACTTCACGAAGCTTAAGTTAAAATTTGCAAACATACTTAAATTAAAGTTAAATAAAATTATCAAATAATCCAATATCTTTTCCTAAAACAAATGGCATAGAGGCCGAAATAATCGTATAGTTTAAAAGTTTTTAGCCGCCAAAGACCCAGGTTCTATCTGTGCATTTCGCTGAAAAGAAAATGGCGCAACGACGCCATTGTAGACCCAGTAAAGAGACAAGAAATAATGAAGAAAACACTCTGTTAACCTTTAAAATCTTACATTTATTTTAAATTAACTTCATAACAAATTTATGGAAAAACATTTTCTTTTACAAAATTCAAACTTAAAATACCCATTATTACAAACATTTTAAAGTTCCCCTGTTGAAGTGCACTTAACTTTATATTTTTAACAGCCGACAAAAACATTGCGTCTTTCTCATCAAGATGTCATTCGTCGCTCGTCCAACATCTCTCCCCGCTTCATGTCGCCGATGGGATGATCCTCCTCAGGAATTCTCAATACCAAACGACCACCGTCCGCAGGTAGCACCAGCTAGAGGAAGAGCGGGAGCTCGCTCCCTGACGCTCGCTTTTCCCTTCTCAGCCTTCTCACTTCTGTAGTCATCCGACAATCAAGTTCATTCATGAACTTTTTTTCATATCTTAGTGCATAAAATTTGAAGTGAAACTTATTTAATTGGTGGAGTTACGTCGCATTAAAAAGAAATTTAATTATTTCGTTGGTTAATTGATGTATTTTGAGGCATTTACATTTTTTCTTACACGTGGTTGTGTTCCTCCGCCGATTTCGATGTCGGTATCGAAACTTCATCCAATCTATCGAATTATGTGAAATGATGCAGGGAAAAAGGGTAAAAAGAAAAAAAACAGAAAAGGCAAAATAAAAGTTAAAGACGGAGAGAAAATTTTAGCATAAAAAAAAACTTTTTAAACCAAAACTTAAAATTTAGCAAACACTTTACAAAGCCAAAATATGATGTTTGTATCAAAAATTTATTTAAGAAAAAAAAATGTCGGCATAAAGAAAAGGAAAAGTCGGCTCGATTTTAAAAAACACATATAAACATTTCTAACATTAATTATTTATCAAAAGTTACAATCATACCAATACCACGTATCAAAAAGAAAAAGTTTTGTTCATCTGATCTGGCAACCTGTTTTGACGTTAGCGCGCAAAACGAATCAAAACAAACCGCGAAATCGGAAAGTTTGTGCCGTGAAAGAAATAATAAACAAACCCAAAAGATAAGTAGTACCACTTAAACATTACACAAAATATTACTCTATAATTTGTTTTTACTACTCATAGATCGCTAGAACAAACATTATTTTCAAAACATTTTTCAGATCATAACAAAATGGCCAAACTCTACTGTTCATTACAAGATCTGTTCATCAAAGATGAAGTATAGTTATAATATGTCTGACAAAGATTCTAAAACAGTTTTAATAGGCGATTTTAATTTCAAAGAAGTGTTTTATGGAACAAGGAAGACAAATCGGTGCTCTCATAGGCGCACCCACGGAGGGGGCTATGGCTTCTAACCCCTACCCACCCCCTCCGCCAAAAAAAATAAAATAAAATAATTAAATAAAGCTGGAGATTTGAATTGGAAAAGTTTTGAAAATTGTCACAAATGAATTAAAATATTGTATTTCTAAAAATTGTCTTCAAATTATTTCTAAAATATCTTTTAAAAAGGACGTTGGTTTTTACTTGCAGTTTATGTATGAAATAAATTAACTTTTTTGTTATGATGTCACTGAAAAGATCAGATAATTATTTATTACTATATAACGAATTACGTAGGCTTGTCTTTATGGGACAATGGTTATAACTATAATCGAAGTAATTATAACCGAATTCAAAATATTGTTTTTCTATACAGTTGTTTTCTGCAAGGCATTTACAGCACCATCCCCCTAAACCCAAATTCTGGATGCGCCACTAGGTACACTCATAGATTATAATGCATTTTCTAACGTAATGGAACAAGGAAGACAAATAGGGCTTACATAAAGATAGGATGCACTTTCCAACGTAATGAAGCAAGAAGGACAAATGGGGCTGATACATGGATTATGATGCTCTTAATATATTAGGTTGTAACGAAAGTTTCCCGCCACCGTAAACATCGTCAGAAAACAGTTCGCGTTGGCGTATTTGCTCGTATTTTGTCAAAGAATTTTCGGCATTTGAAAGAAAGAGACTTACTTTATAACACTGTGTTATGAAATCTGTAAAAATATATAGTTATCATTAAGTACAAGGTGTGTCAAATGGAACTATCACTCTAGAGGATTGGAACCACCATTTACTTCCAGTTGTGTTGCAAAAAGTCAGAATATCAACGAATAATGAGTACAGCTTTAAATACTATTGTTGCATCACGTGACACTGTGCAGGTTTGGTACCGAAAGATCAAAAATAGAGGAGTTAGAAGTTAGTTTTTCAAGTAGATTTGGCGGAAAACTTTCGTTACAACCTGATATTTAGCACTTCGCTGCCTATTTAAAGTATGAAAGCGTTTCAGATATTCTTTTCCCGTTTTTCAATTTTCGAAACCTTGCACAACCCAACCTATTACGCAACTTCGATCCTATTAACCCTGCTCTTCCTCTATGATGTTAACTCTTTCAAAACTATTAAATAATTTCTCTTTGAATTAAATAATTTGATTCTGATGATGGTATTAAATTTCTAGTTGAAAAAATAAAAAATCCCGATTATTAAATTTTCAGGAAAATGTGTACTTTACGGGCACAAATTAGGACTTCCATCCTGTACGAATACTGCAGGCGATTGATGTGACCTCAATTGTGCGTTTGAAAAGGTTAATCTAAAGGTGGAAAATATTTTTTTTTCTATTGAAGCTGAATGAGCTGCAACAACTAAGTCAGCCGATTCAAAAAGTTTAAAAAATCTTTAATATTCTCATTTGTAGAAGGTGTTTTTTCCAAAATACTCTGCCAATGTGCAGAACCCGTTCTTTATTAAGTATAAAAACACTGATGGTGGATATATTTATTTATTTTTAATTCTGAAAGTTCATAAAAAAGGCTAAAATTTGGAAAATTCGATAGAATGCTCTACCTTATTACGATCATCCATGGGTAGTCACGTGGATTCGGTTGTATCGTTAACGGACAACAGCCGCTCTTTTATTTTACAGGTCATTTAAATCACTGCGGCATAGTCAGTTTGGAAAGAAACGTTGGGCTCATTCAGATTAAAGTAAATTATTGAATTTTTCCAATTTTGACTGGCCTCACCATGGCATAGTGGTTGTGTCACTGAAAAAGCCCGAAATGTGAAGGTCCCGGGTTCGGGTCCCATCGCGCGGCTGTCGATCTAACGGTGTGGAGTTTTGGTAGGCTCTCTCCAGCTGTAACGTGAATACGTGTTAGAACTCCACAGAAAGTCCTTCGACCGAGGCACCGCCCCACCCTCGGCAGATCTTCCTAGTGTATCATTGCCATAATCACATGCTCACAATCCAATTTTAACTTCCATCATCAAACATTCCATTTTAATAAAATGTGCTGACAGTCTTACCATATTGTTGCAGAATAACTCTGCTAATTCCTGGGCTCGTCGTTCTGAAGTCTAGTTGGTGTAGAAAGTTCTAGTAAAAAGTCCACTTATCAGGATGAAAAACGAACTTTATTGCTTCTAGGACTTCGTCGAACCATCAGCTGTACAAGATTCACAAGCACAATCCAACAGTCATGCTTTACAGTCCGCTTAGATCTGAAGATCTCACCAATGCTGTATTTATCACACAAAATAAAACACTTCCACAGGCAAAACTCAGTGGAAATGTGCAAGGGATATCGTACACAATCCCCCAAGACACGGCAATGAAGAATTGACACACAGCACTTAAAAATCAGCTTCGTAAACAAGCGCTTCTATAGCACTATGAATTCACAGAGCAAAGCAGGCGTACTCACTCAGAGAAATTGATTCACACACTGAACTAGTGCCTCTAACATACTTGTATTTATAGTCGACGCAGAAGCTTCCAGAAGAATGTGGAATTTGGATTACGTCATAGAAGAGAAATGTTAGGCTATTATGAGATTTTTTATTGCAGCAAAAGCAACTTTACAGTCTCCATTGGGAAAATCGCGCCCAATGACCAAAAGTCGCCAAGCTTGGCGAATTTTTGTCCAATTGGGCGCCCAAAATAAGTCCCCAAAAGGGAAGTGACCGAAGGCCTAGAACCCGTATTTCTCGAGATTTCTAGAACCGCCATAGGAAAACAATGGGGAAACCAAAACCTCCGGTTTTAGTGCACCGGTTTGGATGCAACAAAAAGCAAAATGTTTCTATTCGAAGCGGAGAATACGAATATTGAGCTATTTTTAGCCCTTAAACAGCGGGTTGCCCCGAAAATTCGTAACAATATAGACGTAGGATTGCTTTACAGTTTTCCTAACCTAAGGGGCGGCCCTGTCCCCAGAATCTCTGCATTGTTTTTTACAGTAACAGTTCCCATGCTTGGCCGATGGACATCGTAGCCGTGGCATTCATTCGTTTAGACTTCTACGTCTACGTGTTTGTCTCTTGACAATTTATTTTTGCGGTGGTGAATGGAGCCGTACCACTCATTTGAAAAGAGCCCCATTGGCCACTACTTAAGCGAGTAAGATGTTGGCTGAAACTCTTTGTGTACTCAAAAACGACGACTTGCACCGGCTTCTACTTCTAGGGGCTGTATTTCTGTGCAGGTGTCGTTCTGTACTTTGAAAATTTTATATCCGACTTGTGTACTTGGAGACATTGGACTTGAAGGTTAGGGTTTCTTTAGGGCTTGTCCTACTCCACGCCGATCGCCTAAGCGTAAGGTCGTGGGTTCGATTACCCACTCCATAAATTTCCCTTCTCTTTGTGCTAGTAAAAGATCCTTGTGTTGTCTACTTCACTCGACGAAGAATTCAAAAGGAGTTCTTGAAATCAAGCTCACGTCCGAAAATAAACGTTCCCAATACAACAACAATGGCTGCATTCGTACACGGCAAACTCGTTGCACGAGTTTTCGTAAGAAAACTGGAATGCGTGTGTTTTGTGCTGCCAGTGGTTATCAGTTTCTTTTGACTTTGCGAATAACTTGGGTTTATTTAGTTTCGTCGCCTTGGAGACGTATTCGCTTACAATTCGCGAATGCGTTCATTTTGCTGAGGAGAGTTTTTAGTAGATACTGAATATGAAATCAACAGGATTTTTAAAAGAAAGAGTAGCCATGATTGAAGTGCACCGATCAAAATTTAGAAATTTCAACTTAAACTTCATTTAAATCAACTTCAATCTCAACACTAAAACATGCATTTTTGAATTGACTAAAAGGAAAAATACAAGAAAATGATTACCTTTGAAAAATTATGTAACTCAGTAGCATTTTCTAACGTACGCATGAATTTCATCCTCGAAAAAATAATATTTGCAGCTTTAGGAAACGTAAAATACTTTTCACAACAGCATACTTTTCCTTAGCAACGGACGCCATTCCAAAACAGCAACAACGTGCAGCAAGTGTATCTTCTAAACAACGGAACGAACCTGATTCGCTTTCAGTTTACTTCGTTTGAAACTAGTCGCACTCAGTTTTGTATACGAACGCTTTAGTTTTTAAACTGAATGCACTCAATTTCCTTTACGAACACCTTAGTTACACGTTTGTTACACGAGTTTACGTGCGTTACACGAGAACACATACTCGTTATACGAGTGCAACCACAGAGGAAAGTGGAGGGAGCAACCGACGCACATAGCGTTTCCAGAAACTTTCCGCCGCGGAACTATTTTCTTTTGATTGGAGCCCAGAAGATTAGCGGGAAGCCCTTGTTATTGTATGGTGATAGAGCTTTGTTTTACTAAAACTTTGTTTTAAAATAGAGATGGTAGCCTGTTGTGTTACTGATTGCACTAATACGTCAGATGTAAAGAAGCCTAGTGTCACTTTTCACAGGTTAAATAATTATTTTTAATATACTTTCATCAGGACTAGCATTTATTTTTTTTTTTTTCACATACTACAGTTGAACCTGTATGGCAGATGTAATGTTCATGTATCTGGAATGTCAAAAAAAAATTATTTCGATTGTATAAACGGTTGTAAAATTCTTTGATATTCTTACATAATGTATTATAAACGTTGAAAAATGAAAATCGGCCTTTTAAATTTATAAAGTATGGTTTGTTTAATTGTGTTTTCAGTTTCTGTTTGTATTGCTTTGATCCGTGTATTTTGATTAATAATTTTGGTTAATTGCGAAGTAATGAAGAAAAGGAACATTTATCTGTACCGTTTATGGTTTAATTGCTAACTTAGAACTATGTGTATCCTAAATTATTTTTTTTAATTTGTATTATTATAAAATATAACAACTGATTGTCTTGCAACGATTGCATATTTTATTTGTTTATATATGAAAGCTAATGTAATTCAAATGTTAAGAAATATTATTTGTAATATGATATAAATTTCAACTAACCGCCAACGCCCACAAAATATCATTAATCCGTCTCCGAATTGAAAATACGAAAACGAAACTAACACCTGCGATATTAAATATACGTGAAAAAACATATTATCTTTAAAAGAAAATTGTTCAGTTGCATGCTGTACGTTCTTTTGAGTTCCGTTATTTTTAATTCTACTTTCGTTGTCGTTTCTCAATCGTTTTTCGTAAAGAAGAAAGTTCAATATAGTCATTCAATCGCCGTAATCAATGTATCTACATAGGGTTCGTCTGCTTTTTTTGGGTCTCCAATGGTTCCATCTTCCTCTCGCGGAGGAATACAATTTTGTTACGAATACATTGTATTGGAAGCTTAGAAGAAGCGCTCTCCACTTTCCTCTATGAGTGCAACTCGTTTGGCGTTTACGAATGCGGCCGTAATCTTCCGTTATGTAAGGGGACCAGCGACTGGGAGGTTAAGGGTCTGTCCTACTCGCACGCCCATTGCCTGAGTGAATCGACGGGTTCGATTCCTACTCATGTGCCCCGTTGTAAAAATTTCTTTTCTCTGTGTAAGTAAAAACTTTCATTGTGGTGTTCTCATTACTCGACGAATATTTGTAAGCGGGTTTTTTAAATCAAGAATACAAGTGTAATAGAAAGAATGTCCCAAATAGAACAACAGCAACAACGGTTTAACAGCAATGGCAGGAGAATGAGGCATCAGCTTAAGAAATAACTAGTTGTAAGATTTTTTGTACTCTCTGGTCTTGCAATCTTATTTTATTCTATAACTATTCCGGTCTATAAGCTGTGAAAGCTTAAAAAAATACGAAACAGGATTCTTTCCAATGTTTGAGATACCGGTGGGTAAAGAAAGCAGAATCACTGTGGAATTTACCTAGTGAGTTATTGTGTACATAATGCAAAAGAACTGTCTTGTTTTAATAGAGTCAGTTTTAATCCTATGATCTCGTATCACGCGAGACTATTTTTTACGGTTTGTTTTTCGGATGGGTTGTAAATTGTGTTGCATCTATTCGTTTGCAGTTTTAAGTTGCTCGTTCTTATGTTACAGGTGAAGTCTTATATGAATACCAATAAGTATGATTAAAACGCTATCTCCATATTTAAACAACGATCAGTGATTCAATATACATTCAAACAACCCTATTCCGATGATTTTGGATTATCTTGACATTTATTTGTATGTGCGTAAGATGAATAACTAACAGACGGGAGGTAGTATAGTTTATTCAATGTGTAAAGTCGTGTCATTTGCAGTAGAGGCAGTAAGGGAAGGCGGGGTACAATACGAAACAAAATCGGCTATTTTTTTTTCCTGGTCACCCATTTGCGTGTACAAAAATAAAATGAATGGACACTTTTAACCTACTCTTTTCCCTATCTAAATGAATTTTTATGAATTCGTAGGGTTTTTTCTCTCTGCCGCTCGCGTGACTGGTGGCGGTGGTTGAGCGAGTTACGTGTTTTTTGAATCCGGCTGCCGACTTCTAGAAGTTTCGGCACTTAGGTTTGTTGCTTCCGCCGGCTGGCTGGGTGCCAGCTGTGTTTGTTTTGTGTGTGATAGGTCGGAGTAGGGGAATATTTTCTGCGGGAAAAGGTCGGGCAAGGCTTACAAGCTTCCGGATACAGGTATTTCTTTTTCGGGCAAGGTAAGTCCGTTCTTTTTTGGAATATATTAGTTTTAGAGGCGTCAACTCTGGAGTATAGGCAATAGTTCCATGCACTCAACGGTTCACGTACGTGATATCCAGTGGGATCCGAAATACTTCATTAGGGAAGAGCACTCGCTTGAAGAACAGGTTCGGTATGCTTTCGACAATGGTGCGGAGAAAGTATGCATTTTTTTTTAGTGCTGGGTCGGGTCATCTTCCTCGGAATC